>OX328123.1:7119099-7719099 GCA_946811695.1 Gonocerus acuteangulatus | reverse complement strand
CATTTCAACAAAAATACGGGGGCACCAATATCAGAAAGGCCTTATGACGACGCCGCACCTAGGGGCATATACGGGGGCACAAATATCAGAAAGGCCTTATGACGACGCCGCACCTAGGGGCAAATACGGGGGCACCAATATCAGAGAGGCCTTATGACGACGCCGCACCTAGGGGCAAATACGGGGGCGCCAATATCAGAGAGGCCTTATGACGACGCCGCACCTAGGGGCAAATGGCCAAAAAGTGGAAAAATCAATATCTTTTGAGAAACTGATATCATCAAATTGTCCTTGTATTCAATTTAGGATATTAAATAATACATTGGAAGAATCTGTGAAGTACTTTAGCTCAGTACAAACAATGTGGAATTTTGACCCGAATATATCTGGTTCAATTCCTCAATTACAATTTCTTATTAAACCATAAACAAAAACTGAATGTTTCGAATTGTAATTGATCTTATCAGATTCTTCACAATAACGTGCATAGGTTAATCGCCCTAAAAACGTTAATTCAACCATTTCTTTATAAAAAAGACGAACAACATATATTCTAATAAAATCGAACAAACAAATATTTTTTTTTTAATAACATGCGCATCATTTCACATAAATTACAATAAATATATAAAATAAGTAGATCAATTTCTGTCATCTTAATCTGGGTGAACCTTAATCTTATCTTCTTTTATATATCTTATTCTATCTGTCATATCTTCACTTTTATAATTGTTTTTAATGAGCTTCTGTCATAAAGTAGTTCATATTTAAGTGCAATTAAAGGATAAACCTACCGATTAAGTAAATGTGCTGTCAAGTTCAAAATAATATTATAAATAAAGTGGATTAAACTTACAACGGAAAAATAATGTTATAAAAAAAGTGGATTAAAATGATTATTTCACATATTTTTTATATAATCAAATATTTTATTATATTTGAGTTATTCATTATAATTAATATTAAAAATTAGTAATATGTTATTATTATTATAATTACTATTACTACTTACCCTAGCATCATTTTATTTAATTTTCATTCATTTTAATTTGTTCATTATCATTTAATTATCAAATATTTTTTTATTTTACCTTTTATTGACAACTCCCAATGACCCTAAAGGATAGAGGCAAAAAGAACAAATAAATAAACTTACAACAACAACAAAAATTATTATTTCAGCTTTTAAAAAAAAAGTATGTAACAAGTGAATTAGGTCTCATTCTTCAGTTTTTCAAGGATAAAGCACCTTTATAATTAATTGCAAAAATAGACATTGCATTTTGGATTTTTCCCTCGTTTGCCCCTCTGTCCCATCTTTCTTGAAATGATTTATGACCGGTGACAAAGGGCCAGCAGCGTACCCATTTACCTGGAACACCCTAAAGCTGGCTTGGCCAGGCTCCACTCCTACAGACATGAAATTCATATTTCATTGGTCAATGTATTCAAAATTATTAAAATGTTTCTAATTTCTAAAAATAAATACAATTTAAAACAACCAATTAAAAAGTGAGCTAAACAACTACGAAAACCCGTTCAAAAGAACAAAACAAATACATTCAAAGTTTTAAACACCGTTTTCTCCGATTGACATCGACTAATCGAAAATCGTCTCAGAATATTAATTTTAGAGAATTTAGTAAGCTTTTGAATAGTTTCTATCCACTTACTACGATTTCCCAACTATTTTCGAGATATTAAGGAAAATACACGTGCTGTTGGCATTAGAAAAGGGTGGCAACCTGTAGATAGCCCGGCGCTAATGGCCAAGTTGTAGATGCGCCGTTTAAAAAAAAAAAAAAAAAAAAAAAAAAAAAAAAAAAATTAAGGAAAATAGGGGTCTCCCGTGGTCTAGTGGCTAGCGTGCTCGATTCATAAGCGGGAGATAGTGTGTTCGATCCCCACCGGTAAACAAAAATATGCGAAGTTCCCAAAACTTTTCATGTCTCTTAATAAAATATTTTATTCTAATTCTTCCTTAACTTCAAGCGAAACCACAATTTACACATCTTTGTATGTATGAATTTGAAACATGCAGAAAATCTTTTAACCGAATCCCATGATTCTAAGTAACCAAACCAAAAACTTGATTTTTCCGATTTTCTCGGAAACGGTTAAAGCTATCGCCTTAAAAATGGTTTAATTCGTTTTAGTAGCCCAAGAAGCCTATAAAACGTCTACTTACAAGCATATGAACTCAAAAACGTAAGCGTTACGATTTTTTTGGACGAATTTCGCCCCAAACGCCGACTTCCAGTTGGCGGATTCTGCTGGTTAACGAACTTTCAAATTAGACGACAGATTTTTGTACCAAATTTCATCAAAATCGGACCATTATTGAGGCCAGGAAAGCGCGAACAGACAAATATATATATATATATATATATATATATATATACAAATTTGAACCACCATTATTTTCATTCTCTAGGGGTTCTGAAACGTAAAATTTTCTAGTCGGAACTTCCGGATTGTTTCATGAGGTCAACCTTATAAGCGGGGTTCCTCCCTATGAAGGAAGGGAGGAACCGCGCTAAAAAGCAATCTTGGATATGTATTATAGCTCCATTCTGTAGCATCTCTTGCACAGAATTGTACAGAACAACATAAAAGAGTAAATTCTTCTTCTTGAAGGAGGTAGTTAAGTCTTAAAAAATTATTTAATTACAATCAATTCACAAACGGACATAAAAACGTAACAAAGTGGAAAACAATAATACTTAAAATCGGAGAAATTCCGTATGTTGATAATAATAATAATGGTCCGCGTAAGTTGATGATCAAAATTCTAATTCTGACACTTATTTCTAAACTCCGATTTAGAATCATTTTAAGGAAGTTTGTTCATTCTTTGTGATAACTCTAATAATATATTTTAGTTTATTAATAATCTATTTATAATGCCGTTCTTTTATGTTATTTATTTATTTAAAAATATATTTTTTCATAATTGCATGCAATCACTTCAATCAAACAAATCAAAGTGCTTTTCCAAATATCTCCCTTTATATTTTCGTTTTTAAACTCAAATACCCGTTTAAATTTATTTACTTTATACGTATATATATATATATATATATATATATATATATATATATATATATATATATGTCAATTATGAAATAAGTAGCAATAATAACTTCTTAAGCCTGAGAACAATTACTAAGAAAAAAAATAGTAAGTTTTTATAAAATATGTTATATAATTAGCTATTGAATTAATTGTATTGTAAATTTATTAAATTGTATAATTTATTAGACATTATTAATTGAAGATAAGTTAACTTACAAAAGGCGTGTGATTTAAAAAATTAAATAGCTCTATTTTCTTCGATTAGAATTCCAGAAATACCTTAAATTGGCTGAAAGTATGACTTGGTATTATTATCTATTTTTTTAAGTACAGTACAATTATGTCCACTAATTTAATAATTTCACAATGTTAGTATACTTTCAGCATAACATAATACATTGTATGTTAATTAATGTCCAATACATTATAAAATAATTACAGAATAATGCCTGAAGAAGAACATTAAGATCTGAAACGTCCCAATAAGAATTAAATATATAAAAATCTAATTTTAATTCTACCCATATTATTTCACGCATATTTTTAAAAATAATTATCCAGTTTTGTTTTTAAGAAACACAAAAATTATTAAGAGATAAAAAATTGTACTTTTAACACAAAATACTACAAAACTTCTTGAGTATTTGTGGTTTCTTGTGCCTCGAATTTAAACAAGATATTCGCTTTAGTAAGATAATTTTAGCATGAAGAGATAAATTTTTCATCGTCCTTTTTTCCCAACAAAGAAATTGTCTACTGGCTAAACTTTTATACAAAAAGTATATTTGGGATAATAAAGAAAAAAGATAAGTATTTTTTTTTAACATGATTTAGGAGAACAAAAGTATCTTATTTAGTTACGATTACTTCGGTTAAAAATGTGTATAAAGAAATAAATTGCCAACTCTATATATATATATATATATATATATATATATATATATATATATATATATATATATATATATATAGACTCGCTAATTTTTTAATGATTTATATAAAAATATTGAAAATATATAAAAACATTTTATTATGAAATTTATAGATGAAATTTCTAGGTTTTTTACTATAATTTTTCTATCTATTGTGTAAATAATTTCGAAATGTACTAACTGAGGGTTGATAGAGATGTCGAGGTTGCTGGAGAGGCAGGCTAAGGGTGACTGAGGATGCAGAGAGGGGGTGTGTGTTGGCGTCGGCGCACTGAAGACAATCGGAAACCCCTAGATTCTATCCAGGGGCACTTATTCCACGTATCACGTCGGGTTTCGGCGTTTCCTTGATAATGGAGAAATATTGTAATCAATGACACTAGGTCTGTGACCGAAAAACTCCACTAGAGTTTATGACTGTTTCATATACGTGTACATAGCGTCTAATTTTTTTCTGGATTGCCTGAAATTAAGCTGGAAATGATTAAAAGAAACACCCCCTAGACCCTAGACTGTGGACAAGAAGGGGTAATCATCGTCAGGCTAAGACACGGACACACAAGACTCACCCATGCATTCCTTCTGAATATACATAGACAAATTCTACCGAACTGTGGAGTGTCCAATGAAAGGTTAACAGTTCGACACATTTTTGAGAACTGTATGAAATATACCGATACACTTCAAAACAACAATATTCCTCAAAACCTAATGGATGCACTAGGGGATGACTCAAAAATAATAAAAAACGTCATCAAGTTCATTAAAGATGCTAACTTGTATGCAGAAATATAAAAGAAAAATATAAGTTTACGTTCATATAGGTATAAGTTTATTAAAGATCCTAACTTGTATGCAGAAATATAAAAGAAAAATATAAGTTTACGTTCATGTAGGTATAAGTTTATTAAAGATCCTAACTTGTATGCAGAAATATAAAAGAAAAATATAAGTTTACGTTCATGTAGGTATAAGTTTATTAAAGATCCTAACTTGTATGGAGAAATATAAAAGAAAAATATAAGTTTACGTTCATGTAGGTATAAGTTTATTAAAGATCCTAACTTGTATGCAGAAATATAAAAGAAAAATATAAGTTTACGTTCATGTAGGTATAAGTTTATTAAAGATCCTAACTTGTATGCAGAAATATAAAAGAAAAATATAAGTTTACGTTCATGTAGGTATAAGTTTATTAAAGATCCTAACTTGTATGCAGAAATATAAAAGAAAAATATAAGTTTACGTTCATGTAGGTATAAGTTTATTAAAGATCCTAACTTGTATGCAGAAATATAAAAGAAAAATATAAGTTTACGTTCATGTAGGTATAAGTTTATTAAAGATCCTAACTTGTATGCAGAAATATAAAAGAAAAATATAAGTTTACGTTCATGTAGGTATAAGTTTATTAAAGATCCTAACTTGTATGCAGAAATATAAAAGAAAAATATAAGTTTACGTTCATGTAGGTATAAGTTTATTAAAGATCCTAACTTGTATGGAGAAATATAATAGAAAAATATAAGTTTACGTTCATGTAGGTATAAGTTTATTAAAGATCCTAACTTGTATGCAGAAATATAAAAGAAAAATATAAGTTTACGTTCATGTAGGTATAAGTTTATTAAAGATCCTAACTTGTATGGAGAAATATAAAAGAAGAATATAAGTTTACGTTCATGTAGGTATAAGTTTATTAAAGATCCTAACTTGTATGGAGAAATATAAAAGAAAAATATAAGTTTACGTTCATGTAGGTATATGTTTATTAAAGATCCTAACTTGTATGCAGAAATATAAAAGAAAAATATAAGTTTACGTTCATGTAGGTATAAGTTCATTAAAGATGCTAACTTGTATGCAGAAATATAAAAGAATAATATAAGTTTACGTTCATGTAGGTATAAGTTTATTAAAAAAAAAAAAAAAAAAAAAAAAAAAAAAAAAAAGGAATAAAATTGTTCTCTTTAATTTAAGATAAAATGTTAAGTTCACTTACATGTAGGTGTACGTTTATTTTAAAAAACATAATAATAAAAAAAAGAATATATAAAATAAATAAATAAAAAAATAATAATAAAAAATAAATAAATTAATAAATAAAAAGAAACATTTTTATAAGAAAATAATATTAAATTAAAAAAAAAATTAGATATATTTTGAACGGTTAGATTTAATGTAAGGAATACTTGTAAATAAATATATTTAGGTGTTAGCTTTAATTTAAGGAGAGAAACAGAATGTGCTTACATATTTCATATGAGACAAAGTTTAATTATTAGATAAAAAAAAAGGTTTGTAGGACAATAAAAACAGTAGGTTGTTTGTCCTTAATTTTTTTTCCATTCCATTCCACTTTCCGGCAAAACTGGTGATTTGAATGCCTTTCGTTTGTGTAGTTACAAGGCAGTAAACTTACAATCGGTAGTTGATGAGAAGATAACGCACTAGTATTTCTAAAGTGACACAACTCAAAATAAACCTCAGCTGAAAATGTGTCACTCTTGCCTATGTAGGGGGAATAGGATTAAAACGGAAAGAGTGGCACAAGTGTACAAGCTCTGAGTTAGGTACAGGGTGTCACAAAAATAATGCTCATCCGTTGGCCAGATGATTCTGCAATGCGAGACCGGAAAAAATAATCCCCATTTGACCCACGCAAAATTTACCTTGAAATGTTATTCAAGGTCGAATTTTTTTATTGCATATTTCGAATCTACAAGTCATGAGAAAGAAAAATGTCGACGGCACCATAGGTCAGAAATGACTCCTTATGGTCAAAATGACCATTACCTGCGTATACATGGGTTATTCCATTCATATCGACAAATGGTGGCCAATTTTGGCCGTTTCTTTTTTTAAAAATATTCTACTAACAATGCCTGACGCAAAAAAAAAAACTCGTTTGAATTTTTTAAAAAGTTTCTTCTAGCATAAAAAATTATAAGTATAAACGAGCCTCTCAGCGGCATTCTTTGGATGACCATAACTAATATTTTACAATCAGCAGGAACGCCTTCATGAGGTTATCCTCAAAGCTTATCAAAGGCTCTTTGCCATAAGCTTCCAATCAATCGCTGAATTTACTCATTAAGGATTTCACAGGTCATCTATGAATTTCAAGAACCAGCCAGTCCTCGAGTCCTTCCCAGGATAGAGGATAGAATAATTACCCTCGCCCGTGGATAGAAAAAAAAAACAAAACAAACAAAATAAGTTGTATTATTATCACTCCAGCGCCCGTAGCAATTGGGCCTGTTCTCCAGCTTCAATATTTCGGACTTAATTCCTGAGGCAAGCTGCCAACCTTGCTTTCAAATTCCTCTTCACTCGTCTTAGGATCTGGATAGAATTTCTCCTTATTCATTCAAAGTTATTCTCGTCCATTTTGCCTGCTGTGGACGATGGCGCTGGAAAACGACCTTTCGCTGGAGGAAGTGTGGAGGACGTTCCAACATGTCCAGCACCAACCTGCAAAACAATGCTCTCTGCTCCTGATCCCCGGGCCTCAACTCCTGAACTTGCTGTAATCTGAAGGAAGACGTTCTTCCCGAAGGATCCGTCGGACCGTCATCCTCGAGACTCCCGTAGCTTGGGCCAATCTTCTCAGCTCCCAAGTAGGCCTGGATGAGGCTAGGGCAATTATCCTGAAATTCATACATGACCTGTGGTATGCTTAATGAGTAATTTCAGCGATTGGTTGAAAGCTTATGGCAAAGAGTTCTTGATAAGCTTCAAGAATAACCTCATGAAGGCATTCCTGCCAATTGTAGAATATGAGTTATGGTCCTGAAATGAATGGCGCTACAGGGCTAGTTTTTCAATATACTTATAATTTTTTATATCAGAACATGCTTTTTAAAAAAATCAAACGAGTTATTTTTGCGTAAGGCAGTGTTAGTAGAACACGTAAAAAAAAAGATCAAAAAGATCATTTTTCGATTGGAATGAAATTGCCCACGTATACGCTGTTAATGGTCATTTTGTCCATAAGGAGTCATTTCTGACCTATGGTGCCGTTGCCTTTTTTCTTCCTCTTGACTTGTAGATTCGAAATATGCAATAAAAATATTTGACCTTCAATAACATTTCAAGATCTTGGCACGTGTGGCTATCCACATCTTTGATGGCCAGGGGGAGGGGGGTGCTTATAGGTGGGGGGGGGGGGGGGGGAATTGCTTACTTCTGAAGCCCACAATCCTGTCCTATGTAGGTGGATAGTTTTTTGTAGGAGAATGTCTTTTAGAGTGGTGTTCTAGTTTCTCTGTTTATTATTTGCGCAACGTCCTAGGATCAGATTACGAAGTATGTGTCCAAATGAATTTATGGGATGGGAGAAAATGTGTCTTGGGAATCCATTTGCTTGTAGGAAACCAGGATTCTTTTCTAGGGTGGACATTGAGATCGGATAGCCTGAAGCCTTGATTTATCGGTTTTGGGTTGGGATGTGACTCGAAATGTAGAAGTTGTCCGGAGGGGGTACAGGGACTGGTAAACCTAACCAACATACTCCGGGGCGAGTCCTACATTGCATCAATTGGAATAATTCACAAAACCACATTATCTGAGAGTACCAGCTCGATAGAGACAACCAGAATTGGTAGGAATCATTAGAAAAAGGCCGACTCTGAGGAACTATGTCTTTGCACAGTGTTGAACGTTTCCGTTCACATCCCTAGTATCATTATGAATGCAATTAATAGTTAACAGTTAACATCTTGCCTAAATATTTTGAGAAACATTTTAAGTTATGTTTATATCAGGACCTTGGAAGAATAAGGGCGAATCACAAAATCCGGATGTTGGGAAATCGAAGTCAAAGTTCTAGAAGTGCTTCAGGATAGCAAAGGCCAATGTTTGCTCTATGGAATGCTGGTTCAGAAATCTGATTGAAAAAGTATGCAACTTCAATGTTTTAATTATAATTTTTACAAGTGATTTATGGGTAACAGAATGCTAGGAGGGGAGTTTCAGACCCGGGATTCGCCCTTGAAATAGGACATTGAATATTTCATAGATGATGGTGCTATTCACTTTAACAAGAAACTGTGAGAGAACTAAAGGCGGACCAGAGAAACAAGGCGAAGCGTCAAGTTACACACATCTTTCTGAATCATAAACTTTTTTTCTGATTCGCCCTTACTCTTCCAACGTCCTGATACGTAAAATGAAACCTCAAAGCGAAGAAAGATCTTAGGCACTAAAACAGGAAGTTTACAGCATCCTAAGAGGAAATCACTCTATTTATATACAGATTCCTCCTAATGTTACCGCTTTATCAAAAGTCCGTCACGCAGGAGCTGCATAACTAAGCACTTTCCTCAGAATTTGGGTAGTGTAGACTGCTTTCCAGAACAATTTGCTTAAAATATCCTACATAAATAAAATAAAAACGTGAATAGTTCTCTTTTAATTTTGTAATGAGTAACTGATCAATTATTAATTTGCATCCAGAGTTATGTTTACACATGGTACCTACTACACTACGTAATAAATACAAAAATCCTCATATTATCGTATTTTGATCTAACGCAGGAACAGGATACAGTCACTCTAGTGGTAGAAAGCGCTCCTTGCGGCGGCTTTGTGAACCTACGTCTGCCGGCTTTTCTATTCAAATATATTACAAATTAAACCCCCGCTTTCCGATTGACCGGTTCAGCTCATTTTTACAACACTTCTTTCTCATGAGTTACCCACGACTAATACCGCGTTTCGTTACAATACAGCAGAAATTACGACCGGTATGAGTATATTAGGAATTTGGGTCCGGAGTAAACCCCCCCTTCTAATGAACCGATTTAGTTTATTTTTACAACACATATTTACCTGTAGATTACCACTACGAATACCGAGTTTCGTCGAAATATACCAAAAATCACGGCTGGTAGTGGCGAATTGGTATTGTGGGTCCGGAGTAAACCCCCCCTCCTAATGAACCGATTTCGTTTATTTTTACAACACATATTTACCTGTGGATTAGCACTACGAATACCGAGTTTCGTCGACATATACCAAAAATCACGGCTGGTAGTGGCGAATTGGTATTGTGGGTCCGGAGTAAACCCCCCCTTCTAATGAACCGATTTAGTTCATTAGTATATCTCACTTTTCTCTCTATATTACCACTACGAATACCAAGTTTCGTTGAAATATAACAAATATTACGGCTGACATAGTCAAATAAGTGTTTTGGGTTCGGGGTAAACCCCCCCTTCCGGTGGACCGATTTTGGTGGTTAACGAACTCGTTCAATCGTTTTCTAATTGAATGCTATATACCAAGTTTCGTGACGAAAAAACAAAAACTCTGGCCGCTATCGTGTTAACAGACACATATATATATATATGCATATATATATATATATATATATATATATATATATATATATATATAAATTTTAACGGGGGTCATTTTCGGTGTCTACTAGGTAGGATCGATAAAGATTTGAAGAAATTTTTCAAAAATTCCGTCATGAGTCCAACCTCAATAGCTACTTTCCTTCGGAGGAAAGTGCTAAAAACAGCATAAGAACCACATTTTTAGGAAATTCCATAAGATATCGATTAGATACTACACATTCACCACGATTTCCCAACCGGTTTCAAGATATATAAGAATATGCTGGTTAACGAACTTGATATCTCAAATACAAAGTACGTTTGTACCAAAGTTCACTAACATCGATCCATTTTTTGCCATATATATATCCTAAACGCACTAAAGATTTTATCTTCATTCGTGGGTTCGTCCCTAGGCAAACCCAGCCTTTAATTAATTTATTATTGGCCACATGAAAAGGAGAAATCAGGCAGCCGGAGCATAGTACTGGCACTTTATCTTCCTAGTGTACCGTATGGTCAAGAATCAGATACCTCTACAGTATCTGCCCTTCTGGGCCTTGGTGGCCCGTTACTGGACTGATTTATATACATATTGTATATATCTATATATATATATATATATATATATATATATGAGTCACGATCTCATAAGCGGGTTTCCTCCCGATGGCAAATAAAATATTCCCACTTGAAATTTCCCCCGACCAGTGCACCAATGCCTCATTCTGTACGACTTGACTTACAACTAAGAAGTTGTATAACATATACTTACCATTCGCCGCGCATGTCATTACATTCACATTAATAATGGCCGCTAACTAAGTATGAATACACGGCACTCATTGCAGAGTGAAGTCTACCCGGCATAAGACGGATTCCAACAAGGGAAGTGATTAAGCCAGGAGCTGTGGAATGGATTTGCGGGAGTGGAGGGGTATGTGGATGGTGCTCGGAGTCAATATGAGGGTGTTTGAACTCCTCCTAGAACCAGTTCAGCTCGATAGCAAATCCATTCAAGCATATTGTTTAATCACTATTTGCTAAGGAAGTAGGGACCTCAATAATCATGGAGGAAGTGCATACAATTATCCCAACCTCATTAAAGCTACGTTTTAAATGAGCCAATTTTTTGTTTTGTTATATAATCCGAGGGCGCATCTATTGTTCTGAATAGGATGTTAAAATGGGGTAAGCTAATGGAAATTACTGGAAAGAGTATGGAGTGTTATAGTGTCTTGGAAACACTAGAACACGTCAGCGTTACGACTTGTTCTGTGCGACTTTTGCTCTAAAATCCATGATCCGAGCGACGGATCCTGCTGATTAACTAGACTAGACTTTTCAAATCAGGCAGAAGATTTTTGTACAAAATTTCATCAAAATCAGACCATTTTTGAGCTTGTAGGAGACCGAAAAGACAGTATAGGTAAAAATGCAGTTTCCAGCCCTCCAAACCGATTTCTTTCAAATTTTGCACAATAACGTATTTTGATGCACTAAACACGAATACGATAAAAAAAACAACGTCGGATTTAACTAGGAAAGAAGTTATTAAGTACTTAAGTTCACTGTTGTGCAGGTTATGAGAGCTATTAATTATAGCGAGTTGGATTGACTGGGGTTTTGTTATCTTCTTGAGCGAGCGTAGCGAGCGGAAACGCATAGCACGTATGCCCTTAAGCGACAGGTGACGATGCCCTTAAAATTGACAATATTTTCGAATAAATGGTTTCTGAACATTTCAAATGAGAGTTCTGTTTCCCAATGTTACATATCTGCGCATGCGCGTGTTTACAAATACGCTGATGACGCCTAGTTTTATAACCTTCCTAACTTTAGTGCTTAATATTATATTCTATTAATTTTAGCGAGTTGGATTGTCTGGGGTTTTGTTATCTTCTTGAGCGAGCGTAGCGAGCGGAAACGTATAGCATGTATGCCTTAAAGTCGTCACAAATTTAGTTGTTTACGTTAGCTCTCATAACCTGCATAACAGTGAACTTAAGTGCTTAATAACTTCTTTCCTAGTTAAATCCGACGTTTTTTTTATCGTATCAAAATACGTTATTGTGCAAAATTTGAAAGAAATCGGTTTGGAGGGCTGGAAACTGCATTTTTACCGACAGTATATATATTTGTCAAATACCACTCACTCACTGACCTATCACCGCCCAGCCCAAACCGCTCGACAGAAAAATTTGAAATTTTGCAAGGACACTCACCATAGAACGTAGATGCTCGCTAAGAAAGGATTTTTTGATATTCGAATTTTTAAGTATTTTTAGAGGGGTTTAAAGTTTGAGTTGGTTAGAGTAGGCAAGCTTAGGTAGAATGCGTTGCTAGGACGATAAAGAACAGCTGTTACCGTACTTTATCTATTTCATAGTATTATTTTTAATTGAGGTTAATTTCAACTATCATGGCAGTCCTTGAATTACTGGAGTGTGGAATACTATCAACTTGGAATAGTTTTAGGCAAATAAAACGCTATTAAAACTAAAATGAAATGATCTTTGGAATGAAAAAGGAATGGATCAAACCAATTGTGCTTATAAAAGAAATGATCTTATTTAATTTATTTTTAAGGTTTTCAAGACACATTTTTACCATCAAATCAAAATTTCGGGGGGGGGGGGGGCTGCACATCCCTCAATTGCCTTTATATACGCCCATGCTGGTAACCTATAGATAACGGGTTATCTCTAGGTTATCTGTTTTTTGATACTGGTGCGGAGCATCCCAATGTCAAGAAACATTATACTTTGATTACCTTATAAACTGATGACTAACATATTGTATGACGGGAACCGTGCTATAATAAACTGCACAAAATTAAGTAGGAGTGTTAATTTTGATGATATATCATTTAACGCAATAAAATAACTACTTATCTGCCGTGACAAAGCACGGGTATTCAGCTAGTGTATATATATATATATATATATAGAGAGAGAGAAGGTTCAGAGCACATGTATACCAAGTCCACTTTTGACATTCTATGTTGTAATGGGATTGAAGAGTATTACTAAAATGTCTCTTTTCAGTGCTACAGGAGACTAAGTCCTAACTTCATTATTTTGTTACTTGTAGCAGTTCTTGCTACACATCTGAAGATGTTCTTATTTCTTTTGAGAGCACAAGTAACCACAGTCCATGTTATAACTATTTTATGAACACGGCTACACATAAATATTGTCTGTGTTTAAGTTCAAATCTTTTAAAGACTTATACTGGCTTTATACAACGTCTTGCCATTAAAACGCATAATACTCATTTTCTGAAATTTTTATAACATGGACAACAAATTGTGCTCTGAATCCTCAATATATATATATATATATATATATATATATATATATATATATATATATATATATATATATATATATATGGTTTGTTATAGCAATAAATACACATCTTTTTATCATGTTTTGGTTGGTAAAACTTATTTATTCTGTGCTGAGTTTTCATTTGAAATGGATCTCCCAAGATCCATAATATTCTTGAATTAAATAAAGGTGGAAATGCTGCGTAAACTTATCGAAAACTTGTAGATATATATATATATATATATATATATATATATATATATATATATATATATATATAAAATATATAAATATATAAATATATATAATTAATATAGTATAAACACAAGCTTGAAGCGAGCCTCGTACAGGTGGACCAACAGAGCTTGAGGACCAACTCCTGCAGGCTACTGTAGAAAAAAATCCTGTTGTAACAGTCTATGAGCTAGCAGAAAAACATGGATCGGAACATTCTACAGTCCAATTTACGGTCTGGTATTCAATTTTTCTCTTTAAATTCAAGACCCACCTTCCCAGCACCCTTTATCTAATCTTTCGCTGCTACCTCTGAGACAGGTTCTTGCAGGTCCGGCATGGAACAGCTTACTAGGATTATTTCCCTGTGGAAGCGGGAATTCCGCAGGGAAGCGTCCTTGGTCCTATCCTCTGTACATTTTCTATAGCTGACATTCCAACTATGAATATAAATGTAGAAAAATGCCAAGAAATAACTTTCACTCTTCGGTGTAATATCTGTCCTTCCGTTTCCTTTCAACATTTCATTACCCATAACCAACACCATCCGATACCTTGGGTTTTATCTGGACTCACGATTAACTTGGAATGGACACACTAAACACAAACGACAAAAACTCAATCGATGATTCGGACAATTATACAGACTACTAAACCGATCATCACACTTAACCGTACATAACAAACTAACTGTTTACAACTCTCTCACAAAACCTATATGGACTTACCGAATAGAATTCTGGGGGACAGCCAAACTTATGTGATGACCTAATTGCTTTTAATGTTTTTTGTAATCACGCAATCCTGCTGGACCGACTTATATGAAATTCATTTACCCTAGACATATAGCTCTCGAAATATGTCGAAGTTTATGATTTATTTCCAGTATACCTTCATCTCCGGGTTGGACTTCACCCCCCTCCTGTCAATCCGAATGCTCCCTCCCGCCCATCTCGTGTCAGTTCAAGGCCCATTAATCATACAAATATGAAAAGGCATTCCCAAAAGTTCATACGATACTTAATTACTAAAGCTTACAATACTAAGAGTCCCTGTGGCAGGATGGATAGTGCGTCATACTACTACTGGGAAGATTCTCGCACGAACACTTCTTAAGGTTAATCTTTGCTGGGGATGAACTCCACTTTCCATCGCTATTTAGAAGAGGAGGCAATCAGAATTTAGTAAGATACTAATGGACATAGAATATGATGCGGGAATAAATAACAGAAATAAAACATTGTTATTGTACCTGAGTTAAAAACAAAACAAAAAGAATGATAACAAGAAAACGAGTATTTGTTTTTAACAAAATTGTATTGACGATGAAGGTTTGCCGATATTGTCGCATTTAAAACAAAAAGCAAACTGACTTATATCATTGACCCCAAGGTGCGGTTCGAAACAAATAACAGCGCTGTTCTCTGAAAAGTTGTTAACCCTTTCCGTACGCAACGAGCCGCGAGGAGATGAGTTCTGCTGTACGGGATACTGGCAGCCAGCATTGGTCCCCCTGTAGGGGATACTTTTCCCACTCTCGGTCACAGCGCCTCGACTTTCAGCGATCTCCTCACCGTAGTAAAACTCGTCTTTTATAATTTTTATTTTTATTTTGGTTACAATGATTATTAATTTTTATTTATGTTCAATTAGTTTGGCGTGTCAATAATTATTTTAAGTTGAATAACTTTCTTTAAAAATAAGTAATAAAAAAGTTATATTATATACGAGTAAAAAAAATAAGGTTTTTTTCAGTTACCATTTGCTTTTATGAATAATAAGCAAGGGAATTAAATACTCAATAACTACGGCAAATAAATTTTCCGTCTTCATTTTTGATCCGTGACTTTGTACACCGGCGGAGTTAATTTTTTTTTTTTTATGTATAAAATTTAGTTACAAAAACAAAAGCATAATTATAAATATTTACAGTTAATTTAATGAATCATTTAATTAAATATGTAACATATTAAACATTTTAATTAAATATTAAATATTTTTTTTAAAAATGGAGGACACGCTATAAAAAAAAAAATAGTTTTTCTAAATTTAACAAAACACGAATATAAGATCTTAACTTCAGGACTAAAAGTTAACTGATTTGGCAAAAACAAGTTGTTGAGAATGTACAGAAGTATAAAAACAAACGATAACTTGACTGGGGTTGACAGGGTAAATGTGCGGAGAAGACAACGAGTTCTAATTAGACTAAAAACGACCAAAAACTTCATTCAAATGCCATCTAGTAATAGGCAGGAATACTAGAAGCACAATACCATAACGCTAGATAGCTCTGGGGTCGAGAAATAAGAAGATAAAGAATGCGAGAGATACCCCGAGCTCTCGACTGCTGTACAAGTCCACGGTACGAGGGTCCCGTCTTCCTTCGACTTCTACACAAGTCCACGGTATGTGAGTCCCGACAGCTCTCGACTGCTGGAGCAGTCCACGGTACGGAAAGGGTTAAAGGGCTATGGTTTGGGGCTAGAGGAACTATACTTAAGGAAACCAGCGATTTCTTTGAAGAACTCGGCTTAGATATGAATAGCCTGCCGCTATTAGCCGAACAAATATTAGTAGATTCGCTTGGAATAATTAACGACCATATTTACGGCTAAACAATTAGATTGTTCACTCAACACCATGTAGGACAGTACCAAAGAATTGTCAACAATTTTCATAACACCAGAAGTAACCCTCTCTAAAATCAAGAAAACTGGCACAATTTGTTATCCATGGAATGATTGTCCACTGTGTTTCATAGCAATGCCATTAATTTGGGCAGCCTCGCTTTAATTTTACTCTACAATATCAAGAATCAAGCTGAAATTATACTGAGAAAGATGAAAAAAAATCCGACTCGCAGGAAATGCGTCATCAAAGCGCGGTTCCGCTCTTATCCCTAGTCTAATTTGGAGAGATTAAAATATAAGCAGTTATTATTTTGGTTCGACCTTTCTTGAAAAGATTATATGATCTTACCTGGATGGGTCGGCCAACCCCAGAAAGGCCCCCCCCCCATTAAGGCAGTTATAGTAGTAACTAGTAATAAGTTATAGTTGTAGTAGTAGTAATAGTCACATGGTCTTCGAATCTCTCTCTTTTGGAAAGCTATATTTCTAACAATAAATTATTTTTCTTATTTTACTTAACATGTTTTATTGTCAAATACATTATCCAACAATAATCAATTAAAAAAAAAAACAAGGAATAAAAACAGACAAAAAGAAAAGTTCGAATAAACGAAATCAATTACTTCAAAGTTTTAAGCACTTATTCCTCCGATTAACATCGCCTAATCAAAACTTTCTTCAGAACCTTTTTTGTAGATCATTTAGTAAGCTTTCGAATGGTAACCTTCCGCTTTACCATGATTCTCACCCATTTTCGAGATATTAAGGAAAGTATACGAAGTTCCCAAAACTTTTCATGTCTGTTAATAAAATATTTTATTCTAACCCTTCCTTAACTCCGAACGTAACCAAAATTACAACATATTAGTTTTGATGAAATTCAAACATGCCGAAAATGTTTCAACTGAATTCCATGATTCTAAGTACCCAAACCAAAAACGTTACTCAACAACTATTTTTTCCTATTTTCTCGAAAACGGTTAAAGCTATCGCCTTAATAATGGTTTCATTCGTTTTCCTAGGCCAATAATCCTATAAAACGAGTACTTGCAAACATAAGATAAGCGCAACGATCTTTCGTTGTAAGCGCAACGATTTTTATCGCGCGAATTTCGCTCCAAAAACCATGTTCCGGTGGGCGGATTCTGCTGGTTAACGAACTTGACCTTTCCAATTAGACGAAATATTTTTTTTCCAAGTTTGATCAAAATCGGACCATTATTGGCAGTGCTAGACCGCGAACAGACATATAAATACATATATATATATATATATATATATATATATATATACAAATTTGAACCACCGTTATTTTTGTTCTCTAGGGGTTCTGAAACGCAAAATTTTCTAGTCGGCACTTCCGGATTGCGTCATGGGGGCAACCTTATAAGCGGGATTCCTCCCTATGGAGGGAGGGAGGAACCACACTTAAAGTGCAAAATTTGCACAGGTATTTTATTTTGCAGGCTGGCTTTGGAAACCAGGGATGGACTCTTTCGCTGGTTTTTCAAAGCCAGTCTAGGAGCAAGCCTCGGCTGTATAAGAACCTATGCTTGGGCATTGAAAATGGGGCTTAGTTTCTGAAGACTGGAAAATAAAATGCCAGTGGACAGTTTTTCATCTTTCTGATTATTCAATTTCCACCATTAAGCAATTCCTACTAAAATTCTACACTCTTGAAACATTTCTTCTGCTTGATCAATACATCAGAGAGAGACATATTCTACAGAACATCAACAGATCGGGCGCGGTCAGTACCCAAATGGGTGACCGACCACGTGCAGTTGGCATTATCAAAGGGCGGCAGCCTATAGATAGCCCAAATGTTGATAAACCGTTAAACCTTTAAAAAAAAAATAATAAAAAAAAATCAACAGCTGTCCTGTTTTGATCATCCTGAAAAACCACACAAGTTTAAATATAAAAGATGAAATCAGAAAGAGAAGCAAGATTTATTGTTTTCCTGGCTGAAAAATGGATACATTTTAATAAAATTTAGTAAAAAAAATACTTAGTGTGATTCGAAAGGCAAGTTCGTTAACCAGAAGAATCCGTCCACCAAATCGTAGTTTATGAGGCGAAAATCGAACTCTTGTCGAGAAAAATAGAACAAATTAGATTTCACTTGGGATTTTCGAAATTATTCTTATATCTATCCCGGGTAGGAAATAGTTTTGAAATTAAAAGCAACTATTCGGAAGCTCATTAATTTTCTCAGAAATGCGGATATCATGCAATTTTTGATAGGGCGGGCTAAAATGGAGTAAAATCTGTTTAGGATACTGCCAGTTTTCGGCTGTGCTACTTATGATCTTGCTTCAATAAAAGATTTACATATTTAAACGTTTATGATTTTTCCTGAAAGATCAAAAAAAAAAAAAAAGTAACTGATTCTATTCTAAGCTTTCCAAATGACACAAGGAATAAGAACTAAAAGGCACTAAGATGATGCAGTTCCTACAAGTCGGACTATTATCAAGATTCTTGTTGTGACTGTCTTCCTGTTTGGAACATGTACAATCCATCACTGATACTATACACTGTCCGTATACATTATCTGTAACCTGCTCCTGAATCAAGGGTATCAATGCACTTACATCTCCAATGGTAGCTGACGTTATCATAACGAGTTGTATAAGACACGACAGGTAATGTTAAGATACTATTCCGTGAGGTGCATGCAAGTTACAGGTCGATATGCTCCTTGCTCGCAGGACTCTGCAATAGCAACTGGAATTTCTGTAAACCTTTCTACATTCTAAAAACTTACATCACTCATTGTAGCTGATGTTATCATATCGAGTAGAATAAGACACGACAGGTATTGTTAAGATACTATTCCGTGGGGTGCATTCAAGTAACAGGTCGATATGCTCCTTGCTCGCAGGAATCTGCGGACATGGGCGTTTATAGAAAATAATTTCGGGAGGGGCTGGAACAATTTCGGGGGGCCGAGAACTTATGGGGGGTATGGAATACTAACAATCTAAAACTAGGGAGAGTAAGCCAATTAAAACCCTTTTACACCAAATAAAATATATTTTTTCTGAACTAATTAATCAGAGTCTGAGAGCTTTCTTTTTTCTAAAGAAAAGCCACCACCCCTCGTGGGAATCGAACCCACGACCCATTGCACGGAGTGTTAAGTGCCCACGCCTTAACACTCACGTCCACCGAGCTCCTGACTATGATTGAATGACGAATACTATGTATAAGGTAATTTAAAATTTATATTATTAAATAGTTTAATATTTCAAAATTATAATGTTTTTAGAAAAGATAATTTCAGAAATGTTTCTCTTGTGTAGACAGGCCAAGTGCAAGACTAGTCGACATATCTATATATATATATATAAAAATCACGTGTCTGTCTATCTGTTTGTCCGTTTGTCTGTTGATCCGTTTAACTGTATGTCTGTTTATTCCTTATACTAATCTACACCGTTTGACCGATTTTGACCAAACTTGGCACACAGGTAGGTCTTGATATGGGAAATCTCCTCGGCTGAATCGACAGCCATTTTGAATAATGTCTCAAATTTATTTGTTGATGTTCCTGATAATTAGAATAACTCCAATCATTGATGACTTTACATCATTATATAATCATGTAATGCAGTTCATTTCAATTTTATATCAACAGTCACTGTCTAACTAAGGAGTGCTGGCCTTTCTTTGATAAGAGCTATCTACTCGCAGGCTGTGGTGCTGGCCTCTGTCGGCTGTTTTATGAATTGCTGTGGTGCTGGCCTCTGGCGGCTGCTTTATGAATTACTAGACAGATATAAACAAATTCCCACCGTTTGATCGATTTTGACGTAACTGGGTATACAGGTAGATCTTGATACGGGGAGAGTCATAGGCAGAAAGTAGGTGTAGCATGGCACCGCGAGGAACAGCTACTATAAAATATAATGCCATAAATGAAGGTCATAACAAATTTTTGACCTATAAGGCCTTTACTAAAAGAATAATATATATATTCGTTTATGAATGTTGTAAATTCCATTTCACATGAGTGGTTCCAGAAGAGGTGTTATGTTTAGATAGGTAGTGTGTAGATAGATAAATCATAAAGAGACAGCTTAGACTATTTGTCTGCTTCGACATGGAGAAGTGTGTTGTCACCCCAACTCTTGAAGACTGATAGGTCTAGCTCGTCAGGTTGGAAGCAATCACTGAATCTATCTAGTAATGAATTCTTGAAGAAGATATAGCTAGCAAAATGGACACACCTGTTGGTTTACATTTATTAAGAATGAATTTCTTGAAACCTTCATGGATCCAACCTACTACCTACCGAAAATGGCACCTGTTTTATATATGTACTATCTGTTACCCGGCGTACCATGCTACACCTACTTTCTGCCTATGACTCTCCCCGTCTCAAGATCTACCTGTATACGGTTACGTCAAAATCGGTCAAAAAGTGTGAATTTATTTATATCAGTCAAGTAATTCATAAAGCAGCCGACAGAGGCCAGCACCACAGCAATTCATTAAACAGCCGACAGAGTCAGCACCACCAGCCTGCCAGTAGATAGCTCTTATCAAAGAAAGGCCAGCGCTCCTTAGTTAGACAATGACTGTTGATATTAAAATTGAAATAAACTGCATTACATGATTATTGATGTAAAGTCATCAATGAGTTCGAGTTATTCTAATTATCAGGAACATCAACAAATAAATTTGAGACATTATTCAAAATGGCTGTCGATTCGAAATGGCTGTCAGAATCTGAATGGTTCTGTGTAGCCAATTTTTCTTCAACAAAACTTTTGACCTTTTGGCCAAATTTTGAAATTTGACTATTTTGACCTAACCTAGGAGATTTGCCTACCTGTGTGCCAAGTTTGGTCAAAATCGGTCAAACGGTGTAGATTTGTATAAGGAACAAACAGGCAGACATACACGTGATTTTTATATATATATACATAACTAGCTGTTACCTAGTGTACCATGCTACACCTACTTTCTTCTATGACTCTCCTCGTATCAAGATCTACTTTATCTATACCCAGTTACGAAAATCGGTCAAACGATGTGAATTTGTTTTAGTTCATAATGATACCGGTAGAGGCCAGCACAACAGCCCTTCATCTAACAGCCAACAAAGGCCAGTAGTAGTCGATTCAAAATAGCCGCCAATGGTTCAGTGTAGCCAATTTTTCTTGAATAAAACTTTTGGCCTTTTGACCAAATTTTGAAATTTGACTATTTTGACCTAGCCTAGGAGATTTCTCGTATCAACCTGAGTGTCAAGTTTCGTCAATATCGGTCAAACGGTGTAGATTTGTATAAGGAATAAACAAAAAAATATAAAAAAAATAAATAAATAAACAGACAGACACGTGATTTATATATATATATATATATATATATATATATATATATATATATATATATATATATATACACACACTTTTATTAATAGAAGCTGGACGAGGAGAGGACAAACGAAGAATACTAGGGGATGCAGACTTAGCGTCACTTAGTGTCAAAGTAAGCGAGAAACCACTCCTGAAACCTAGAATCCTCATAAGCCGTGCACCGAGGACTGTGGACGGCAGTAGCCTTGACATGCCTACACTTACTGAATGTCTGAGGAGGCAAAACTTCGGTGGGGATGTGAGCCGAGCTACTGTAGTTAAACTTATGTTTAGAACGGGCAAGAAATCTGGAGATTTCTGTAATTTGGTCTTAGAAGTGAACCCTAGGATTAGGACGCTACTATTGGAGGCTGGTGGAGTGTACATCGGAAGCTTTTATTGGGGGATTAGAGATTATATTGAGGCTTCTAGGTGTTTTAAGTGCCAGAGATTTGGACACGAAGGGAAAACCTGTTTGCAGAAATCAGTTACCTGTGGTCACTGTGGTGAGGACGGTCATTCTTTTGATGACTGTAAGAAGTCTGCGAATCATCCATGTTGTGCAAACTGTCGTAGAGCAGGCCTAAAGAATACACAATACGCGGTTGGTAATAAAACCTGTCCAGTATATTTGGGTACACTTAGAAGAATACGAGACATGACCGATTATGGAATCTAACCTTGAGGCGTACCTTTGTAGTACCTGCATCCGTGGATTTAGAAGTACTAAAGGTCTAGGTCAGCACATTAAGTGCTCACACCCGGAGGTTTTTAACCGGACAATCCCTACTGCTGTAATGCCACGGTGGAGGGAGGAGGAGCTACGGCTTCTAGCTCGGCGTGAGGCTGAATATGCATTAACTGGACTTATAACTGGAATATGCATTAACTGGACTTGGCGTGAGGCTGAATATGCATTAGGCGGACAATGAAACATTAGTGCGTGGTCTACTAGAAAGAACGGCAGGAGCGGCGTGGCGTATTAGGCGTACACCCAAGTATCGGTGTCTATTAAGGGAGACTATCGAGGAGTTGAGACAAGCAGATCATCCACTACGAATGCAAGAGGCAGGAGTAGTTGGGCCCGTAGGAAGAGATAGCTTCATCGAGGCAGCGGCAACACAGACTTTCGGTCCAACTGGTGTTGATTGTGCTCTCTCCTTCCTCGTAGAAGAGGCGAGGAGTGGAGCGGATATATATGATGAACTTACGGAGTGGCTCCAGGCTCACTGTCCTGACTGGGGGAAGGATATCACGGTGAGTTGGGGTGGCAGGTCTGGTGAAATACGACATTTACCTCTCCCATATAATGCCAAACAACGTCGTCAGATGGAATACAAGCGGCTTCAAAGACTATAGAAGAGCAACAAATTAAGAACAGTCACTGAAATCTTGGTAGGAGGTCCATCAAAGAGAAGACATTCATTGGAAGAAATGGAGCGGTACTGGCCACCAATATTTGAGCACCCCTCAAGTCCACTCATCGATGATAGTACTGCAAGGAAGAGTCCAGTGATCAAAACCTTATGGACGCCAATTCAGGTAGAGGATATCGTTAGCAATAAACTCGACAGAGCTTCTGCACCAGGCCCTGATGGTCTGACGGTTGCTCAGTGGGAGCTTATCCCCCCTAAGGAACGTGCAGTCTTCTACAACTTGTATTTAGCGGGAGAGAAGGTCATTCCTAATATAGTCGGAGCGAGGACAGTCTTTGTTCCCAAGAAGGAAACCCCGATGCTGCCAAGCGACTGCAGGCCTATCACGGTTGCTTCCGTTGCTTTGAGGCAACTACATAAAATACTAGCATCACGCTTGAAAGAACTGGACCTTCATGAGAATGGACAGAGGGCTTTTATAGCTGCTGATGGAACCGCGGAAAACACAGTGATTCTGGATTCAGTGATCAGAGAGGCCAGAAATAAACGTAAGGAGGTACACCTGGCATACCTAGACATAGCCAAGGCCTTTGACAGCATAAGTCATTTTGCTCTTCGAACTGCCTTGGTCCAGTAAGGACCCCACCGGAATTCGTCAAACATGTAATGCGAGTTTACGGTTTCGGATATACCCGCATTACAGATGGAAAAAGATGGACGGACCCAATTGTAAGCGGGAGGGGAATCAGGCAGGGTGATCCCTTGTCTCCGTGCCTGTTCAACCTCGCGATGGATTGGGTTCTTCAGGCAGTCCCAGCTGAGGTAGGTTTTTACTTAGAAGGAACCAAAATTCGTTATCTGGCCTTTGCTGATGACCTCGTCTTGGTTACCTCTTCGGTTGCTGGTATGCGATTTGCTCTCTCTCGAGTGGAGGCTACAATTTCCAAGTTCGGGATGGAGCTTAGCCCGAGTAAATGCAGGACCCTCTCTCTGATGCCGGCTCCCATGACGCACAAGATTAAGGTGATCGAGGATGCTATGTTCTATATCGGCGGAGCTCCTGTTGGGCAGATGAGGTACCTCGATTCAGTAATGTATCTAGGTGTGGTGTATAAAAACCATGGAGCAGTAGGGCCTGAAATGGGCCTGAATGTTGCACTCCAAAGAATTGGACATGCACCTTTTAAGCCACAACAGAAGTTAATAGTTCTTAGAAATCACCTTCATCCGCGATATCTGCATGGTATGGTGCTTGGAGGTTCCTCTCGTCAGACGCAAGTTTGATATAAAGGTCAGAGCTGCTGTTAGGAGATGGTTGAAACTCCCCAGAGATGTGCCTCTGGGATATTTCCATGCGTCCTGTGGAAGCGGGGGATTAGACGTATTCTGTATGAGCGTACTCGTTCCAGCTCTGACACAGGGGCGACTTCTTAGGTTGGAGAGCTCTGGATTGGCTGAGGCGAGAGCTGCTTTTCCTTCAGTAAGTGTCAACAGAAGGATACGAGATGCAAGGGAGGCTCTCACCAGGCAGGGCTTGAGCGAAGATGCATGGTGCCCTCAGAGCAGAAAGCATTGGTGGGCTAAGAAGCTCTATTCCTCTAATGATGGAGCTGGGGTCAGCGAGTCCAACGCAAGTAAAGCCTCTTCCTATTGGTTGCACAGTGTATCGGAATTTCTAACTAGCTAGGATTTCGTTCAGTTTGTTCGAACGCACATCAATACCCTACCTACAACTGTTAGATGCGCAAGAGGAAGGCGAGAGGGCCGGGTACTTCGTTGCAGGGCTGGTTGCTTAGAGAATGAAACCGGTACTCACGCTGTCCAAAAGTGCTATGTGTCACATGGAGGCCGATGCTTGAGGCATGATTCCGTGGTTGGAGTACTGGGGGATACCCTAGCCAAGAAGGGTTTCGAAGTCCACATTGAGACAACTTTGAGAGCTGGAGGTCGCCGATGGAAACCCGACATTATTGCGGCTAAGGATGGAAGAGTCACATTAGTGGACGCTCAAATAGTTACTGCTAGTCCTGACCTTGGCTCGGCTCATCGTGAGAAATGCAAGAAATATGGTAATCTTGAAGTTCGCTTGGCAGTAGGCCGTATGTTTGGTGTGCCTCTCACTCATGTGAATGTTACATCCTGCACAATCAGCTGGAGGGGAGTCTGGTGCCGAGCCTCTGCGAGGAGTCTTAAAGATCTTGGGGTCTCTACAACTTGCCTTAGGAAAATCACCGCACGAGTTCTGAAAGGATCTAGTGCCATCTTCGGCAGATGGAGGGCTCTCTTATGAGCGCATGGCCGTTGATATGAAGACATTATTGTTTAGTGAAGGCGGTAACTCAACTACGTTAGTTCATTACCTGCTTAACTTAGCGTGAGTACCTGTATTACAAGAAGCTCACTAAAATGATAAATTTAACAAATTAGACTGACAACTCAGTATTAGTTAATTAGCCGGTGGTTATTTTATCTTGAGTATATAGTTTGTATAAATGATTGCTCTTTTTTAAACATGAATATATTGAATTTTTATTGTATACAACTTTGTATAGGTTATTTTACTGTATATATTTATCTATTATTTAATTTTTGTATAAATTCTTCTTTTTCTCTTATATGTATTTACATATTATTCTTTGTCTTTCAAGTGCAGTACTGAGCCAAACAATCTACTTACTAAGGAGTTGTGGTTAAATTGAAAATCCAGAGTTATTTAGGTTTTTCTTTGTTTTGTTTTTCTGTTCTAATCATAAATGTTTTTACTTAGTTTTATAGAGACAACTGCTCTTTGTGATCGTAGCATAAGTAATTTTTATTGCCTTTAGGTTACTATGTATTTGTATTGTATTCACTTATTAGATTGTTAAGGATTAGCTAGTTAATATAGTTTTATACCTAGGAGATAATAATATAAGCAAGGCTCATTCTGTATTTTTGTATCATCGGCCATTTTGTACAACAATGTTTTTTTTGTGTATTCATTATGTTGTAGTTTTTATCTTCAAATAAAGTATTCATATATATATATATATATATATATATATATATATATATATATATATATAAGATATTCATCATCATATGATAGGTCAGTGAGCGAGTGGTATTTGACAAATATTTAGTAGACTAGCTGAATACCCGTGCTTCGTCACGGCAGATAAGTAGTTATTTAATTGCGTTAAATAATGTATCATCAAAATTAACACTCCTCCTTAATTTTGTGCAGTTTATTATAGTACTGGGAGTAGCAGTAATGTCTGCCTTCTCCCCTCATCTCATCCAGTGTGTTGCCATTGTTAGTTCAAATTTACTTATTGTACATATTTGTACAGATTGTAAATATCAATAAAGGAGATACTGAAACTTGAAAAAAAAAAAAAAAAAAATATTATAGCACGGTTCCCGTCATACAATAAGTTAGTCATCACTTTATAAGGTAATCAAAGTATAATGTTTCTTGACATTGGGATGCTCCGCACCAGTATCAAAAAAGTCCGTCACGCAGGAGCTGCATAACTAAGCACTTTCCTCAGAATTTGGGTAGTGCAGACTGCTTTCCAGAACAATTTGCTTAAAATATCCTACATAAATAAAATAAAAACATGAATAGTTCTCTTTTAAATTTGTAATGAGTAACTGATCAATTATTAGGTTGCTTCCAGAGTTATGTTTACACATGGTACCTACTACACTACGTAATAAATACAAAAAACCTCATATTATCGTATTTTGATCTAACGCAGGAACAGGATACAGTCACTCTAGTGGTAGAAAGCGCTCCTTGCGGCGGCTTTGTGAACCTACGTCTGCCGGCTTTTCTATTCAAATATATTACAAATTAAACCCCCGCTTTCCGATTGACCGATTCAGCTCATTTTTACAACACTTCTTTCTCATAAGTTACCCACGACGTATACCGCGTTTCGTTACAATACAGCAGAAATTACGACCGGTATGAGTATATTAGGAATTTGGGTCCGGAGTAAAATCACGGCTGGTAGTGGCGAATTGGTATTGTGGGTCTGGAGTAACCCCCCCCCCTCCTTATTAACTGATTTAGTTTATTTTTACAACACATATTAACCTGTGGATTAGCACTACGAATACCGAGTTTCGTCGAAATATACCAAAAATCACGGCTGGTAGTGGCGAATTGGTATTGTGGGTCCGGAGTAAACCCCCCCTTCTAATGAACCGATTTAGTTCATTTTTATATCTCACTTTTCTCTCTATATTAACACTACGAATACCAAGTTTCGTTGAAATATAACAAATATTACGGCTGACATAGTCAAATAAGTGTTTTGGGTTCGGGGTAAACCCCCCCTTCCGGTGGACCGACTTTGGTGGTTAACGAACTCGTTCAATCGTTTGCTAATTGAATGCTATATACCAAGTTTCGTGACGAAAAAACAAAAACTCTGGCTGCTATCGTGTTAACAGACACATATATATATATATATATATATAGATATATATAAATTTTAACGGGGGTCATTTTCGGTGTCTACTAGGTAGGATCGATAAAGATTTGAAGAAATTTTTCAAAAATTCCGTCATGAGTCCAACCTCAATAGCTACTTTCCTTCGGAGGAAAGTGCTAAAACAGATAATCTAGAGATAACCCGTTATCTATAGGTTACCAGCGTGGGCGTATATAAGGGCAATTGAGGGATGTGTGTCTTAAAAACCTTAAAAATAAATTAAATAAGATCATTTCTTTTAGCGCGGTTCCTCCCTCCCCATAGGGAGGAACCCCGCTTATAAGGTTGATACAATGAAACAATCCGGAAGTGCCGACTAGAAAATTTCGCGTTTCAGAACCCCTAGAGACCGAAAATAACGGTGGTTCAAATTTGTATATATATATATATATATATATATATATATATATATATATATATATATATGTATATATTTATATATATATATATATATATATATATATATATATATATATATATTTGTCTGTTCGCGGATTTCTGGCTTCCCTGATGGTCCGATTTTGATGCAATTTGGTACAAAAATCGTTCGTCTAATTTGAAAGGTCAAGTTCGTTAACCAGCAAAATCCGCCCACGGGAAGATGGCTAGTACCTTGGATTCATAAGCGGGAGATGGTGGGTTCGATTCCCAACCTCCGGCAGGAATTTTATCATCTCACGGCTCGCTGGTAAAATTCCTCGCTGCACCCTTATCGTCCTAGCAACGCTTGCTGCCTTGGCTTGCCTGCTCTAACCAACTCAAACTTTAAACCCCTCTGAAAATACTTAAAAATTCGAATATAAAAAAAATCCTTTCTTAGTGAGCGTCTACGTTCTATAGGGAGAGTCCATGCAAAATTTCAAATTTTTCTGTCGAGCGGTTTGGGCTGGGCGTTGATAGGTCAGTGAGTGAGTGAGTGAGTCAGTGAGTGAGTGAGTGGTATTTGACAAATATATAGTAGATGACGCGAATTTCAATTAAATTGTTTATTATTCTTGCAATAAGTAATCATGTAAAGTAATTAAACAAGAACAGCTTAGCTTGTCCAGTTCTGAATCAATGCAACGTTCTCTCCATCTTCGCAGCCAACATCAATATCACGTTGGAGGCGGAATTCAATGTTAATGATTCTGCTATCAATGCAATAACATCAAACATCACCATCAGTGAGTTCCTGT
This sequence comes from Gonocerus acuteangulatus, assembly GCA_946811695.1. Classification (NCBI taxonomy): domain Eukaryota; kingdom Metazoa; phylum Arthropoda; class Insecta; order Hemiptera; family Coreidae; genus Gonocerus; species Gonocerus acuteangulatus. The sequence continues at coordinate 7,690,142 of OX328123.1, read as the reverse complement.
CATTATACAAGACAACATCAATATCATGTTGGAGGCGGAATTCAATGTTAATGATTCTGCTATCAATGCAATAACATCAAACATCACCATCAGTGAGTTCCTGTCATTATACAAGACAACATCAATATCATGTTGGAGGCGGAATTCAATGTTAATGATTCTGCTATCAATGCAATAACATCAAACATCACCATCAGTGAGTTCCTGTCATTATACAAGACAACATCAATATCATGTTGGAGGCGGAATTCAATGTTAATGATTCTGCTATCAATGCAATAACATCAAACATCACCATCAGTGAGTTCCTGTCATTATACAAGACAACATCAATATCATGTTGGAGGCGGAATTCAATGTTAATGATTCTGCTATCAATGCAATAACATCAAACATCACCATCAGTGAGTTCCTGTCATTATACAAGACAACATCAATATCAGACAAGGCCAGAACTAAACCCTGTCACTGAGTATGAACATCTCCTGCTCTCAGGAACTAGCTTATTCCTAGTGTCATTCGGAATAATAGGATAGAAACATTTAATGTTTTGTTTTGATCATTCTGTGGGAAATGTAAACACATTTAAAAATTTGAAATGAATTCTCAAACACAAAAAACTTGAGACCCCAACTCAGGAAACTGACTGAGGAAAACACCGTTCTTCTCATTTTCTTTCCTTAATTTATTCAAATAATCTTTTTACAGTTTAATAAAATTTAAAAAAAAAATAAAAACTGAAGTAAACAGAGATAAAGAAATGTTCAAAAACACAAAATCGACAATTTTGAATTTCAAGCATTGATTTCTCCGAATTTAAGACATTTAGTAATATTTCAAAAAGTTACTGTCTACATATGAGTCAATCCATTTGAAATGGTCCGAAGGCGGTTGCTTGGCCATTTTTTAATAAATCTGTATTTTTACCACGGTGCATCAACTGTTTGGCTATTAGCGCCGGGCTATCTATAGGTCGCCACCCTATTATAATGCCAACAGCACGTGGTCGGTCATCCATTCAGGTACTGACCACGCCCGACGTTGCTTAACTTCTGTGATCTACGGGAACCCGTGCATTCAACGTGGCTACGGCCGTTGGCGAATCAGTAGTTCAAAACAATTTTTAAATTTTGTTAGTGTCAACGGTTTGAAAATGGCAGCCATCTTTGTTTCACCGCGCATGCTGATTATAGAGTTTTTAAGATCTTACGGAAAACTCATTATCTCAGGATTGGTAAATCATAGACTAATAATTCAGATATCATTGTTTTTCGTACAGTCTGCTATATATTTTATGCCTTATTCATTTTTCAATATTTTGAAGTCCAATACCTGAAAACTTCAATTGAACAACTGTTTATATTTCTCAAAATGCCGTTTTTTAGGGTAATTTTTCGGCATAAGGGTTGGGTTGGTAGTTTAAGGGCAGAAAACTGCTTGGTCATCTCCGCCCTTGTTGCGTTTAATTGTGCAAGGTTAATGTTAGGATGGAGAGTGTTTTCAGTATTGTGTGTTTGAGATAGAGTTGTGTTACTAAAGTTGTATTTGTTAGAATCTAAGTTTGGAAAAAAAGAGAAATTATTGTTGTTATAAAATTGCATGGATATAAGAACCAGATTCACACACACATAAGTATATTTGCACTTGTATAAATATAGTATACATATATATGTATAGTGCACAGTACATATATAAATACAGTACAAATAATAAAAAATATATATAATGTAAACATATATTTTGTTTTATTTTATTTTCATTTTTTTTATTGTTATTTTCTTTTTTTATTTTCATATTTTTAAAAAATATTTTCTTCTTCTTTTTCCTTTTTTTTTCCTTCTTTTGTTTAAATTTTTTTTTGGTATATATATTTTTATTTTTTTTTTCCTCATTTATTTATTTTGATATATACTAGCAATTATTTTGATATATGTGCGATTTGGCATAAGGGGATGTCCACCTTTGGAATACTTGATATGGATTCACTCATCTCACAATTTACCAAATTTTTTCGAGATACATTATAAAGCTATTAGGAAATCTATATAATTTCCTTCCAGTTGTTTGTCTTCTTGTTGGAGATTTACCAGTTCCCTGTCATAACGCGTTAAATTCTCCTGCGGGAGGTGAGGATTCAAGTCCCACCTGCAGCAGGAATTTTCTCATCTCACGGCTCGTTTAAAACATTACCCACTGCAACATGGATGTCGGTGCTAATGGCCCACACATCGGTGCGCCATAAAAACAAAAAGTCCGACTCGCAGGAACTGCATCATCTTAGCGCAGTTCCATTCTTATACCTAGTCTCATTTGGAAAGATTAAAATAGAAACAGTTAATATTTTGGTTCCACTTTTCTTGAAAGACCTTGATTTATAATCTTACCTGGATGGGTCGGCCAACCCCAGAAAGGCCCCCGCTTAGTTACAATTTACAAGGTCTTGGAATCTCCCTCCTGGGAAACTATATTTCCAGCAATAAATTGTTTTTCTTATTTTACTTAACCTGTTTTATTGTCAAATAAAAGGAATTGTCAAAGGAATAAAAACTGACAAAAAGAACCGTTCGAATAAACGAAATCAATTACTTCAAAGCTTTAAGCACTTATTTCTCCGATTGACATCGCCTAATCAAAACTTTCTTCAGAACCTCTTTTGTAAACCATTTAGTAAGCTTTCGAATGGTAACCTTTCGCTTAACAAGATTCTCAACCGTTTTCGAGATATTAAGGAAAGTATACAAAGTTACCAAAACTTTTCATGCCCGTTAATAAAATATTTTATTCTAACCCTTCCTTAACTCCAAACGTAACCAAAATTTCAACAAATTAGATTTGATGAAATTTGAACATGCAGAAAATGTTTCAACTGAATCCCATGATTCTAAGTACCCAAACCAAAAACGTTATTCGACAACTATTTTTCCAATTTTCTCAAAAACGGTTAAAGCTATCGCCTTAAAAATGGTTTCATTCGTTTTCCTAGGCCAAGAATCCTATAAAACGATTACTTGCAAGCATATGAAGTAAGCGGAACGATTTTTTTCGCGCGACATTCGCTCCAAAAACCATGTTCCTGTGGGCGGATTCTGCTGGTTAACGAACTTGACCTTTCAAATTAGACGAAAGATTTTTGTAACAAATTTCATCAAAATCGGACCATTATTCGCTGTGTTAGACCGCGAACAGACATATATATATATATATATATATATATATATATATATATATATATGTATATATATATATACATATATATACAAATTTGAACCACCTTTATTTCCGTTCTCTAGGGGTTCTGAAACGCAAACGTTTTTAGTCGGCACTTCCGGATTGTTTCATGAGTTCAACCATATAAGCGGGTTTCCCCCCTATGGAGGAAGGGAGGAACCGCACTAAAACAAAAAAGTGTTTAAATTAAATAAACCAAAATGTATGGCCTGCATTATTCTTATTAAGTTAGTAATGAATAGAACTTATTAAGAATCCAAGTAATTTCTTTTTGTATGATTTTTAAGAAAATAAGGGGAATGTAAACTTTAAAGTAATAAAGATTGAAAAGGATATTACCCTGCGTGTATTCATTCTAAAACGAAACAAGACCCTTGAAGAGTGAGGAGAAATAAAGATTTTAATTAGATAAGGGGCATGTAAGAATGTAATCTGTTATTGCTGAAGTTGGCTCAGACAAAGCCTGCTTTCCTTATACTCCACATCCTATGGTCTTAACTTCTCTCAGTTCTACACTTTCTATTCAAGATTCAAGAGAATGGTCGTTGTTAAAGTCCTTCATGTGTCTTCTATTGAAGGATCTATGGGAGGGAACTGGAGAGAATTTAGGGGTATTTCGTTTAATCACTCACAAGTCTAGTTCTTTACATTAATATCGGCAAATATAATGAGTAAAGATATTTCAGTAATCTTGAATTATATTTTTAAAAAAAATTCAGGCCCGTAACAGGCCACAGGGGCTCTGAGGGGCAGGTACTATAGAGCTATCTGATTCATGACCATATGCACACTAGGGAGATAGTGTGGTCAGTACTATGCTCCGAGAGTGTGTGTGTGTGTGTGAGAGAGAGAGAGAGAGAGAGAGAGAGAGAGAGAGAGAGGGAGAGAGAGAAACAGAGAGAGAGAGAGAGCTCACCCACCCTCATATTGTACCTATCCTAGACCACCCTCAGGGCCAGTAGACCTAGGCATAATTTATTTGAAATAATATTTTCGAAATAATTCATGAAATAACCTTAACAGATTATTTCAGAAATAATTTATTTCATAATTTTTTTTATATTATTTCTGAAATAATTATTTCAAGGAATAAATTATTTCATGATTGATGAGAATTTATTTCCGAAATGATTATTTGATCAAATAATATATTCTGATATCTTAATTTACGCGAAAATTTCATCTAAAAACATGTTTTCCTGGCAAGCCTCATTGAACTGATTTTTTTTTTTTTTTTTTTTTTGGGTGGGGAGGTCTATTCCCACCGGCAGGAATTTTCTTATCTAACGGCTCGTTGAAAAAATTCCACCTTGGATGTTGGCGCCATAGAATTAAAGATAGTCAGTAGTCTTATGCTGATTTTGATTATGAATGGGCCATAGGAACAACTCTGCCTAGCCAGAACAGCCCTAAACGTGACCTGTGTAATACACCATTAGCAACAAAGCACATATTGACAGAATGTTAACAGAGATGCCGGTAAGTCAATGTTTTCTCTCATGTATGACACAATTACTTTCCGACGGTTTAAGCAGAGTCAAATACCTTTCAACATTTCACACTTGTGCAACTCATTATGTCCATTGAATCACATATTTTGTGACCTTTATCCCTTCATTTCCGAGGCATATATTTCTTAATAAACATATGTCCAAACGTTTTTAAAACCATTTTAAATGTTTAAAATAAACATACATATATGGTTTTGGTTTATTTAAAAATACATTTAATGGTACATAACAAACGTTTTTTTGACTCTTTGATCGAAATAAACCATATATATATACACGAGTATATCTGTAACCCGGAGGTAAAGGACACCATGTCACATATTTGTAATTGTTCAGGAGAGCCAATTTTCCATTTGAAATATTAAAAATTGTTTCTTCGTTACTTATAGAAACAGTTAAAAGAAAATGTTTCGCATTGTTATTAGCATTGATAGGTAATTGTAAGTATTGATCATAGTCAAACAAAACCAAGTCCTCCACATGGTGTCTTTTATCTATAATGAAAACGGACATGATTATATTTTTTTCACTGTCTTATCTTCGTTATTTATGGGAACAGGACAAAGTGCCCTAGAAAAATCCACATTAAGAACATGTTTTTCAGTCAATTTAACAAAAAAAAAAATGAGATGGTATATATATATATATATATATATATATATATATATATATATATATATATATATATATATATATATATATATATATATATATATATATATATATATATACGTTTATGACTGTTCGAAATTCCCATTTAAGATGAGTGATTACAGAAGACGATAGTAATGTTTTTGAGTGCTAGTGAGTAGATAGATAAATCATAAACATCATATATATATATATACATATATATATATATATATATATATATATATATATATATTATATATATATTTATTTGACATCTGTACAATTATTAGCAGTACAATAATCAAGTCTGTTCATGCAGATATTATGTACAATTCGACAAAAACGGTAAAAGTAAAATAAAAGAAAAGAAAAAATAAATAATAAAGACATAGAAAATATGGAAGAAGCCAACCACTGTTGGCACTTCCAGAGATGTCTTGGTAAATGTTTTAATGGTCACGATAAGATCAGATGATTAAATTGTCTCGAGGCCACTGTCTCTTGAGCCGCCTGGGAGGATTGTATGGATGGGATTCGGATGATAAGGATAGACCTTCAGGATTAGGATGATAAGACAATTTGGAGTGGAACTCTTGGAATCTGGTTTTAGCAAGGTCAAGGACAAATGGGATGTTGAGGTTATTGTGAAGGGCTTTGTTGGAAACATAGAAAGGAGCATTTACAATTTTTTGTACTTTTGACTGGAATGCCTGTATTCTGTTGATGTTGGATGGTTTTACAGATCCCCAGAGGTCAAGTCCGTATGTCCATATTGGTCGAATGATTGTTTTGTATATCGTTAGTTTGTTCTGTATCGATAATTTAGATGAGGGTCCAAGAAGTCGTCTAAGTATTCCGTATCGTTTGTTCAGTTCTTGTCTTTTCAGTCTCGTGTGAGGGTTCCATGTCAGTCGGCTGTCAAGGTATGATCCTAGATATCGAACCTCGTTAGATTCCGGAAGAGGAGTGTTCCTGAGGTAAACAGGAGGGCATGATCTTCGGTTGAGAGTGAATGTCATTTGTTTGCATTTTTCTGCGTTGATTTTTATTCTCCACCTTTCACTCCAATGTTGTATGGCGGAAAGATGTTCCTGCAGGTTTTGGGATGCTACTGAAGGGTCAGAGGAAGTTGACAGGATCGCTGTGTCATCAGCGTATGTGGTAAGTAGGGTTTGGGGGTGTGTGGGAATATCCGCAGTGTAAAGAAGGAAAAGGAGGGGACCGATAATACTCCCTTGGAGGACTCCAGCATTTATGGGGCAGGTCGGGGAAAGAGTTGTACCATATTTGACTTGGAAGGATCTGTTTGACAGGTAGGATTTGAGGATAAGGAAATAGGTGTGTGGAAGTATAAGCTTTACTTTGTAAAGTAATCCCGGGTGCCAAACCCGATCGAATGCTTGAGCAACGTCGAGAAACGCACTCGTGGAAAAACTCTTACGTTCAAGCGAGGAGGAAATTGAGTCTACGACTCGTAAGCACTGTTGTATGGTGGAATGCTGGAAGCGGAAACCAAATTGATGGTTGGGAATTGTATTCGAGGATTCTATGAGAGGGAGGATTCTTTTTTACAGGAGTTTTTCGAATACTTTGTACATTAATAGGAGAAGGCTGATGGGCCGATAGGAAGAAGTGAAATCTGGAGGTTTGAAGGGTTTGGGGGTAACGATGACGACTGAATGTTTCCAGGGATTCGGGAAATGGGTTGTTCTTAGGATTGAGTATTGTGGAGGTGATAATATATATATATATATATATATATATATATATATATATATATATATATATACATATATATACACACATATATATATATATATATATATATATATATATATATATATATTTGTTTGTTTGTTCGCTCTCTAGCTTGCTCAAAAAACACCCCGTTTTGATGAAATTTGGTACAAAAATGTTTCGTCTAATTTCAAAAGTAGAGTTCGTTAACCAGCAAACTTCATCCACCGGAAGATGCTTTAAGGAGCGTAATTCGCGCGAAAAAATCGTAACACATACGTATTCGAGTTTATATGCTTGCAGGTACTCGTTTTATAGGTTTCATAATGTAGAAAAACGAATGCTAACATTTTTAAAGCGATATATGTAACCATTTTCGGCAAACATTGAAACACCTACTTTTCCAAACTAATTTTCAGTTTGGGTATTCATCTAATCCATGATAGGTAAATTTTGGTTCCGTTTTGAGTTGAGGAAGTACTAGAAAAAAAATATTATATTACAGGCATGAAAAGTTTTGGGATTTTCGTATATTTTTTAAAATGGCTCGAAAACGGTTTTGAAATATCTTACTAGATTTCCTACAAAAAAGGTTCTGATGTAATGTTCGATGGGGCGATGTCAATAAGAAAATAATTAAGGACTTGAAAATTCGCAATTGTTAGTTTTGCTCTTTTGAACGGGGTTTTGTATTTGTTTACCTAAAGTTTTAACTGTTGCTTACCCATTTTAATTACATTTAACAGTAAAACAAGTATTTGACTAAAACAAGGTAAGAAAATGTGAAACGTTGTTATAATGAGTCCAAGAGCGAACGTGGGGAAGTCGCCATGATGCTGTCAGTTTCCTGTTATGGCGCCTTAAATCTATTTTATCTTCAAGATCTTATTTTATACTTTTCACGAATGATCAAACCCCACCAATAAATGCCTAAGCCTATGTATTCCTTTACTAACAACACTAAGGATATGAACGGAACCGCGCTATGATGATGCAGTTCCTGCGAGGCGGACTATTTTTTATTCTCCTAAGTATTGAGTTGTGTTTGAACTGGGTAAGGCAACAACATGAACCTTTGAGGTGATGAGGAGGGGTTTCATCCCCTTCAGATCCCGTGTCTGTTGTTCTGATCATGAACACAAGGTGTACCTCAGTACTCAAGTCTGCTTGATCAAAAGATCTAGGCTTCAATAGTTGTTGATTTAGCAAATTGAAAACGGGATGTCCGCCGTTAGATGAGGTTAAGATGGTAAACTGAAATATTGGACAAGACAATAATTACAATATTGGACTAGATAGTCCATTGGTTGATTGGTGTAGCCAGTGCAGGTTAAAATTCGTTGTCAATAATAATTGGATGTTAAAATTTAAAAATGTATGTTTCCAAGATGTCATTTGGAAACAACCATGATTTTTGCGAGCATTACCAAGAAGTGCTCTGACTGGGTCAAAATTAACGCTACTACATAATTCTGTGCAGTTTATTATAGCACGGTTCCCGTCATGCTGTATGTTATTCATAAATTGATAAGTAATCGAAGCATAATTTTTCTTGACACTGTGGCGATCCGCACCAGTGTCAAGAAACAGATAACCTATAGATAACCCGTTCTATAGGTTACGAGTAACAGCAATGTAACCAGTACAGGTTAAAATTCGTTGTCAATAATTAAATGGACGTTAAAATTAAAAAATTTATCTTTCCAAGATTATATTTGCGAGCATTACCAAGAAGTGCTCCGACTGGGGATGCTGATGGGTGAGGAGGCTGTGCAAGGGTCCGGGATGTTATTACCTAGGATCGACCCCCACCAGGTATAGCGTAAACTCTACGAGGGACAAAATCACAATTTATTTCTAGTAATTCAAGGTCTGCCATCATAGTTGAAATTAACCGCAAATAAAAATATTATGAAATAGATACAGTACGGTAACAGCTGATCTGTTATCGTCCTAGCAACGCATGCTGCCTAGATGTGCATGCTCTCTTTAAAACCAACTAAAAATTCGAACCCCTCTAAAAATTTGAATATCAAAAAAAAAACTTTCTTAACGAGAGTTAACATTCTAAAGGGAGTGTCTATGCAAAATTTCAATTTTTTTTTGTCAAGTGGCTTGGCCTGGGCGATGATAGGTCAGTGAGTGAGTGAGTGAGTGGCTTGGGCTGGGCCATGAAAGGTCAGTGAGTGAGTGAGTGAGTGGCTTGGGCTGGGCCATGAAAGGTCAGTGAGTGAGTGAGTGAGTGGCTTGGCCTGGGCGATGATAGGTCAGTGAGTGAGTGAGTGAGTGGCTTGGGCTGGGCGATGAAAGGTCAGTGAGTGAGTGAGTGAGTGGCTTGGGCTGGGCGATGATAGGTCAGTGAGTGAGTGAGTGGTATTTGACAAATATATGGTAGATTAAAAACACTTCTATTTGGCATGATTTGGTTGGTAAAACTATTTGTTCTGTGCTAAAATTTCATTTGAAATGGATCTCCCAATACACTGCTTAGGCCATGTTATGCTTCGGGAATTCGATAAAGGAGTAAATACCGCTTCAACTTATCGAAAATTTGTAGAAATATATGACGAAAATGATATCCGGGGAGCCGTAAGCTTGAAGACGAACCTCGTACAGGTGGACCAACAGAGCTTGATGACCAACTCCTGCAGGCTACTGTAGAAGAAAATCCTGTTGTAACAGTCGAAGAGCTAGCAGAAAAACTTGGATCGACACATTCTAAAGTCCACCGACATTACTCATATCATGACCTGATAGTTACCGGACTCAGATTGTGTAGTTTCTGAGTAATAGATTTTTTTCTGTGGCTTTGGAATATTGATAGCTCATTTAGATTCCTTTATTCATCAGAGACCTCTAGTAATTTACAAAAAAAAAAAAAAATTCTCTTCCTCTTCTCTTTTTTTTTTTTAATTCCCCTTCCTCTGAGCAAAACATAATAAAAGGATTGATCTTTTCGAAGCCTATACGAGCACACGTTAAAGGTCCTTTGAAGATCCAAGTCTTTGAGGGACTTATTCGAAGGGCTCAGGAGAACAGCGAGAAATAGGTCTAAAAAATGAGGCCTTCCCTTTGAGGCATACGTGAGGCCAGGTCAAAGGCACAAAGAACTTTGTGAGGCCTTATTGACACCAGATCACTTTCAGAGACTATGCGTCCTCTACACAATCGAACTTGATCTTTTGAAGTTCATGATTTCTTCAGGAACATGGTAATATGTCTTCCGTCATCGCTCATCAATTCTCCATCTCTTCTTCTCAGCCGAGAACGAAAATCTACTGTATATTTGTCAAATACCACTCACTCACTGACCTATCATCGCCCAGCCCAAACCTTTAGAATGTAAACACGCGCTAAGAAAGGTTATTTTGATATTCAAATTTTTCAGAATTTTTAGTTGGTTTTAATGAGAGCGAACACGCCTAGGCGGCTTGCGTTGCAAGGAGGATAACAGATCAGCTGTTACCGTTCTGTATCTATTTTATAATATTATTTTTATCTGCGGTTCATTTCAACTATGATGGCAGACCTTGAATTACTAGAAATAAACTGTGATTTTGCCCCTCATAGAGTTTACGCTATACCGTGGCAATAATATCCCGAACCCTTACAGCCTCCTCACCCAGCAGTATCCCCAGTCAGCACACTTCTTGGCAATGTTCGCAAATATAATGGGTGTTTGCATATGACATCTTGGAAACAAAAATTTTTACATTTTAACGTCTATTTATTATTGACAACGAATTTTAACCTGTGCTTGTTAAACTCGTGTTAACGGTAACCTATAAATAACGGGTTATCTTGAGGTTATCTGTTTGTTGACTCTGCTCCGTTGTACCCAAGTGTCAAGAAACATTATACTTTGATTACTTATCAAGTGATGAAGAACGTATTCTATGACATAATTATGTGCAGTTTATTATAGCACGGTTTCCGTCATACTATATTTTATACATCAATTAGTAAATAATCAAAATATAATGTTCCTTGACACTGGGGCGCTCCGGCCAGTGTCAAGAAACAGATAACCTAGAGATAACCCGTTATCTATAGGTCACCAGCATGGGCGTATATAAGGGGGAGGGGGCTGAGGGTCTGCAGCCCCCCCCCCTTCCGACTTTTTGATTTGATGGTAAAAATCTGTCTTAAAACCCCTTAAAAATAAATTAAATAAGATAACATAGTTCATAAAAAATATTTAATTTAAGTTGTAATAGGGTTTTATTTGCCTAAAACTGTTCCAAGTTCTAAACTGTTAGTATTCCATACCCCGGAAATGGTCCCAGCCCCCCCCCCCCCCCACCCGAAATTTTCCCAGCCCCCGAAATTATTTCCGATATACGACCATGGTTACCAGTAACAGCAGTGTAACCAATACAGGTTAAATTTCGTTGTCAATAATAAATGTAAGATACAATTTATGTTTCTCATATGTCATTTGGAAACACCCATTATATTTGCGAGTATGATCAAGAGGTGTTCCGACTGGGGATGCTGATGGATGAGGAGGCTGTTCGGGATATTATTACCTCGGGTAGACCATCACCAAGTATAGCGAAAACTCTATGGGGGACAAATTGAAATGAACCGCAATTAAAATTGTCTGACATTATAGTTGAAATTAACCTCAATTAATAATAATACTATGAAGTAGATAATGTACGGTAACAGCTGTTCTTTATCGCAACGCTTGCTGCCTAGGCTTGCCTTCTCTAACCAACTAAAACTTTAAACCCCTCTAAAAATACTTAAAAATTTGAATATCAAGAAATCCTTTCTTAGCGAGCGTCGACGTTCTATAGGGAGTGTCCATGCAAAATTTCAAAATTTTCTTTCCAGTGGTTTGGGCTGGGCGATGATAGGTCAGCCAGTGGTATTTGACAAATATATAGTAAACTAGCTGAATACCCATGATTCGTCACGGCAGATAAGTAGTTATTTTATTGCGTTAAATAATGTTTCATTAAAATTACGTTACTATACAATTATTACAGCACGGTTCCCGTCATACTATGTTTTATTCAATGGGCGTTAAAATTTAAAAGTTTATATTTCCAAGAAGTCATATGGTAACACCCAATATATTTACGAGTATTACCAAGGTTATAGGCGAGGAGGCTGTGCAAGGGTTCCGGATATTATTACCTCGCCTGGAAAACCTAAGGATATGCCATACATCACGGTTTGACCGGCACTGTCTCGGTATTTTGCAATTGTTTCGGTGTCCCGCCCAGTTTTATCAATGTCCCGGAAAAGGCTGTAAGATGTAAAAAGTAATGAAGAATCTTTATCTTTAAGAAGATATGTTTATAAGAATCTTTTTTATATCGATTACTTTTCTACAATTAACATTTTTACTACTGCCCACAGTGTCAAAGAAATGAGAAGTAATCTAACTGTAAAACGCTGGAACTACCTGCACAGCGCTGCCAGCTGCCAGACACTACTATTTGGCTGAGAGATTGTTTTAAGAAAATCAAGTAGCAAAAAAAGTTCCGTCCTTATTTTTAAGGTTAGGGTAGACTAACAGTTTAGGATTTCCCCTTCCCGTTAGTTGCTAGGCTTAAAACTCACCAACCATTTTGCTTATAATTTGTACTCTTTTTATCCCCCCCCCCCTGGTATGCCCATCCCATATTAATGTGTCTCGGTTTAACTCTCCAAAAATATGGCAAGCCTATCTGACGGGGACAGGCAGAAAAGAAACGCAATTAAAACTCTATGAGGGACAGTTAATTTCTAGTAATTCAAGGTCTGCCATCATAGTTGAAATTAACCTCAATTAGAAATAAAACTATGAGATAGATAATGTAAGGTAACAGCTGTTCTTTATCGTCCTAGCAACGCATGCTGCCTAGGCTTGCCTTCTCTAACCAACTCAAACTTTAAACCCCCCCTAAAAATGCTTAAAAATACGAATATCAAAAAATCCTTTCTTAGCGAGCGCCTACGTTATATAGGGAGTGTCCATGCAAAATTTCAAAATTTTCTGTCGAGCGGTTTGGGCTGGGCGATGATAGATGAGTGAGTGAGTGGTATTTGACAAATATATAGTAGACTAGCTGAATACCCGTGCTTCACCACGGCCGATAAGTATTTTTTATATTGGGTTAAATAAGATATGATCAAAATTAACGCTACTACATAATTTTGTACAGCTTATTATTGCACGGACTTTAAAGTTACCCAGGAAACACCATGTTGAGGTAACCGTGCTTGTTTCCGTTCGAGAGTAAAAAAAAAAAATACAACAACCGCTTAAAAAGTTAGGTAAACAGAGACAAATACACGTTGAAAAGCATAAAACTAACAAATTTGAAGCTTTAAGCACTTATCTCTTCGATTGACATCGCCCCACCGAACATTACATCAGAATCTTATTGTAGAGAATTTATTAACCTTTCGAATAGCAGCCTTCCACTTACTACGAGTTCCCAACCGTTTTCGAGAAATTTTAGGAAATATACTGATATCCGAAAACTTTTTATCACCATTCATACAATTTTTTCCCACATATACTTCGTTTCTGAATACCCAAACAGAAAATTAGTTTTGAAAACTATTTCTATCAATTTTTCTGGTAAACAGAACTCGCTTAAAAAAATGGTTTCATTCGTTTTCCTACGTTAAGGAATCTTTCGCACAAATTTCGCTCCAAAAACCATGTTCCAGTAAACTAATTCATCTGGTTAATGAACTTGACGTTTTAAATGAGAAGAAAGATTTTTCTACCAAATGCCATCAAAATCGAACCGTTTTTGAGCCGGTGTGGAACTTCTTAATAATTCAAACCCCCCTAAAAGTACTTAAACATTTGAATACCAAAAAAACCTTTCTTAGCGAGTGTTTACATTCTAAACGGATTGCCCGTACAAAATTTCAAAATTTTGTGTCAAGTGGTTCGGGATATTATTACCTCGGATGGGCCATCACCAGGGCCTAAGTCCTAAGAGCGACAAAATCACAGTTTATTTCCAGTAATTCAAGGAGTGCCATCATAGTGCAAATTAACCTCAATTAAAAATAATACTATGAAATATATAATGTACAATAACAGCTGCAAAGGTCGTGGGTTCGATTCCCACTAGGGGCGGTGGCTTTTCTTTCGAAAAAAGAAAAGGCATCACCCCTATCCTGGCTAGAAAAGGGTGGTAACCTAAAGATAACCCGTCCTAAAATTCGTAGTTAATAATAAATGGACGTTAAAATTTAAATAAATAAACAATAACAGCTGTTCTTTATCGCAACGCATGCTGCCTAGACTTGCCTGCTCTAACCAACTAAAACTTTAAAACCCCCTAAAAATACTTAAAAATTCGAATATCAAAAAATCCTTTCTTAGTGAGCGTCTACGTCCTATAGGGAGTGTCCATGCACAATTTTCTGCCAAGCGGTTTGGGCTGGGCGATGATAGGTGAGTGAGTCAGTGAGTGAGTGGTATTTGACAAATATATAGTAGATGTAAGGTGTACATCGCTATAAAGCGTTAACACAAGAATAAAAAAATAAGGTAAAAATGCAGTTTCCAGCCCTCCAAACCGATTTCTTTCAAATTTTGCACAATAACGTATTTTCATGCACTAAACACGAATACAATAAAAAAAAAAAAAAAAAAACGTCGGATTTAACTAGGAAAGAAGTTATTAAGCACTTAAGTTCACTGTTATGCAGGTTATGAGAGCTAATGTAAACAACTAAATTTGTGACGACTTTAATGCATAAATGACGACTTTAAGGCATACATGCTATGCGTTTCCGCTCGCTCAAGAAGATAACAAAACCCCAGTCAATCCAACTCGCTAAAATTAATAGAATATAATATTAAGCACTAAAGTTAGGAAGGTTATAAAACTAGGCGTCATCAGCGTATTTGTAAACACGCGCATGCGCAGATATGTAACATTGGGAAACAGAGAACTCTCATTTGAAATGTTCAGAAACCATTTATTCGAAAATATTGTCAATTTTAAGGGCATCGTCGCCTGTCGCTTAAGGGCATACGTGCTATGCGTTTCCGCCCGCTCAAGAAGATAACAAAACCCCAGTAAATCCAACTCGCTATGATTAATAGCTCTCATAACCTGCATAACAGTGAACTTAAGTGCTTAATAACTTCTTTCCTAATTAAATCCGATGTTTTTTTCCATCGTATTCGTGTTTAGTTCATCAAAATACGTTATTGTGCAAAATTTGAAAGAAATCGGTTTGGAGGGCTGGAAACTGCATTTTTACCAAAAATAATTAAGTGTCTCCAGAAGAGGTGTCTAGTGACCTCAAACATAAAGATCACCAAATAAATGAAAATTAATATTAATTTGAAGTTTTTTAAATATATGAGCCTCTTAAATTTTTAACTGCATTAAATATTACTTTTGACACATTATTTATTTATTTAACTTGTTTTTGGTGGGGACGAGGTTAGCTCAGTGGTAGAGCACTGGACTAATAAGCTGGAGGACCTGAGTTCAAGTCCCGAGTATAGTACTAAAGATTTTTATCTTCTAGTGTCTTCGTTCATAGGTTCAATTCGGTCTCCTTGGCCGTCCCTAGGCCAACCCAGCCTTTAATTAATTTATTTATTAATGGGTACCTTGGGTGTTAATGACTCTAGCCGTCGAAGCAGCAAAGGGGAAAATCAGGCGGCCGGAGCATAGTACTGACCACACTATCTTCCTAGAGTGCCGTATGGTCATGAATCAGATGCCTCTATAGCGTAAGGGACCGCTTAACAAGGAGGGGATTTAAAGGAATAGATAATGGGGAAATATTTTAGGGAAGCGGAAATTCCTTTCAATACTATAATTTATACTCAGGTTACTATTACATACATAAATATTATAAAACATTGCTAAGATGAGAGAAAAGGTTGAGTGAGAGAAAGAGAGAGACAGCTAGATCGAGTTATCAAATATTATCATTTGGGGAGATTAGAGAGTAATTTGGAGCTGACCTACCTCTCATCGCCATCTCGGCCAAGACCTAAGGAACGGGTGTGGACGCTGACCCGTCGGAGGTGCCTAGTGTGCCTTATGGTCATGAATTAGATACCTTTACAGTATAGTATATGATCGTGAGGGCTCTCGTGGCCAGTTACGAGACTGATTTCTTTTAACTTGGTTTTGGCAGCTATTACGATTACAGCATGCTTTTCCTTTAGAAAGCATATTTCATTCGACAGTATATTCTGTTATGAATACAGACAACCGTGAGGATTAAGTGGATGGAAGAAAGAGGGGATTTGTCTTGGTTTTATAAATCCTCCATGAGGGGGGCCCCTGTCAATGTCAGGCCTAGTAGTGCCTCTTTGACAATATTCACCGGGAAACTAATTAAATTTTCTCCCCGACATTTCTATTCTCTTAGCCAGGGAAATGTCCAATGGAAAAGCTCGCTGAAATCCTCTCTTTCTTCCCATTTAAAACCTGTCAATTCCTTCTTCGCCATTTTCATCGAGTCTGTCAATTAATTTACTCACAATATACACCTCAGGCCACTTTCAGTTTATTGCAAAACCATATTTATTCATAAATAACAAAGTCGATTTCCTTACTTCGGTTGGGTAATGTAATACATTTCACTATAGGAGGATATATATATATATATATATATATATATATATATATATATATATATTCTTGCAGATGACCCAAGATGTATATAAATTGTCTCAAATTTTAGGAGGCATGGAGTTTTTAAAGCAGTAATCCTTCTTCACAAAACTTTCTTTACTAGGCCCGACATATTTCGTGCATATTTTCGTACCTCTTCAGGGGCCCTTCTTGCTAGGAAGTCCTTTCGTCACTATGTACTCGCTAAATCTGAGAGAGTAAACTTATATATATATATATATATATATATATATATATATATATATATATATACATATATATTTATATATATATATATATATATATATATATATATATATATATATATATATATATATAAATAAATATATATATAAATATATATATATACATATATATACATATTTTATTGACTTAAAGAGCCTTCTTTAAGAATGAGGGAGACGGCGGATAAAGTAATTTCTGCTTCTGTGTAACTTTGCTACTGTCAGTTTCCTGTTCTTTGTCACACCTAAAATATTGCTTTTATTTAAAATGTTTACATTTTACACGAAAGATAAAAACAACTAATAACTGTCGGAGTTTTTTTTTTTTTTTTTTATAGTTACGCCCGCCAGTATTTTCATGTAATTCAGCTGTGCCCAGGCGTGGATTAAGATTAAGGACCCCTGGACGATGTGATAATGCAGCTGACTATAGTATAACGGGATATAGATTTAGAAGAGGGCCCTACCAGCTGAATGGGACAGGTGATTTTTAGGAGGTGCTGTTGAAAAACACCCCCTCACAGGTACCCCATCCATCTACCCGTACAGGTCTGTCCTTCCTCAGTAATGGGCCCATTTCTCTACGGGTTATATATTTCCGTCTCTTCACTATCTCTAACTAAACCAGCTCTTCCAATAACCAACAGATAAACAATCCATTTAGCGCGGTTCCTCCCTCCCTCCATAGGGTGCAACCCCGCTTATATGGCTGACCTCATGACGCAATCCTGAAGTGCCGACTAGAATATTTTACGTTTTAGAACCCCTAGAGAACGAAAATAACAGTGGTTCAAAATTTGTATGTATATATATATATATATATATATATATATATATATATATATATATATATATATAGACCACGAACAGACAAATATATATATATATAGACCACGAACAGACAAATATATATATATATATATATATATATATATATATATATATATAGACCACGAACAGACAAATATATATATATATATATATATATATATATATATATATATATATATATATATATATATATATATATATATTTGCCTGTTCGTGGTCTAGCTTAGCGAGTAATTGTCCGATTTTGATGCAACAAAAAAAATTACCCTATTAAAAAAACCTCAAATAAGAAAAAGCGTTCTTAAAATTCGCTTTTTTTTATTATTTCTTTTTTTTTTTACCAAACTTATTTAATCGAATCATTAATTAAAATGCACAAATATGGGTTTTCCAAAGAGATGAAAAAAAAAAAAATCAGTCCCGTAACAGGCCACGAAGGCCCTGAGGGGCAGACACTATAGAGGTATCTGATTCTTGACCATACGGCACACTAGGGAGATAGTATGGCCAGTACTATGCTCCGGCCGCCTGATTTCCCCCTTGGCTGCTTCGACTGCTAGAGTCATTAGCAGCAACCAAGGTACCCATTATTAAATTAATTAAAGGCTGGGTTGGCCTAGGGACGGTCAGGGAGGCCGAATCCTACCCATGAACGAAGACACTAGAAGAAAAAATAAGCCTCCAGCTTATTAGTCCAGTGCTCTACCACTGAGCTAACCTCGCCCCCCCCCCCAAAGAGATGAAAGGGGTTGCAAATTTATAAATTGCAAATATAGAGCTACTTTAGTCATGGGGTGCTGAGAACATCCCACCTCTCTACTTAGAGGTTAAATAATTGAGGAGTGTAATGCATGGATATATGAATTGAGCCAATCACCTTAGCTGCGGTGCTCTCAAATAAGCAAATCTATATATATATATATATATATATATATATATATAAATCACGTGTCTGTCTGTTTTTCTGTTTGTTTGTTCCTTATACAAATCCACACCGTTTGACCGATTTTGACCAAACTTGGAATAATGGTAGGTCTTCATACGAGAAATCTCCTAGGCTAGGTCAAACAAATCTACCAGCTGTCTGTCTGTATGTTTCTCCCTTATACAAATCCACACCGTTCGTCCGATTTTGACTAAACTCGGTACACATGTGGATCTTAATCTGAGGAGTGTCGTAGGCTAAGTCAAAAACGTCTACCAACTGTCTGTCTATTTGTTCGTCCCTTATACAAATTCACACCGTTCGTCCGATTTTGACTAAACTCGTTACACTTGTGGATCTTAATCTGAGGAGTGTCGTAGGCTAAGTCAAAAACGTCTACGAGCTGTCTGTCTGTCTGTATTTTTGTCCCTTATACAAATCCACACCGTTCGTCCGATTTGACCAAACTGGGCACACAGGTTCGTCTTGATCAGGGGAGTGCCGTAGGCTAGGTCAAAAACGTCTACCAGCTGCTGTCTGTATGTGCTTTTTTTTTTTTTTTAATAAAAATCCACACTGTTAGACCGATTTTTACCAGACTTGGCATACATGTATGTCTTGATACGGGGGGGGGGGTGTTATAGGTTAGGTCAAAGTCGTCTAGGTCCCAGTTGGGAGGTCACGGGTTCGAAAGAGTTACAGATTCGTGTTATTTGATTTTAATAATACTTATTTGGTTTCTAATTTATTTAGGCTTTTCTAGATGCAGAAAGTAGGTGTAGCATGGCACGCCAGGTAACAGCTAGTAATTTATAAGTATTAAAATAAAAACTTATTCTAAAAATACCTGTAGGCAGGCTTTAGGTTGTCTAGTTTCCTTAAATCCTGTACAATACCTGTAGGCAGGCTTTATGTTGTCTAGTCTCCTTGAATCCTGTACAATACCTGTAGGCAGGCTTTAGGTTGTCTAGTTTCCTTGAATCCTGTACAATACCTGTAGGCAGGCTTTAGGTTGTCTAGTCTCCTTGAATCCTGTACAATACCACAGTTATCTCCTATGAAAAGATTAGTGATTGACACAAAAACACTTCTACTAAGAAAAGAAAAAACCAATACAAAATTAGTACATAAAAAAAAATTATCACTGAAAATTAAGTTTATAACAGAGAACTCGAATAATTATAATATTCTCATTGTTCAACTCCTTTATCGCTCTGCCTTGTTATGACAATATTCTGTGCGACATGAGTGCAGAGTCTAATTGCAAGCTGTATCGGATAAGGCCAGTTCAGACCAGTGGTTTAATGGATTTCAAGAATACATTAGTTTCAACTAGGGACCGGATTCTTAGGTTTTCACCTATTTTTTTCCTTTCTTATAAACATGATAATTATCGCGTCTTGTATTATTCATACAAATTTGGAGTAACCTAAAAAAAACTATTCAGGATGATATCAGCTAAAATTACCTAAATAACGATGGAATGACCTGGACAGACCTAATCTTCAAAATAGAAAATAAAATTCAATGAACTCATTTCCTCGATCAAATAAATTTTCTTAAAAGTAACTTTCCGCGTCCAGACGTTCAAGGAAATGTTACTGGGGAGTGTCGCTTCCACCAGAACCCATTTCAACACGCTGGGGAACCTGGCTGTCTGCAGCGCTTTACTACACCAAGGATTAAAATAAAATAAAAAAAGTCCGTCACGCAGGAGCTGCATAACTAAGCACTTTCCTCAGAATTTGGGTAGTGTAGACTGCTTTCAAGAACAATTTGCTTAAAATATCCTACATAAATAAAATAAAAACATGAATAGTTCTCTTATAAATTTGTAATGAGTAACTGATCAATTATTAATTTGCTTCCAGAGTTATGTTTACACATGGTACCTATTACACTACGTAATAAATACATAAAAACTCATATTATCGTATTTTGATCTAACGCAGGAACAGGATACAGTCACTCTAGCGCTCCTTGCGGCGCCTTTGTGGACCTATGTCTGGCTGGCTTTTCTATTGAAATATATTACAACGTAAACCCCCCTTTCCGATTGACCGATTCAGCTCATTTTTATAACACTTCTTTCTCATGAGTTACCCACGACGTATACCGCGTTTCGTTAGAATACAGCAGAAATTACGACCAGTATGAGTATATTAGGAATTTGGGTCCGGAGTAAACCCCCCCTCCTAATGAACCGATTTAGTTTATTTTTACATCACATATTTACCTGTAGATTACCACTACGAATACCGAGTTTCGTCGAAATATACCTAAAATCACGGCTGGTAGTGGCGAATTGGTATTGTCGGTCCGGAGTAAACCCCCCTCCTTATGAACCGATTTAGTTCATTTTTATATCTCACTTTTCTCTCTATATTACCACTACGAATACCAAGTTTCGTTGAAATATAACAAATATTACGGCTGAAATGGTCAAATTAGTGTTTTGGGTTCGGGGTAAATCCCCCCTTCCGGTGGACCGATTTTGGTGGTTAACGAACTCGTTCAATCGTTTGCTAATTGAATGCTATATACCAAGTTTCGTGACGAAAAAACAAAAACTCTGGGCGCTATCGTGTTAACAGACATATATATATATATATATATATATATATATATATATATATACATATATATATATATATATATACATATATATATATATATATATATATATATATATATGCATATATATATATATATATATATATATATATATATATATATATGCATATATATATATATATATATATATATATATATATATATATATATATATATATAAATTTTAACGGGGGTCATTTTCGGTGTCTACTAGGTAGGATCGATAAAGATTCGAAGAAATTTTTCAAAAATTCCATCATGAGTCCAACCTCAATAGCTACTTTCCTTCGGAGGAAAGTGCTAACACTTGTTGACGCTTTGGATATGAATGAAGCAACTGCCATTTCTAAGGCTTGGATGGTCCTCCAGACGAACGAGATTCGTGGTGCACTTCCATTCATAAGAGTCAGCAATGTTGCAGTGACGACGCATAGCCATGGGGGCCATCAGCAGTCGCCGCAATCAAATACACCCGCAATCTTCCCGTCTTTTTTTTTTTTTTTTTTTTTTTAAGGCGTGTCAACCTTAGGGTCATGAACGCCATTAAATGAAACTTTCATTATATTTGGAGGTGAAGTTTTTCCTCATTTCTTTTGAATTTAATAATTTATTGAGTCAGCTTTTGGTTTTTATTGAATTACTTATCATTGTCATTATTTATCATTGATCCTGGCATTTTTTGCTTACTTATATTACTTGCAGTATATTTTCCATGCGTAATATTTATTTGCGTTTCTGTACACAGAACAAATGTATATAAACGCACTCACAAACAAGCGGGCACACACACAGACATATGCACTCACCCATACACATATTCCAACCCATATCCATGCAACCTCACTCACATATTCTCTAACACAGACAGCACACACACACACACACTCTATCTAGCTTATTTAATTAATCTTATGTCTTTAGATTTTATTTATTAATTCCGTTTTGTCTATAAAGTTTAATACATTTCAAACGTTATCAGCATCATCTCCAAGTATTTCATCCATGATGTCTGATAACATTAGCTCTTCTCTAATTGACTGATATATTCGGCATTCTGTAAGTAGATGTTTCACTGTTACTTGAACGTTGCATGATTCACAGATTGGGGGTGGTTCTTTACAAAAAAGGAATGAATGAGTTAATCTTGTATGCCCAATCCGCAATCGACTTAAGGGCATCGCATCTTCCCGTCTTGTGACGTAGAAAGATCATTCGCCGCTTTTAAGACATCTCTCAGAGACAACAGGACGAATTTCACCGTCGAAAACCTAGGCATATATTTGGTAGTTTGCTCAAAGAAGGGGTAAAATCTATTTCAGTTTCAAAGGTAGTGATTGTCAGAATTTGGTCGTTATTTCTTAATAAAACTATATACATACGCTTTGCACGCGTCAGAAGTTTGTGCTTTGAGCCATATTCATAGACAAGAGGCTCTCCAAATTAAATTCGTTAAACGTATTTTCCACTTAAGTCGCACTACTCCAAATCACTTCGTAAGAATGGAATCCGGATGTTCACCTTTAGGGGGGGGGGCAATATTGAGAAGAACCATAAACTGGTGGATCACCCTTCAGTCGATGGAGCCCAACGAATTACCAAAGAGATGCTACGATAAATTCTTAGATGGGACCTCTTTTCATCCTGAGAAACTTCAAGACTCGTGGTTTGCCCCTCTTCACAGCATTCTAGCCAACTTGGGGTATAATGATATATTCCGATCCGCGAACATCAACAGGCTGCTGGAAAACAAGAATGACATTCTGTAGAGATGGAACAACCACCTCATATCTGTTGATGTTGAACGTGTACTTAACTCTAAGTACAACCCTCAGTATCGTCAGCTAAGCTCTCTTAGTTATGACGAGGATTACATCAAGTCTAAGACACCAACAGAATGTAAGAGAGCCCTCATGCAGCTCAGACTCTCAAGGGACTCGGAGTTGAGGCTTTATCTTAAAGGCACCTCCTACAGGATACACACAGGACTAGATTGCACTATATGCAGTCTCCGGAAACCCGGGACACTCGGAAACCCTGAGTATCGTCAGCTAAGCTCTCTTAGTTATGACGAGCAGTACATCAAGTCTAAGACACCAATAGAATGTAAGAGAGCCCTCATGCACCTCAGACTCTCAAGGGGCTCGGAGTTGAGGCTTTATCTTAAAGGCACCTCCTACAGGATAGACACAGGACTAGATTGGACTATATGCAGTCTCCGGAAACCCGAGACACTCGGAAACCCTGAGTTATGACGAGGAGTACATCAAGTCTAAGACACCAATAGAATGTAAGAGAGCCCTCATGCAGCTCAGACTCTCAAGGGACTCGGAGTTGAGCCTTTATCTTAAAGGCACCTCCTACAGGATAGACACAGGACTAGATTGCACTATTTGCAGTCTCCGGAAACCCGAGACACTCGGAAACCCTGAGTATCGTCAGCTAAGCTCTCTTAGTTATGACGAGGAGTACATCAAGTCTAAGACACCAATAGAATGTAAGAGAGGCCTCATGCAGCTCAGACTATCAAGGTACTCGGAGTTGAGGCTTTATCTTAAAGGCACCTCCTACAGGATAGACACAGGACTAGATTGGACTATATGCAGTCTCCGGAAACCCGAGACACTCGGAAACACTGAGTTATGACGAGGAGTACATCAAGTCTAAGACACCAATAGAATGTAAGAGAGCCCTCATGCAGCTCAGACTATCAAGGGACTCGGAGTTGAGGCTTTATCTTAAAGGCACCTCCTACAGGATAGACACAGGACTAGATTGCACTATACGCAGTCTCCGGAAACCCGAGACACTCGGAAACACTGAGTTATGACGAGGAGTACATCAAGTCTAAGACACCAATAGAATGTAAGAGAGCCCTCATGCAGCTCAGACTCTCAAAGGGCTCGGAGTTGAGGCTTTATCTTAAAGGCACCTCCTACAGGATAGGACACATGACTAGATTGGACTATATGCAGTCTCCGGAATCCCGAGTCACTCGGAAACCCTGAGTTATGACGAGGAGTACATCAAGTCTAAGACACCAATAGATTGCAAGAGAGCCCTCATGCAGCTCAGACTCTCAAGGGACTCGGAGTTGAGGCTTTATCTTAAAGGCACCTCCTACAGGATAGACACAGGACTAGATTGCACTGTATGCAGTCTCCGGAAACCCGAGACACTCGCCCATTTTCTCCTGGAATGCCCCATCTACCGATCTGCCCGCACTACATACCTTCAAGATATGCACCCAGAAGTTGATGAAGACAATCTCACATTGATTCTTCCACCTTCGCATAAGGACTCAATATTCAGGCTCTTCCGCTTCATCAAGGAAGCTCCAATGATAAGATCATTTGTGCTTTTTCAATAGTAGCGAGTAATTTATACTTTAATAAACTTATGTAACTGTTTCTATTATTATAATTAAGATTCAAATTAATTATATTTATTACGATCGATCTAGATTTTCATGTCCTGGTAGCTGCAAGGACATGAAAACCTTGGACTGAGTACGACCGCTGACTTACAAGCCAAACTTGCTACGCAGAAACATACTTACCCACATTATAAACTCTACTTCAAAGATTTAACTAGAATAAATCGAAATACAATACGACAAAAATGGCAGCTAGACTGAAGTATTATGAAAGACAACAAACTAAGACAAAACAAACATATACTTACTGACTGGCCAAGGGCATACAGACATTCCCGGAGAGAGGAAATAGTTCTTGCAAGACTGCGAATAGGCCACACACGCATTACACACGAATACTTGATGACAAATACTGAAAGACCAACTTGTCAAATCTGCAATACAGAACTATCAGTCAAACATATGCTAACAGACTGCATTCTTATAACGAACTTGGACATACCTCGGGACATTACTGACCTACTTACTGACAGCAGCCACTATATCGACAATATTATCACATACTTGAAAAATATTAACATATATAACAAAATATGAAACCATCCGCAACTTTTTTATTTCAAAATCCAATGAATATTACATAGTTTATTCAATGTTTATTTTTAATTTATTTTTGTGTTTTCTTTTTAATTTTTTTTTTATCTGTAATTTTATTTATTCTGTTTAGTTATTTGTTTTTTTCCATATTTTACTTTGGATTCTATATTACTGTCGTGGTATATCACTATGAGCAATTATTAACAGCAATCGATGCCATTCATAGACAATGTGGAGCATCGAAACAAATTATAATAATAATAATAATAATAATATTACGATCGAATGAGAAATGTTTTATTATTATTATTAACATGGGGGTGAGGTCTCTCAGATTACTGGAGAATATTTTTACTGGGGTATAGTTCCAACCAGTAAAAAGAATTATTTTTATTTTTTTTAAATATTTTTTTTTTAATTATGGGCATTAAGAACCTTATTATTATTATTATTATTTTATTGTAACCAGACCCCTGTAACTGTTTTTTTAAACAAAATACAGAATTTTATCTATCTATCTATCTAAAACTACATTTTCACATGTAAAATGTAGTTTTATTAAGTAGCAGTGACCGAACCCCGACAATCCCTACCTTCGCATCATCAACGGTCAACCATCTCCTCTCAATATTTTAGTTTAATATTTTCCCATTTAAATTTTACCATGATATAATTATTTGGTTTTTAACATAGTTAATACCTTTCCTTAGGCAGTAAAATTCTTCCTGATGTTCCTTAGAAGTTTGAACTCTTTAGCAGAAAAATTTAAAAATTTCCTTTACATATTTATTTTAATTGTGTTATTTTTTTTTTATAAATGTATATTTTATATAATAATTTTTTTTAAACATTGCTTTACTTCTAAAATGTATTTAATTCAAACAATCGATATGTCGTGTTAAAAAGATCGATTCAGGTCGCCCATCTCTACCCTGGCTCCACTAATCATATTTAACTATTCTTTGCAGGAAGAATTTAAGCCCCATCCCTTGAGCGAAGCTAGGGTATATGGAAGGATATATACGGACTTTATTCGGAGGTACTAAGTCTTATAGTTTAAGTTTTTATTTCTTTTCGTGTTTGGTGAAAAACTTCATATCTAAGGAGAAAAATACTTTAGTACCCGAACTTAAACCTCGTCAAACTTTACTTCTCTTCAGCTGTAAGAATAGTTTCCCTTTCCACAATTTCCGGGAAACTATATTTATTAGTAAAATACTTTAGAACAGAAGTTGTTCTTTTTACTTACTCCTGCAATAATTTTAATTAATATCACAACCTACCTATCTCCTATTTTACCTTATAAATAGTGGAACAGAAAGAGGGGAATGGAGAGTTGGAGAATTCTTTGAAGAAAACTTTCTCCACTTAACTTTTAATTTTCCTCTTTATTCATTGTTCACTTTGTTTTCGACTCTGAAAACTATTTTCAACTCTATCCCTTAAAAAGTCCCGTCTTGCAGGAACTGCGTCATGTTAGCGCGGTTCCGTTCATATCTCTAATGCCATTAGCAAAGGAATAGAAGCTCATATTGGAAGGATTTGATATTTCAAAAAAATAAATAAATAAATCTTAAAGAGAAGGATGTTTAAGTCGCCATAACAGAAAACCGACAGTATCCTAAGCGGAAATGACTCACCCGCCATCTCATCGTTCGCTCAAGGAAACCACTATAGGCAATAAGTTTCTCATTTTCTCGACTTCTTTTACAAAAATATCAATTTTCCTGATAAATTCTCCGATTGACATTGCCCCATAGTAAATTGCTTCAGAACCTTTTTTGTAGAGAATTTAGAAATATTCGAATAATCACCTTCCACTTACCTTCTCAACCGTTTTTGAGGTATTTACGAAAATATACGAAGATCCCAAAAACTTTTCATGTCCACTATTAAAATGTTTTTTCGAATACTTCCTTAACGCTAAATGTAACCAAAATTTTAAAA
Organism: Gonocerus acuteangulatus; assembly: GCA_946811695.1. Taxonomy (NCBI): domain Eukaryota; kingdom Metazoa; phylum Arthropoda; class Insecta; order Hemiptera; family Coreidae; genus Gonocerus; species Gonocerus acuteangulatus. The sequence continues at coordinate 7,662,894 of OX328123.1, read as the reverse complement.
CATTTTAGTGAATTTAAAACACGTAGAAAATATTTAAATTGTATCCCGCGTAAGTGTTACAAACATCTCCAGGTTTACAAACTCTACGAACCTTTCAAATTAGACAAAAGATTTTTTTACCAAATTTCATCAAAATCGGACTATTTGGAGACAGTGGGAGTTCGAACACACACACACACATGTAATATATATATATATATATATATATATATATATATATATATGAAATCACGTGTCTGTCTGTTTGTTTATTATACAAATCCACACCGTTTGACCGATTTTGTCCCGCTCGCCCGCAATCGCAGCATTTTGCCCCGCTCGCCCGCAATCGCAGCATTTTGTCCCGCTCGCCCGCAATCGCAGCATTTTCCATTCTCCTGATGGACCTATTTATAGATATTAGACGCGGTAAACTTTTCTTTTCAACTAAATTAATTATTATTTATGTACGCCGGACATGTTTCATGGCTTCAAACGCATCTCGTTAGTTTTACATCAGCCTCCGACGAGAGGACGTCTATACAAGAAGTGCCACTGCACAGGCACAAAACATGTTGGGCGTACATAAATATCAAGTAACGCAAAAACTCCTGTCGTTTTTTGAAATAGGGTAAAAATAAAGCAAAAAAATATTTAAAATAAGATTTATTCCTCGAAATAGTCACTCTCACTCCCCAAAACCTTCTTTCAACGTGCCTAAATGTCACAAACTCCTTTTTCAATGATTTCTATCGGGGCGTCGCCATCTACAACTTTCGGCCTTCCACTTCGAGGTTCATCCATGAGCGATTCATCTCCTCTACGAAATTTTGCAAACCAGAATTGCGCCTTCCGATCTGAGAGAGCATCCTCCCCAAATACCTGACGCAGTTTACGAGCAGCCTCGGTGGCTTTTAGGCCTAATTTAAACTCGTAGAGTAAAATCGAGCGAATTTGCGTTTCAAGAGAAATCATTGTAAACAATTTTTTCCAGCTCAGAATATTAACTGGATTAAAGTTAAATTAGTCCAGTTTACTCCCAAAACAAGCATATTCTAATCCTACAAGGTTGCTATTTATTTATCAATATGTTATTAAAGTCAGAAATTCGTAAACATGGGATTTAAAATAAAACGACAGGACTTTTTGCGTTACCTGGTGATTTAGTTGAAAAGAAAACGAAACTACTCTACCGACCACCAGCCTCTAAAGAATTGAAAATAATAAATTTTTGAAAGGCCATCCAGTCAATGATATTAGCCCATGGCGCCAGAGAAAACTCTTGGAAGAAATTTCCAAATAGTATTTTTGCTTGTACTGGTTTGAAATCCTCATTTCGTTGTATTAAATTTCCGCATGACATTTCCCGCCCCTTCCCCTAAGAAGTAGACTATTTCTACAAGATAATCCTAGCTGTGTATGACAAGTCAAGCAGACACAGCTTCTCATCCATCAAGTCGTGTCTTCCAGACAGCTCCAAGCATCTCATTCCAATATCTTCTCTACTCCTTCTATACACTTCTAGCCGTCAATATACCTACATGCCAGAAATTACTTTACCCAGACAGCTCTAAGCATCTCATTCCAATATCTTCTCTACTCCTTCTATACACTCCTAGCCGTCAATATACCTACATGCCAGAAATTACTTTACCCAGACATTTTTTAGCACTTTTCGAAAGATTGAAGACTTTTTGAAAAATATCTATCCTACTTACTACACACCGAATATTATTCTCCGATTAAATTTTCTCTCTCCCACTCTCTTTCTCCCTCTCTCTCTCTCTCTCTCTCTCTCTCTATGTATATATATATATATATATATACAGGGTGTCCCAGTAAATGTGTCCACCCCCTTTTCCTCCTAGAGTTGTTGGAATTTCGAAATGAAACTTGGTAGTTATGTTGCATGAGGTTTCTTTTAAAGGTTTAGTTGACTTTGTAACATTCTCCAGTTTTTCTCCAGCACATCTAACTCTTGATTTTCCAATGGCGGCAGGTATTTGTTATGACGAATTCCGATAGAAAATTTAATTTTAAGACTAATTTATTCCGAGACATCTTTTGATCCGACGCACCGTTTGCGCGTAAAACGCAAAAAACTGAAAAATATCGCCCTTTTGTAGACAAATTCCTATTTATCACTGAAACCAAGCCTTGTACGTAAAAACACCTCAATGTAAACGTTGTAGCCTATTAATTTTCCTTTCAGATGATACCAAGATCAAAGTTGTAGATTAAATATTTAACGGGGTATCATGAATGAAAACAAAGGCAAATTTTTTTTTTTAGTTTTGTGATATAATAATTTCATATGGAAAAATAAATTTATTCTGTTCTGTTTTATAATAATTTTTATATACTTTTTTTCATAAAGTAAATAAGTACTTTTTTTTATTGTTTATGTCAGCTACTTTTTTTTCTATTCGTATCGATTTTCTGAATTGTTACTTTTCAAAACTTTTAAGGTATATTTTTCATTCATAATATCAAAAGGGCGCTATTTTTTAGTTGCGTTTTACGTGCAAACGGTGCGTCGGATCAAAAGATGTCTCGGAATAAATTAGTCTTAAAATTAAATTTTCTATCAGAATTCGTCATAAAAGTACCTGCCGCCATTGGAAAATCAAGAGTTAGATGCGCTGGAGAAAAACTGGAGAATGTTACAAAGTCAACTAAACCTTCAAAAGTAACCTCATGCAACATAACTAAGACCTACCAAGTTTCATTTCGAAATTCCAACAACTCTAGGGGGAAAAGGGGGTAGGCACATATACTGGGACACCCTATATATATATATATATATATATATATATATATATATATATATATATATATATATATATATATATATATATGAAATCAGGTGTCTGTCTGTTCATCTGTTTGTCTGTCTATTTCTTTATTATACAGATTCACACCGTCTGACCGATTTTGATGGAGGTAACTTGGTACATAGGTAGATCTTGATACGGGAAGTGTCATAGTTTAAGTCAATATTGTCTTTCAGCTGTCTGTCTGTATGTTTGTTTCTTTAATAATCAACACTGTTGTAGCATGACACGCCGGGGTCAGATCATTAATATATATATATATATATATATATATATATATATATATATATATATATATATATATATATATATATATATATATAAGTAAATTAGTAATTTCTGTCCGGAGTAAACCCTCCCTTCAAGTGAACCGATTTAGTTTATTTTTATAACAAATTTTTCTCTTCAGTTGACCATAACGAATACCGAGTTTCGTTAAAACATAACAAATATTATGGCTGGTATTGGCAAATATCTACTTTGGCTCCGGAGTAAACCCCCCCTCCGGATGGACCGATTTTGTTGGTTAACGAACTCGTTCAATCGTTTGATGGAAGAATACTACATTCCAAGTTTCATGGCGAAAAAACAAAAACTCCGGCCTGTATCGTTTTAACGGACACATATATATATATATGCATATATATATATATATATATATATATATATATATATATATATATATATATATATATATATAAATTTGAACGGGGGTCATTTTCGGTGTCTAGTAAGTAGGATCGATAAAGATTCGAAGAAATCTTCCAAAAATTCCGTCATGAGTGCAACCTCAATAGCTACTTTCCTTCGGAGGAAAGTGCTAAAAGATATTCAGAGGCGAATAGGATTAATATTCTGTATTGTATGTACCATCAAGGCTACCTAACAATTAGCGCTGCATTTATCCATGCAATTCGTTCGAGTACTGAAATATTTTTTCGGCAAAAAAATATTGAATAAATAAATAGAAAATAAATGATCATAAACAATTATAGAACAAACGAAATTAAAGTAAACTATTAAATTCTCCATAGGGAGGAAACCCGCTCATGAGGTTGATCTAATTACGCTTACGAGGTTGATCTAATTACGCTTATGAGGTTGATCTAATTACGCTTACGAGGTTGATCTAATTACGCTTAAGAGGTTGATCTAATTACGCTTATGAGGTTGATCTAATTACGCTTACGAGGTTGATCTAATTACGCTTATGAGGTTGATCTAATTACGCTTACGAGGTTGATCTAATTACGCTTATGAGGTTGATCTAATTACGCTTACGAGGTTGATCTAATTACGCTCATGAGGTTGATCTAATTACGCTTACGAGGTTGATCTAATTACGCTTATGAGGTTGATCTAATTACGCTTACGAGGTTGATCTAATTACGCTCATGAGGTTGATCTAATTACGCTTACGAGGTTGATCTAATTACGCTTATGAGGTTGATCTAATTACGCTTACGAGGTTGATCTAATTACGCTTAAGAGGTTGATCTAATTACGCTTATGAGGTTGATCTAATTACGCTTACGAGGTTGATCTAATTACGCTTATGAGGTTGATCTAATTACGCTTACGAGGTTGATCTAATTACGCTTATGAGGTTGATCTAATTACGCTTACGAGGTTGATCTAATTACGCTCATGAGGTTGATCTAATTACGCTTACGAGGTTGATCTAATTACGCTTATGAGGTTGATCTAATTACGCTTACGAGGTTGATCTAATTACGCTTATGAGGTTGATCTAATTACGCTTACGAGGTTGATCTAATTACGCTTATGAGTTTGATCTAATTACGCTTATGAGGTTGATCTAATTACGCTTATGAGGTTGATCTAATTACGCTTACGTTTTCGAGTTGAAATGCTTGAAGGTACTCTTCTTATAGGTTTCCTACGGTAGGGAGACGAATGAAATCATAATCAAGTTGACATCTCAAACCGTATTCGAGAAAAGTGGAGAAAAATAGTTTTCCGGCTTGGATACTTGGATTTTATATATACAAGCCGGGGAACAGCTAGTATACAGGGTGTCCCACATTGAGATATCATAACATTAAGGGTTTATTCTGCATATTATATACAGGGTGTCCCACATTGAGATGTCATAACTTTAAGGGTTTATTCTGCATATTATATACAGGGTGTCCCACATTGAGATGTCATAACTTTAGGGGTTTATTCTGCATATTATATACAGGGCGTCCCACATTGAGATGTCATAACTTTAAGGGTTTATTCTGCATATTATATACAGGGTGTCCCACATTGAGGTGTCATAACTTTAAGGGTTTATTCTGCATATTATATACAGGGTGTCCCTCATTGAGATGTCATAACTTTAGGGGTTTATTCTGCATATTATATACAGGGTGTCCCACATTGAGATGTCATAACTTTAGGGGTTTATTCTGCATATCATTTGTAGTTCAGGGACGTAAAAAATACATTTTTTTCCTCTGGTACCAGGTACCGTTTTGAAGCTTATTAAATAATGCAACTTTTGACGCGGAGGCAAACCACTAAGTCTAAAAATAGCCGAATAAAAAAATATTGAATAATTTAATAAAACACTAATATCAAACGTTCTCACCCTTATGGCTTTTAATATAGCTCTTAATTTACATGGTAATATTTTATTAACGGGTGTTTCTTATTGGAAATTTAATGCAAATTCTAAAAATGTTGTCGTTATTTACGATACATTGATCACAAATTCCGATAACTCAGTTTTTCTCTTAAAAAGCCTGCGGTTTTTTAAAAAGACAAAACTTTGAATAGCTCCTCTACATTTTCAGATATAACGCTCATTTTTACGTCCCTGAACTACAAATGATATGCAGAATAAACCCCTAAAGTTATGACATCTCAATGTGGGACACCCTGTATATAATATGCAGATGCCTTAATGTTCTGACATCTCAATGTGGGACACCCTGTATATAATATGCAGATGCCTTAATGTTCTGACATCTCAATGTGGGACACCCTGTATACTAGCTGTTCCCCGGCCTGTATATATAAAATATTTCAATCGAGTCCTAAGATTCCAAGTATCCAAGCCGGAAAACTATTTTTATCCACTTTTCTCGAATACGGTTTGAGATGTCAACTTGAAAATTATTTCATTCCTCATATATATATGTATATATATATATGCATATGTAGTTATATATGTGTCCGTTAAAACGATACAGGTCAGAGTTTTTGTTTTTTCGCCATGAAACTTGGAATGTAGTATTCCCCAATCAAACGATTGAACGAGTTCGTTAACCAACAAAATCAGTCCATGTGGAGGGGGGGTTTACTCCGGAGCCAAAGTAGATATTTGCCAATACCAGCCATAATATTTGTTATATTTTAACGAAACTCGGTATTCGTTATGGTCAACTGAAGAGAAAAATTTATTATAAAAATAAACTAAATCGGTTGACTAGAAGGGGGGGGGGGTTACTCCGGACAGAAATTACTAATTTCCTTATACCGGTCGTAATTTCTGTTGTATTGTAACGAAACTTTTTGTACGTCCTGGCTATCTAATAAGAAAGAAGTGTTGTAAAAATGAACTAAATCGGTCTATCGGAAGGGGGGGGGTTGTTACTATGTACTATGTTTTAATTGAATTGTTCCGCCAAACGTAGGTTTGCGAAACTCATCAAGATCAATAGATCAAAATGTGAAGCCTTGTGTATTTAGTTCGTAGTGTAATACCCCGCATACACAAAACTCTGGAAGGAAATTAATTAGAAAATTAATAATTGAAACAGCTGCTCGTAAAAAATGCAAAAGATTAGAACAATTTATGTTTTTATTTATATAGGTTATTTACAGCAAATTATTCAGTAATGCAGTCTACACTTCCCAAATTCTGAGGAAAGCAGTCTACACTACCCAAATTCTGAGGAAAGCAGTCTACACTACCCAAATTCTGAGGAAAGCAGTCTACACTACCCAAATTCTGAGGAAAGCAGTCTACACTACCCAAATTCTGAGGAAAGTGCTTAGTTATGCAGCTCCTGTGTGACAGACTTTTTATAGATAATTTTGTCTTTTTACTGTAGTTCCTCCCTCCCTCCATAAAGAAGAATTCTGCTAATGAGGCTGGCGTCACACAGTGGGGACAAAAGACATTTCGTGTTTAAAATTTCTGCCTAGCATTCTGTATTGTGACGCCAAAAATCATTCTTCTCCCTGATATGCAATTTTATATCGGTAAAAATGCAGTTTCCAGCCCTCCAAAACGATTTCTTTCAAACTTTGCACAATAACGTATTTTGATGCACTAAACACGAATACGATAAAAGAAAACGTCGGATTTAACTAGGAAAGAATTTATAAAGCACTTAAGTTCACTGTTATGCAGGTTATGAGAGCAAATGTAAACAACTAAATTTGTCAACATACGCATGCGCGGGTATAGAAAAGTTCGTAATAAGGAAGTTTAATTGAAATTTACCATAAATTATCGAAATTCATCAGCAGTTATTTATTTACAATCATTTTTTTAAATAATGAAACACTCTTCACATTTATTGTTTCGTTCATGAAAAGTATTATGTATCAGAAATCCCTTAATAATTAGCTAATGCCTTTATAATAGCAGAAGAATGTCTAGGACGAATGATTAGGAATGCAGAAGAATGTCTAGGAATGCAGAATAATGTCTAGGGCGATTTTGAGGGCAAACATGCTATGCGTTTCCGCTCGCTCAAGAAGATAACAAAACCCCAGTCAATCCAACTCGCTAGAATTAATAGAATTCTATTAATTTTAGCGAGTTGGATTGACTGGGGTTTTGTTATTTTCTTGAGCGAGCGGAAACGCATAGCACGTATGCCCTTAAGCGACAGGTGACGACGGGTGAGAATGCCCTTAAAATTAACAATATCTTTGAATAAATAGTTTCTGAACATTTAAAATGAGAGTTCCTTGTTTCCCAATGTTACGTGTCTGCGCATGCGCATGTTTACAAATACGCTGATGACGCCTAGTTTTATAACCTTCCTAACTTTAGTGCTTAATATTATATTCTATTAATTTTAGCGAGTTGGATTGACTGGGGTTTTGTTATCTTTTTGAGCGAGCGTAGCGAGCGGAAACGCATAGCATGTGTGCCTTAAAGTCGTAATTTATGCCTTAAAGTCATGTATGCCTTAAAGTCGTCACAAATTTAATTGTTTAAATTAGCTCTCATAACCTGCACAACAGTGAACTTATGTGCTTAATAACTTCTTTCCTAGTTAAATCCGACGTTTTTTTTTTTATCGTATTCGTGTTTAGTGCATCAAAATACGTTATTGTGCAAAGTTTGAAAGAAATCGGTTTGGAGGGCGGGAAACTGCATTTTTACCTTTATATCTTTCACGAAACATCAAAACCTACCAATAACTGTTTGTATTCCTTTCCTAATGACACTAGGGATATGAAGGGAACCACTCTTAGGCGACCTTTATTAATCCTACACAGTTCTTAGCTTATAGAAGTCGATTCAATATTTGGCTTCTTCTCGAGTCCAATGGCATAACGTTGTTTTTTTGTTTTTTTTGTATTTTGTGATAATTTATATTATATTTTGAAATATTTATGTTTATATAATACAATTATAGAAAGTTCATTAACTATAAAAAACGAGAATTTTTTTTTAAATAAATGCTTCCGACCGTGCTCCAGCCCACTTCACGGTCCAGTTTCTTGTTCCGACGATTTCTCTTCGGAGCCTCGATAGCCGTGATCGTCTAGTGGTTAGGACATTGCGTTGTGGCCGCAATAACCCAGGTTCGAATCCTGGTCACGGCAGCTGGTTTTTTTTTTTATTTTATTTTATGTGTAATAATAATAAAAATTCTTCAATTATTTTTTTACAGGCAAAGTTCAAAAATTTAAAAAAAAATCACTAAATAGTTTCAATAACTTTATTTATTCCCTATAAGCTTCACACCTCTTTGGTGGCTCATGAAGGGAACAAGTAACAATTATAAAATTTACAGCCTCACCTTGAGGCTTGGAGAACCTCCAACGAGCAGCTCCATGTGAAGACTGGTCATGATTTGAAGGAAATCCAATATGGTGGAATATAGTCAGCTGATGGATTAAAGATATATCATTTGTTTAAAATTAATTTCCTGAGGAAATATAGTCTTAAAAATTAAAAACCGTCTTACTGTTTCTTCAAATAAATTCATAAAAATAGTACTCAGATGTTATATTTCAGTTTTTAGCACTTTCCTCCGAAGGAAAGTAGCTATTGAGGTTGTACTCATGACGGAATTTTTGAAAAATGTCTTCGAATCTTTATCGATCCTACCTAGTAGATACCGAAAATGACCCCAGTTAAAATTTATATATATATATATATATATATATATATATATATATATATATATATATATATATATATATATATATATATATATATGCATATGTAGTTACATATGTGTCCGTTAACACGATACTGGCCAGAGTTTTTGTTTCTTCCCCACGAAACTTGGTATGTAGTATTCTCCAATCAAACGATTGAGCGAGTTCGTTAACCAACAAAATCAGTCTATCCGGAGGGGGGGGGGTTTACTCCGGAGCCAAAGTAGTTATTTGCCAATACCAGTCGTAATTTTTGTTATATTTCAACGAAACTCGGTATTCGTTCTGGTCAACTGAAGAGAAAAATGTGTTGTAAAAATAAACTAAATCGGTTCATTAGGAAGGGGGGTTTACTCCGGACCCAAATTACTAATTTCCTCATACCGGTCGTAATTTCTGCTGTATTGTAACGAAACGCGGTATACGTCCTGGGTATCTAATAAGGAAGAAGTGTTGTAAAAATGAACTAAATCGGTCTATCGGAAGGGGGGGGGGATTTACATTGTACTATATTTGAATTGAAATGAAACAGGTGTTTTTTATGTTTTTATTTTATTTATCTATAAATTATTTAGGAATGCACTCGACACTACCCAATTCTGAGGAAAGTGGTTAGTTATGCAGCTCCTGCGTGACGGACTTTTTTATTTACCAATTTGGTGGTTGAGCCTTACTATGTTTTAAAGGATAAATAATAAAACAATGTCATCAATATTGCTTTAATTAAAGGTTTCTTAAATACAATATCAAACAGTACAATAAGTAGTATCATTAAAAAATAATTATCATTTACAATATACAGAAACTTATGGGATTAAGGTATTTAGTATTAATCTTGTTAGCGCTGTCAAGTAGATAACCTAGAAGACATCTTTTTAGAAATATTCGAAGTTTTCTCGCTGAGATCTTTATCTGATCCTTCGTTTTCGTCTTCTTCTTTTATTGAGCCCCTTAAAGAAAACAATATGATTTATAATAACATTAGGTAATAATTAAAAAAAATATTTAAACATTTTATGAACACAATTATAAACTTAGAAATTAAAATATAAAAAGAAACAAGGAAGAAGAAAGTAGGGGAAAATAATTATTTAGAGAGAAAGGAAGAGTGAGAGAGAGAGAGAGAGAGAGAGATCATAGAGTTTTACAAAAATATTAATAATAATAATAATAATTTATTTATGAGCTCCCCGCATTGACTGCGTTTCGCCCAGGTAAAGAAAGAAAGAACACTTTATTAAGATAATTAAAGTGGTGCTGCCCAAATTAATGGGGTTGCTAAGCGACACAGCTCTTTAATCAGTCGTCAGATAAATGTCTTGATGCGTTCTCTTGGTTTCAAGCAAAGAGTTAGGTTATGTCAGGGATACGGAAGTTGTATTGAAGATCAAAACTGTAGGCGTGGTTGTGCCTCACGTTGGTGTTTCATTATGGTTCTTCATTAATTGTATTTTTAACCGAAAAAGGGATTATTAATAATTCCGAGCGAGTCTACTAGTATTTGTTCGGCTTAGATCGGGAGGATATTCATATCCAGGCCGAGTTCCTGGAAGAAAGTACTTGTATCCTTTGGTATGGTTCGGCTTAGATCGGGAGGATATTCATATCCAGGCCGAGTTCCTGGAAGAAAGTACTTGTATCCTTTGGTATGGTTCGGCTTAGATCGGGAGGATATTCATATCCAGGCCGAGTTCCTGGAAGAAAGTACTTGTATCCTTTGGTATGGTTCGGCTTAGATCGGGAGGATATTCATATCCAGGCCGAGTTCCTGGAAGAAAGTACTTGTATCCTTTGGTATGGTTCGGCTAAGATCGGGAGGATATTCATATCAAGGCTGAGGTCCTGGAAGAAAGTACTTGTATCCTTTGGTATGGTTCGGCTAAGATCGGGAGGATATTCATATCAAGGCTGAGGTCCTGGAAGAAAGTACTTGTATCCTTTGGTATGGTTCGGCTAAGATCGGGAGGATATTCATATCAAGGCTGAGGTCCTGGAAGAAAGTACTTGTATCCTTTGGTATGGTTCGGCTAAGATCGGGAGGATATTCATATCAAGGCTGAGGTCCTGGAAGAAAGTACTTGTATCCTTTGGTATGGTTCGGCTAAGATCGGGAGGATATTCATATCAAGGCTGAGGTCCTGGAAGAAAGTACTTGTATCCTTTGGTATGGTTCGGCTAAGATCGGGAGGATATTCATATCAAGGCTGAGGTCCTGGAAGAAAGTACTTGTATCCTTTGGTATGGTTCGGCTAAGATCGGGAGGATATTCATATCAAGGCTGAGGTCCTGGAAGAAAGTACTTGTATCCTTTGGTATGGTTCGGCTAAGATCGGGAGGATATTCATATCAAGGCTGAGGTCCTGGAAGAAAGTACTTGTATCCTTTGGTATGGTTCGGCTAAGATCGGGAGGATATTCATATCAAGGCTGAGGTCCTGGAAGAAAGTACTTGTATCCTTTGGTATGGTTCGGCTAAGATCGGGAGGATATTCATATCAAGGCTGAGGTCCTGGAAGAAAGTACTTGTATCCTTTGGTATGGTTCGGCTAAGATCGGGAGGATATTCATATCAAGGCTGAGGTCCTGAAAGAAAGCACTTGTATCCTTTGGTATGGTTCGGCTAAGATCGGGAGGATATTCATATCAAGGCTGAGGTCCTGGAAGAAAGTACTTGTATCCTTTGGTATGGTTCGGCTAAGATCGGGAGGATATTCATATCAAGGCTGAGGTCCTGAAAGAAAGCACTTGTATCCTTTGGTATGGTTCGGCTAAGATCGGGAGGATATTCATATCAAGGCTGAGGTCCTGGAAGAAAGTACTTGTATCCTTTGGTATGGTTCGGCTAAGATCGGGAGGATATTCATATCAAGGCTGAGGTCCTGAAAGAAAGCACTTGTATCCTTTGGTATGGTTCGGCTAAGATCGGGAGGATATTCATATCAAGGCTGAGGTCCTGGAAGAAAGTACTTGTATCCTTTGGTATGGTTCGGCTAAGATCGGGAGGATATTCATATCAAGGCTGAGGTCCTGAAAGAAAGCACTTGTATCCTTTGGTATGGTTCGGCTAAGATCGGGAGGATATTCATATCAAGGCTGAGGTCCTGGAAGAAAGTACTTGTATCCTTTGGTATGGTTCGGCTAAGATCGGGAGGATATTCATATCAAGGCTGAGGTCCTGAAAGAAAGCACTTGTATCCTTTGGTATGGTTCGGCTAAGATCGGGAGGATATTCATATCAAGGCTGAGGTCCTGGAAGAAAGTACTTGTATCCTTTGGTATGGTTCGGCTAAGATCGGGAGGATATTCATATCAAGGCTGAGGTCCTGAAAGAAAGCACTTGTATCCTTTGGTATGGTTCGGCTAAGATCGGGAGGATATTCATATCAAGGCTGAGGTCCTGGAAGAAAGTACTTGTATCCTTTGGTATGGTTCGGCTAAGATCGGGAGGATATTCATATCAAGGCTGAGGTCCTGGAAGAAAGTACTTGTATCCTTTGGTATGGTTCGGCTAAGATCGGGAGGATATTCATATCAAGGCTGAGGTCCTGAAAGAAAGCACTTGTATCCTTTGGTATGGTTCGGCTAAGATCGGGAGGATATTCATATCAAGGCTGAGGTCCTGGAAGAAAGTACTTGTATCCTTTGGTATGGTTCGGCTAAGATCGGGAGGATATTCATATCAAGGCTGAGGTCCTGGAAGAAAGTACTTGTATCCTTTGGTATGGTTCCTCGAGCTCCGAACCATAGCCCTTTAACGAGGAATTTTCTTTTTCCGAATTGTTCTTGGAATTTTTCAGTCAGAATGTCAAGCATTTTACGTAAATCAAACTTTTTTCTCTATCGACTGCATTCGCTTGGTCGCTATTATTCGTCTCAAACCTCACAGTGGGGTCAATAATATAAGCGAGTTGGCTTTTCGGTTTAAATGCGACGATATCAGGAAATCTGGAGGATCCTAGATCGTCAATACTAATAGACCTCTTCGAAACAGCGATATCAGGAAATCTGGAGGATCCTAGATCGTCAATACTAATAGACCTCTTCGAAACAGCGATATCAGGAAATCTGGAGGATCCTAGATCGTCAATACTAATAGACCTCTTCGAAACAGCGATATCAGGAAATCTGGAGGATCCTAGATCGTCAATACTAATAGACCTCTTCGAAACAGCGATATCAGGAAATCTGGAGGATCCTAGATCGTCAATACTAATAGACCTCTTCGAAACAGCGATATCAGGAAATCTGGAGGATCCTAGATCGTCAATACTAATAGACCTCTTCGAAACAGCGATATCAGGAAATCTGGAGGATCCTAGATCGTCAATACTAATAGACCTCTTCGAAACAGCGATATCAGGAAATCTGGAGGATCCTAGATCGTCAATACTAATAGACCTCTTCGAAACAGCGATATCAGGAAATCTGGAGGATCCTAGATCGTCAATACTAATAGACCTCTTCGAAACAGCGATATCAGGAAATCTGGAGGATCCTAGATCGTCAATACTAATAGACCTCTTCGAAACAGCGATATCAGGAAATCTGGAGGATCCTAGATCGTCAATACTAATAGACCTCTTCGAAACAGCGATATCAGGAAATCTGGAGGATCCTAGATCGTCAATACTAATAGACCTCTTCGAAACAGCGATATCAGGAAATCTGGAGGATCCTAGATCGTCAATACTAATAGACCTCTTCGAAACAGCGATATCAGGAAATCTGGAGGATCCTAGATTGTCAATACTAATAGACCTCTTCGAAACAGCGATATCAGGAAATCTGGAGGATCCTAGATCGTCAATACTAATAGACCTCTTCGAAACAGCGATATCAGGAAATCTGGAGGATCCTAGATCGTCAATACTAATAGACCTCTTCGAAACAGCGATATCAGGAAATCTGGAGGATCCTAGATCGTCAATACTAATAGACCTCTTCGAAACAGCGATATCAGGAAATCTGGAGGATCCTAGATCGTCAATACTAATAGACCTCTTCGAAACAGCGATATCAGGAAATCTGGAGGATCCTAGATCGTCAATACTAATAGACCTCTTCGAAACAGCGATATCAGGAAATCTGGAGGATCCTAGATCGTCAATTCTAATAGACCTCTTCGAAACAGCGATATCAGGAAATCTGGAGGATCCTAGATCGTCAATACTAATAGACCTCTTCGAAACAGCGATATCAGGAAATCTGGAGGATCCTAGATCGTCAATACTAATAGACCTCTTCGAAACAGCGATATCAGGAAATCTGGAGGATCCTAGATCGTCAATACTAATAGACCTCTTCGAAACAGCGATATCAGGAAATCTGGAGGATCCTAGATCGTCAATACTAATAGACCTCTTCGAAACAGCGATATCAGGAAATCTGGAGGATCCTAGATCGTCAATACTAATAGACCTCTTCGAAACAGCGATAGTTTCTTTCCTCAACAAGTTCTATTAATTTATGCTTGACATTATGATGGCGAAGAGTGATGAGAAGCATGTTTTGTGGACATTTTCCCAGCACATGTGCTGTGGGCTCTTCGCCACATTTGCGGCAAAGGGGTCCAACATGTATATGTAAAAAGTCCGTCACGCAGGAGCTGCATAACTAAGCACTTTCCTCAGAATTTGGGTAGTGTAGATTGCTTTCCAGAACAATTTGCTTAAAATATCCTACATAAATAAAATAAAAACATGAATAGTTCTCTTTTAAATTTGTAATGAGTAACTGATCAATTAATAATTTGCTTCCAGAGTTATGTTTACACATGGTACCTATTACATTACGTAATAAATACAAAAAACCTCATATTATCGTATTTTGATCTAACGCAGGAACAGGATACAGTCACTCTAGTGGTAGAAAGCGAAATATATTACAAATTAATCCCCCGCTTTCCGATTGACCGATTCAGCTCATTTTTACAACACTTCTTTCTCATGAGTTACCCACGACGTATACCGCGTTTCGTTACAATACAGCAGAAATTACGACCGGTATGAGTATATTAAGAATTTGGGTCAAGAGTAAACCCCCCTTCTCATGAACCGATTTAGTTTATTTTTACAACACATATTTACCTGTAGATTACCACTACGAATACCGAGTTTCGTCGAAATATACCAAAAATCACGGCTGGTAGTGGCGAATTGGTATTGTGGGTCCGGAGTAAACCCCCCCTCCTAATGAACCGATTTAGTTTATTTTTACAACAGTTATTTACCTGTGGATTACCACTACGAATACCGAGTTTCATCGAAATATACCAAAAATCACGGCTGGTAGTGGCGAATTGGTATTGTGGGTCCGGAGTAAACCCCCCCTTCTAATGAACCGATTTAGTTTATTTTTATATCTCATTTTTCTCTCTATATTACCACTACGAATACCAAGTTTCGTTGAAATATAACAAATATTACGGCTGACATAGTCAAATTAGTGTTTTGGGTTCGGGGTAACCCCCCCCCCCCCCCCTTCCGGTGGACCGACTTTGGTGGTTAACGAACTCGTTCAATCGTTTGCTAATTGAATGCTATATACCAAGTTTCGTGACGAAAAAACAAATACTCTGGCCGCTATCGTGTTAACAGACACATATATATATATATATATATATATATATATATATATATATATATATATACATATATATATATATATATATATATATATGCATATATATATATATATATATATATATAGATATATATAAATTTTAACGGGGGTCATTTTCGGTGTCTACTAGGTAGGATCGATAAAGATTTGAAGAAATTTTTCAAAAATTCCGTCATGAGTCCAACCTCAATAGCTACTTTCCTTCGGAGGAAAGTGCTAAAAGATATGTGTAAAAAGTTTACACATATATAAAAAGTTTACAAAAATAAGAAATTATATTAACATGTCTAAAGGAACCAATATCACAAATTTGAAATAGATCATCAGACTCCATAAAACAAAACAATACAAACTCCAATCTTGCAAAAAATAACTAAATGGAGTTAAGAAAAATGTCCATGAGAAGAATACTCATGCCTAATTCAGGACATAGAAAGATTTAAATTTGACAATATTAAAAAATAACAATAAAATCGTAATCAAATATATTGATTTTCAACGATAATTATTTTTATTTACTATTGGATGTCATAAAGGGCTCTAAAACACTTTCCTACATATTGTATCATTTTATTTTATTTGTTCACATATAAAACCAAATTTTATATACCAAAACATTATTATTAACTTTTGATTTGAATTGTTAAATATAGAGGAAATAAGGAATTACTGGCCTATTATTTTATTGGTGGATAAATATGCCGAGGACTGAAATATGATCATGATTTTTTCTCTTTATTATACATTGTAATAATTTAATATATATCATATCGTCGATACAAATCCAAAGTATTGAATGAGATAAAACCCATTTTTCAGTTTCTATATTTCTGATTGCTGTTGGACTGATGTTCGTTGAGGAAAACTCAAAAATTAAAGAAAAATTATTTATCAATTACAGAAAATCAAACTAACGAATGTACAATAAGTCTAATTAAAGTATATCATAAGATAAAATACATATAAAGTCATCTCTAAGGTACCGAACCACTTTTCACGATATAATCTCATCAAAAATGTGTATACAGAATTCTTAGCTTTATCTTTAGTATTGGAAAAAATGAAAAAATTGTGCATTGGTTTTTATAAAATAATGCTGCTGTAAATAATTGAGCAGTTTCTCATGATCATAATGCTGATTGAATTTCGTTTTGATAATCACAAGAATAAGCCATTGCAAAATCAATTCAATTTGTTTTGTCTTTAATATAATGAAAATTTTTAATAATTTCGAGATTATTTAAAAATAAATTATTTCAAATAAAACAAAAAACTTTATTCGATCATAAAGATTACTCAAAACGTTCTATGGAAACAAATCGGGGTATAAAACTAAATTTTATAGCCCCAAGTCGAACCCATTCGGGAAAATGGCGCTGACTATTTCCCCTGTGCCCCATTGGGTCAAGAATAAGATATGCCTACAATATCTACCCTTCCAGCTCCTCGGACCCTTCCTATGGGAAAGAGAACTCTTTGCTTTTCTTAGGGCTTAATGTTCCATTCATAAAAGATATGCTCAAAGAGAACTTTTCAATTCCAATGTTCTGTCCCAATGTACAAGGGGAGCAAGATGATTATAACCAACAATGAATTTTCGTATGAATTAGACAACAACAACAAAATTTGGTTGGTCACAATTCAATACTTAAACACAAATAATAAAATTGATTGAGAGGAGATTGTTGACCGTAGATGATGCAAGATAGGGATTGTCGGGGTTCGGTCATATAGAGGAGATGGTTGACCGTAGATGATGTAAGACAGGGATTGTCGGGGTTCGGTCATATAGAGGAGATGGTTGACCGTAGATGATGCAAGATAGGGATTGTCGGGGTTCGGTCATATAGAGGAGATGGTTGACCGTAGATGATGCAAGATAGGGATTGTCGGGGTTCGGTCATATAGAGGAGATGGTTGACCGTAGATGATGCAAGATAGGGATTGGTGGGGTTCGGTCATATAGAGGAGATGGTTGACCGTAGATGATGCAAGATAGGGATTGTCGGGGTTCGGTCATAAAGAGGAGATGGTTGACCGTAGATGATGCAAGATAGGGATTGTCGGGGTTCGGTCATATCGAGGAGATGGTTAACCGTAGATGATGCAAGATAGGGATTGGTGGGGTTCGGTCATAAAGAGGAGATGGTTGACCGTAGATGATGCAAGATAGGGATTGTCGGGGTTCGGTCATATAGAGGAGATGGTTGACCGTAGATGATGCAAGATAGGGATTGTCGGGGTTCGGTCATATAGAGGAGATGGTTGACCTAGATGATGCAAGATAGGAATTGCCGGGGTTCGGTCATATAGAGGAGATGGTTGACCGTAAATGATGCAAGGTTCGGTCACTCCTACTTAATAAAACTACATTTTATCATAAAAATGGTTTTATTGTGCCGACGTTTCGGCTTGAACTTCAAGCCTTCATCAGGGCTGTAAAAACAAGTAGGACATATTTAACACTAATATATACACATATCTATCTAAATATACCTAACATATATATATATATATATATATATATATATATATATATATACACCCGTACACATATTCACGCACACATATCGTCGATACAAATGCAAACTAACGAATATTAAAAAAATGCATCTTTCATTGTCCATCTTTAATAATTTCTGCTGGACTTATTTACGGCAAATTCTTCAAACTGACTTCACTCTATTAAAGGGAAAGTATTCCACTATCAAAAGGTGAAATCTGCCGAATATTTGACTGTCCAAAAAAAAGTTATGAATAAATACTTTTCCACTCTGAAAAGTGGTGATTTTCATATTTGTTAGTTGGCTTTTGTATCGACAATATGTACTCTAACATATATATATATATATATATATATATATATATATATATATATATATATATATATATCGGTAAGGTATAGTTCAACAACAGGTTTGAAGGTTCACTTCTTACATTCGCATGTGGACTATTTTCCGGATAACTTAAGGGAAGTAAGTGAAGAACAAGGGGAAAGGATCCATCAGGACATCCAGGAAATGGAACGTAGGTATCAGGGCAAATGGAACGTAAACATGATGGCTGACTATTGTTGGATACTGCAGCGTGAATCATCTGAAGAGTCGTACAGCCGGAAACGAACACGGAGAAATTTTCAAGAGAAAAAAATACGTTTTCATAAAAATAATAACTAAATATGCCACTGTTAATTCTGAAGCTGTTATTTCTACACATTTATGTATTTTGTACAATAAACAACAGTGAAATAACTAAAAGATCATGGAAATAAATGAAAACTCTTATTCGCCAATTCTGTTTTCTTTTAATGGTAGTACCTCTACCCTTACTTGAGATTGAACAATTTCCTTACGTGATAGAGAGGGACTGACCTCATGTTCGGCTTCAGCACGCCAAGGAGCATAGAGATTGACCAAAATCATCAAATCAAATTTCAGAAAGATTATTTTTGTAGACCTGTGTAATTGCTTCTTTTCCTTTAGTAATTACACCAGTGATATGAACGGAACGGCACTAAGATGAAGCAGTTTCTGCTAGTCGGAGTTGTTTTTATCAAGTACTCATTCTTTTATTGTTCCCCTCCATTTCAGAGTTTTCATAGAATTTTAAGAAGTTGTCCCGCTTGTAATGTTTCCCCGAGAAAGATGAAAGCAATCAGCAACACCCCATTATAAGATACAAAGAGCTCTAATTTAAGATTCCTTTTGAGGGATGATGAGAGGCAATCTTATTCAAAGCAGAAGCAAAGAGGCTAAGCAAAGGCAGGTCTTAGAAACTACATCTACTATCACATTCATGGCGAACCATATTCTTATGAGGAGTTTGTTGACACTGATCATGTGTGCAGGTTATTTGTAGTACTTTCCGAATCAATGGAGCTACTGAGGTTAAGATTTCTCCAAATCTTTATCGATTTTAGCTACTAGATACTGAATAGGACCTCCCTTAACCCATTCGAGACCGATTGCACACCGTGTGCGCAAATGTTTTCCGAGGCTATAAGACAGCTTGGACACCGTGTGTGCAATAACAGTAATAAGCAATTATCATTTATTCTGAGTAAACTAGTCGTCGAAATATGATTTTTCTAGAACTAATGAAATCTGTAAAGTACAGGGTCTTCCTCAACGTTCGCTCTAGTAAAACACTATATACCTAAAAAGAAAAATATTATTGGGGGCCTTTATCAACGGAATAGAACCCAATACAATTGTAAGGAACTGATTAGTAAGGACGGGATTTAAAGGAATAGATAATGGGGAAATATTTTAGAGAAGCGGATATTCCTTTCAAAACTATAATTTACACTAAGGTTACTGTTACATACCTAAATGTCATAAAACATCGCTAAGATGAGAGAAAGGGTTGAGTAAGAGAGAGAGAGAGAGACAGCTAGATAGAGTTATCAAATATCATTTGGGGAGATTAGAGAGTATTTTGGAACTGACCTACCTCTCATCGCTATCTCGGCCAAGACCTCAGAAACGGGCTTGGACCCTAACCCGACGGAGGTAAGCCAGCCCTTTATACCCTTTTGCCCCACTCCTGCTTTAGAACGTGGCTGGACGAGAAACTCTTGTCAGGTCTTAAATCTTCCAGGAAACTTACGAATCAGCCACGTGCGGTCCAACAACCCAGACAACGTTTGCGGATTCGTGGTTCTCACATCTCCAGAGATGGACAGCCAACCTTTTCTCTCATCCTTATTCACTTAACAAAGACAAAGGGAAAACGGGGCCTTACACAATGATTGTTGGAATTTTTGTCTGTTTGTCTATGCGTTTATGCACACTAATCTCAGAAACGGCTTATCCGATTTAGATTCGTTTTTCACTGATATATTGTGGTAAGATTAATTTAATATTTAGTGTTTGTTTCATGTCAAATGGGTTCATAAATAAAAACGTTCTGCTGACGTAAAGAATCACTTCGACGTTTGTAGGCTGTAGCCGCTGCCTATGGCATTAAATCATTAGTGAGCCTATGTTTGTAGGCTGTAGCCGCTGCCTATGGCATTAAATCATTAGTGAGCCTATGTTTGTAGGCTGTAGCCGCTGCATATGGCATTAAATCATTAGTGAGCCTATGTTTGTAGGCTGTAGCTGCTGCCTATGGCATTAAATCATTAGTGAGCCTATGTTTGTAGGCTGTAGCCGCTGCATATGGCATTAAATCATTAGTGAGCCTATGTTTGTAGGCTGTAGCCGCTGCCTATGGCATTAAATCATTAGTGAGCCAATGTTTGTAGGCTGTAGCCGCTGCATATGGCATTAAATCATTAGTGAGCCTATGTTTGTAGGCTGTAGCTGCTGCCTATGGCATTAAATCATTAGTGAGCCTATGTTTGTAGGCTGTAGCCGCTGCATATGGCATTAAATCATTAGTGAGCCTATGTTTGTAGGCTGTAGCCGCTGCCTATGGCATTAAATCATTAGTGAGCCTATGTTTGTAGGCTGTAGCCGCTGCCTATGGCATTAAATCATTAGTGAGCCTATGTTTGTAGGCTGTAGCCACTGCCTATGGCATTAAATCATTAGTGAGCCTATGTTTGTAGGCTGTAGCTGCTGCCTATGGCATTAAATCATTAGTGAGCCTATGTTTGTAGGCTGTAGCCGCTGCCTATGGCATTAAATCATTAGTGAGCCTATGTTTGTAGGCTGTAGCTGCTGCCTATGGCATTAAATCATTAGTGAGCCTATGTTTGTAGGCTGTAGCTGCTGCCTATGGCATTAAATCATTAGTGAGCCTATGTTTGTAGGCTGTAGCCGCTGCATATGGCATTAAATCATTAGTGAGCCTATGTTTGTAGGCTGTAGCCGCTGCCTATGGCATTAAATCATTAGTGAGCCTATGTTTGTAGGCTGTAGCCGCTGCCTATGGCATTAAATCATTAGTGAGCCTATGTTTGTAGGCTGTAGCCGCTGCATATTGCATTAAATCATTAGTGAGCCTGTTTGTAGGCTGTAGCTGCTGCCTATGGCATTAAATCATTAGTGAGCCTATGTTTGTAGGCTGTAGCCGCTGCCTATGGCATTAAATCATTAGTGAGCCTATGTTTGTAGGCTGTAGCCGCTGCCTATGGCATTAAATCATTAGTGAGCCTATGTTTGTAGGCTGTAGCCGCTGCATATGGCA
Organism: Gonocerus acuteangulatus; assembly: GCA_946811695.1. Classification (NCBI taxonomy): domain Eukaryota; kingdom Metazoa; phylum Arthropoda; class Insecta; order Hemiptera; family Coreidae; genus Gonocerus; species Gonocerus acuteangulatus. The sequence continues at coordinate 7,640,963 of OX328123.1, read as the reverse complement.
TTAAATCATTAGTGAGCCTATGTTTGTAGGCTGTAGCTGCTGCCTATGGCATTAAATCATTAGTGAGCCTATGTTTGTAGGCTGTAGCCGCTGCCTATGGCATTAAATCATTAGTGAGCCTATGTTTGTAGGCTGTAGCCGCTGCATATGGCATTAAATCATTAGTGAGCCTATGTTTGTAGGCTGTAGCCGCTGCCTATGGCATTAAATCATTAGTGAGCCTATGTTTGTAGGCTGTAGCCGCTGCCTATGGCATTAAATCATTAGTGAGCCTATGTTTGTAGGCTGTAGCCGCTGCATATGGCATTAAATCATTAGTGAGCCTATGTTTGTAGGCTGTAGCTGCTGCCTATGGCATTAAATCATTAGTGAGCCTATGTTTGTAGGCTGTAGCCGCTGCCTATGGCATTAAATCATTAGTGAGCCTATGTTTGTAGGCTGTAGCTGCTGCCTATGGCATTAAACCATTAGTGAGCCTATGTTTGTAGGCTGTAGCCGCTGCCTATGGCATTAAATCATTAGTGAGCTTATGTTTGTAGGCTGTAGCTGCTGCCTATGGCATTAAATCATTAGTGAGCCTATGTTTGTAGGCTGTAGCCGCTGCATATGGCATTAAATCATTAGTGAGCCTATGTTTTGCGATGACAATTAATAAAGCCCAGGGTCAGACGCTAAACGTTGTAGGTGTAAATCTAAGTAATAGCTGTTTTTCGCACGGTCAGCTCTGTAAGGTTTTAGCAATCCTAGCAGCCTGTATGCTTGATCCCCGAAGGCTACACGCCTAATATCGCACGGTCAGCTCTGTAAGGTTTTAGCAATCCTAGCAGCCTGTATGCTTGATCCCCGAAGGCTACACGCCTAATATCGCACGGTCAGCTCTGTAAGGTTTTAGCAATCCTAGCAGCCTGTATGCTTGATCCCCGAAGGCTACACGCCTAATATCGCACGGTCAGCTCTGTAAGGTTTTAGCAATCCTAGCAGCCTGTATGCTTGATCCCCGAAGGCTACACGCCTAATATCGCACGGTCAGCTCTGTAAGGTTTTAGCAATCCTAGCAGCCTGTATGCTTGATCCCCGAAGGCTACACGCCTAATATCGCACGGTCAGCTCTGTAAGGTTTTAGCAATCCTAGCAGCCTGTATGCTTGATCCCCGAAGGCTACACGCCTAATATCGCACGGTCAGCTCTGTAAGGTTTTAGCAATCCTAGCAGCCTGTATGCTTGATCCCCGAAGGCTACACGCCTAATATCGCACGGTCAGCTCTGTAAGGTTTTAGCAATCCTAGCAGCCTGTATGCTTGATCCCCGAAGGCTACACGCCTAATATCGCACGGTCAGCTCTGTAAGGTTTTAGCAATCCTAGCAGCCTGTATGCTTGATCCCCGAAGGCTACACGCCTAATATCGCACGGTCAGCTCTGTAAGGTTTTAGCAATCCTAGCAGCCTGTATGCTTGATCCCCGAAGGCTACACGCCTAATATCGCACGGTAGCTCTGTAAGGTTTTAGTAATCCTAGCAGCCTGTATGCTTGATCCCCGAAGGCTACACGCCTAATATCGCACGGTCAGCTCTGTAAGGTTTTAGCAATCCTAGCAGCCTGTATGCTTGATCCCCGAAGGCTACACGCCTAATATCGCACGGTCAGCTCTGTAAGGTTTTAGCAATCCTAGCAGCCTGTATGCTTGATCCCCGAAGGCTACACGCCTAATATCGCACGGTCAGCTCTGTAAGGTTTTAGCAATCCTAGCAGCCTGTATGCTTGATCCCCGAAGGCTACACGCCTAATATCGCACGGTCAGCTCTGTAAGGTTTTAGCAATCCTAGCAGCCTGTATGCTTGATCCCCGAAGGCTACACGCCTAATATCGCACGGTCAGCTCTGTAAGGTTTTAGCAATCCTAGCAGCCTGTATGCTTGATCCCCGAAGGCTACACGCCTAATATCGCACGGTCAGCTCTGTAAGGTTTTAGCAATCCTAGCAGCCTGTATGCTTGATCCCCGAAGGCTACACGCCTAATATCGCACGGTCAGCTCTGTAAGGTTTTAGCAATCCTAGCAGCCTGTATGCTTGATCCCCGAAGGCTACACGCCTAATATCGCACGGTCAGCTCTGTAAGGTTTTAGCAATCCTAGCAGCCTGTATGCTTGATCCCCGAAGGCTACACGCCTAATATCGCACGGTCAGCTCTGTAAGGTTTTAGCAATCCTAGCAGCCTGTATGCTTGATCCCCGAAGGCTACACGCCTAATATCGCACGGTCAGCTCTGTAAGGTTTTAGCAATCCTAGCAGCCTGTATGCTTGATCCCCGAAGGCTACACGCCTAATATCGCACGGTCAGCTCTGTAAGGTTTTAGCAATCCTAGCAGCCTGTATGCTTGATCCCCGAAGGCTACACGCCTAATATCGCACGGTCAGCTCTGTAAGGTTTTAGCAATCCTAGCAGCCTGTATGCTTGATCCCCGAAGGCTACACGCCTAATATTGCACGGTCAGCTCTGTAAGGTTTTAGCAATCCTAGCAGCCTGTATGCTTGATCCCCGAAGGTTACACGCCTAATATCGCACGGTCAGCTCTGTAAGGTTTCAGCAATCCTAGCAGCCTGTATGCTTGATCCCCGAAGGCTACACGCCTAATATCGCACGGTCAGCTCTGTAAGGTTTTAGCAATCCTAGCAGCCTGTATGCTTGATCCCCGATGGCTACACGCCTAATATCGCACGGTCAGCTCTGTAAGGTTTTAGCAATCCTAGCAGCCTGTATGCTTGATCCCCGAAGGCTACACGCCTAATATCGCACGGTCAGCTCTGTAAGGTTTTAGCAATCCTAGCAGCCTGTATGCTTGATCCCCGAAGGCTACACGCCTAATATCGCACGGTCAGCTCTGTAAGGTTTTAGCAATCCTAGCAGCCTGTATGCTTGATCCCCGAAGGCTACACGCCTAATATCGCACGGTCAGCTCTGTAAGGTTTTAGCAATCCTAGCAGCCTGTATGCTTGATCCCCGAAGGCTACACGCCTAATATCGCACGGTCAGCTCTGTAAGGTTTTAGCAATCCTAGCAGCCTGTATGCTTGATCCCCGAAGGCTACACGCCTAATATCGCACGGTCAGCTCTGTAAGGTTTTAGCAATCCTAGCAGCCTGTATGCTTGATCCCCGAAGGCTACACGCCTAATATCGCACGGTCAGCTCTGTAAGGTTTTAGCAATCCTAGCAGCCTGTATGCTTGATCCCCGAAGGCTACACGCCTAATATCGCACGGTCAGCTCTGTAAGGTTTTAGCAATCCTAGCAGCCTGTATGCTTGATCCCCGAAGGCTACACGCCTAATATCGCACGGTCAGCTCTGTAAGGTTTTAGCAATCCTAGCAGCCTGTATGCTTGATCCCCGAAGGCTACACGCCTAATATCGTGTATAGAGAAGCATTACTGTAAAGTAGATTATTTTTTTAAATACCCAAACGACGGTGTTTATAATCCAAAATATCCAAAAAGCGCTGCCCAAAGTCATTATTCCACGCGGACGAAGTAGCTAGTAACCAATATTAATATTTATATGTTTTATTTTTTTAAAAAAATATTACAGTCTACAATATATGTATTACTAGCTGAATACCCGTGCTTCGTCACGGCAGATAAGTAGTTATTTTATTGTGTTAAATAATGTTTCATTAAAATTACGTTACTATACAATTCTGTGCAGTTTATTACAGCACGGTTCCCGTCATACTATATTTTATTCAATGGGCGTTAAAATTTAAAAGTTTATGTTTCCAAGAAGTCATATGGTAACACCCAATATATTTACGAGTATTACCAAGGTTATAGGCGAGGAGGCTGTGCAAAGGTTCCGGATATTATTACCTCGCCTGGAAAACCTAAGGATATGCCATACATCACGGTTTGACCGGGACTGTCCCAGTATTTTGCAATTGTTTCGGTGTCCCGCCCAGTTTTATTAATGTCCCGGGAAAGGCTGTAGGATGTGAAAAGTAATGATTTCATGTTTATAAGAATCTTTTTTAAATCAGTTACTTTTCTACAACTAACATTTTTACTACTGCTCACAGTGTCAAAGAAATGAGAAGTAATCTAACTGTAAAACGCTGCAACTACATGCACAGCGCTGCCAGCTGCCAGACACTACTATTTGGCTGAGAGATTGTTTTAAGAAAATCAAGTAGCAAAAAAAATTCCGTTCTTATTTTTAAGGTTTGGGTAGACTAACACTTCAGGATCCCCCCTTCCCGTTACTTGCTAGGCTTAAAACTCACCATTTTGCTTATAATTTGTACTGTTTTTATCCCCCCCCCCCTGGTATGCCCATCCCATATTAATGTGTCCTGGTTTAACTCTCCAAAAATATGGCAAGCCTATCTGACGGGGACAGGCAGAAAAGAAACGCAATTAAAACTCTATGACGGACAGTTAATTTCTAGTAATTCAAGTTCTGCCATCATAGTTGAAATTAACCTCAATTAGAAATAAAACTATGAGATAGATAATGTAAGGTAACAGCTGTTCTTTATCGTCCTAGCAACGCAGGCTGCCTAGGCTTGCCTTCTCTAACCAACTCAAACTTTAAACCCCCCTAAAAATGCTTAAAAATTCGAATATCAAAAAATCCTTTCTTAGCGAGCGCCTACGTTATATAGGGAGTGTCCATGCAAAATTTCAAAATTTTCTGTCGAGCGGTTTGGGCTGGGCGTTGATAGATGAGTGAGTGAGTCAGTGAGTGAGTGGTATTTGACAAATATATAGTAGATGTAATTTGATATACTTATATGTAGCTTGACCACGCCTCCGGTGCCACCAGTTGTCAGCTGAATGCCTTCCTTGTTAGGAAGGATTCTAGGATGACCTGGAGTTACCTTACGCCATCCAACCACACCCTGCGACTAGCAGAGAGGATTGGAGGCGAATGAGGCGTGGCCTGTGATTTCATGAGGAGAGAAAATATCCATCGATATCACTCTCAATTATCACAATTACAATTACACTGATTTTTGATCACTCCACGACACTTCACTGCCTAAGCAGATCCCGGGGCCAATTCCTATTAAGACGTCTTCGTGGAGAGGAAGTATGATTGGGCTATAGGATTAGGATGATTGATCAATTTACTATGCAAAGATGACAAGCGAGTGGGGATTATATCTTGGACAAAAGGGATATTTAGGTCATTATGGAGGGTGCGATTCGAAATATTTGGATTCGGTGGGTGTTGGAATGCTTGGATGTTGGAATGGAGTTCTTCTCCTTTTTGTTTAATGTGTGCGTTCCAAGTTAATCGTGAGTCAAGATAAAACCCAAGGTATCGGATGGTGTTGGTTATGGGTAACGGATTGTTGTTGAAGGATACGGGAGGACAAGTTTTACGTCGGAGGGTGAAGGTTATTTGGTGACATTTTTCGACGTTTATCTTGATGCGTCACTTTTTGCATTACTGTTCAATTTCGGTTAAATGGGTTTGTAGGTTCTGGGGAGCTGTGTCTGGATTTATGTGTGGCAAAAGGATGGCCGTATCATCTGCATACGTTGCCAGGAGGGTGTCGGGATGTGTTGGAATGTCAGCTGTATAAAGAGTATAAAGGATGGGACCGAGGACACTACCCTGAGGAACTCCCGCTTCCTCATGGAGGAACAGCCTGAGTTGGCTGTTCCATGCCGGACTTGGAAAAAGTAACCAATATGATTCTAATTTCTTACCTTGTTTCACAAAAATACTAACATTACTCTTAAATGTAATTTAAAAAGAAAACTACCAATAAAAAGTCCGACTCACAGGAACTGCATGATGTTAGCGCGATTCTATTAATATCACAAGTGCCACTAGTAAATGAATAGAAGCAGTTATTGGTAGGTTTTGATCTTCCGTGAAAAATACACCTAATGATTTCATGAAAATTTACTACAAAGTATTAATTCTTAGCTGACTATACACTCAGCAATTAGAAGCACCATGTTGTGTCTATTGTTAGACTGTTGGAATATTCTAGAAATGTCTGAGGTAGTTTGTAATGTCCTAAGTTCGACAGCAAGTATAGCCATGAAATAGGAATATGTTAGAACAAGAAGCAACAAACGAAATCCCTCAGGGCATAGGGAACTTGGCTCATTACCAACAGCCATAAAATGTCTTTCTGGAGCTTCCTGTTTTGCATAACAATTCATCTTTCGAAGGTTACACAAAACAAAATTGGAAACGACCGTAAATATATATTCAGACTTCATTTAAATTGGAGAAATATCAGAAACTATCAAATCTTAAATATATGAAAAAGGAAAGTAAATATTTCAATAGAGTCCTTAACACTTTCAGTATCGATGGCTTCAAAAAAAAATTTCATCAGGGCCCAAGTCTTCCTTTTGTATAGTTATTTCGGCAAACATATAAAAAAATAAATAAGCGAAGAAACTTTTAAAATTATGTATTTTTAGTGGATTAATTACAATTTAGTAAAATGTCAAATACGCCACAACAGCGGGCCCGCTGACGGAATTTTTCGGGTAGATTCAGTATCATATTATTCCAGACCCGCAAACCTAACCGGGAATACGTAATGCGGTCCCAAATCAAATACGAGGGGTATAGGATAAGGCCCGGAGTAGTGGGAATAGAAAGAAAATCAAGCTAACTGCTGGGCCCACAGACCACATCTCTCGGACGCATATGCCACGACGCTCGACCCACAGCCCACATCTCTCGGACGCATATGCCACGACGCTGGGCCCACAGACCACATCACTCGGACGCAAATGCCACGTCGCTGGACCCACAGCCCACATCTCTCGGACGCATATGCCACGTCGCTGGACCCACAGCCCACATCTCTTGGACGCATATGCCACGTCGCTGGACCCACAGACCACATCACTCGGACGCAAATGCCACGTCACTGGACCCACAGCCCACATCTCTCGGACGCATATGCCACGTCGCTGGACCCACAGCCTACATCACTCGGACGCATATGCCACGACGCTGGACCCACAGCCCACATCTCTCGGAAGCATATGCCACGGCGCTGGGCCCGAACGTGTTAAAAGCATTTATACAGTAACAATGATACAATATACATTTACAATATACACTTTTCATAGACCGAAGAACCAGACCATTTCTGGGCTCGATACATGTTAACACGTTCTGGTCTTATCCCTAGTTAAATTTCCAAAGGTTAAAATAGAAATAGTAAATGTTCCGTTTTGCCCTTTCGTGAAAAATGTCTCGTGCAAAAATGTAAAATGAAATTTGAGAAGCGAGATTTTAGGCGCTACAACAGGAAACTGACAGCATCCTAAGCGGCAATTACACCCACCGCTTTTCTCAACTTCGCTCTAGGAAAACACTATTATAAATAAGTTTTTGATTTACTTTCGTTCTATTACGGGGATGCTCATATTACTGATAAATGGGGTCTCCCGTGGTCTAGTGGCTAGCGCGCTGGCTTCATAAGCGGGAGATGGTGGGTTCGATCCCCACCGGCGACAGGAATTTTCTCATCTCAGGGCTCGCTGAGAAAATTCCTGGTTGCACCCTGGAGACCCGGCGCTAATGGCCAAGATTTGTCGATGCGCCGTAAAAAAAAATAAAAATAAAAAAATAAAAAAAAATAAAAAAAATAAAAATTACTGATAAATGTAATGAAAAGAAAACAACAAAAGCCAATGAAATGCTGAGGCAAAAAAAAAAATAAAAAGTCTGTCACGCAGGAGCTGCATAACTAAGCACTTTCCTCAGAATTGGGTAGTGTCGAGTACATTCCTGAATAATTTGCTTAAAATAACCTACATAGATAAATTAAATAAAAACATAAATTGTTCTACTCTTTTGCATTTTTTTACGAGCAGCTGTTTCAATTATTAATTTTCTAATTAATTTCCTTTTAGAGTTTTGTGTATGCGAGGTACTACACTACGTACTAAATACACAAAGCTTCACATTTTGATCTATTGATCTTGATGAGTTTCGCGAACCTACGTTTGGCGGGAGAATTCTATTCAAACATAGTAAAAAGTAACACCCCCTCCCTTCCGATAGACAGATTTAGTTCATTTTCACAACACTTCTTTCTTATTTGATAGCCAGGACGTTTAAAGAGTTTCGTTACAATAAAACAGAACTTACGACCGGTATAAGGAAATTAGTAATTTCTGCCCGGAGTAACCCCCCCCCCTTCTAGTCAACCGATTTAGTTTATTTTTATAACAAATTTTTCTCTTCAGTTGACCATAACGAATACCGAGTTTCGTTAAAATATAACAAATATTATGGCTGGTATTGGCAAATAACTACTTTGGCTCCGGAGTACCCCCCCCCCTACACATGGACCGATTTTGTTGGTTAACGAACTCGTTCAATCGTTTGATGGAAGAATACTAAATTCCAAGTTTCATGACGAAAAAACAAAAACTCTGGCCTTTATCATGTTAACGGACACATATATATGCGTGCATATATATATATAATTTTGACTGGGGTCATTTTTGGTGTCTACTAGGTAGGATCGATAGAGATTCGAAGAAATTTTTCAAAAATTCCGTCATGAGTGCAACCTCAATAGCTACTTTCCTTCGGAGGAAAGTGCTAAAAAAAAAAAACAACAACAACAACAAAAACCGTCTAAAATAACAAATTCGACACTTTGGAATTTTCAACACCGATTTCTCCAAAAGAGACCACTCTATCGAAAATTGCACACTAATATTTCTTGTTAGAAGTTTAAAAAGGTTCTATATTGATTCTTTCAATTTTTTACGATTTCCCAACTGGTTTCGATATATATAAGAATATATCCGAAAATCCCAATAAAAGTCTAGCAAACAGGATGCCAAACAAGTCAACACACCTCCACTGTTTAATTCCTTCATTTTAACATAACGTTTTCGAGGTCAGCACCTCATCCTCAGTGTCCTCCTATAGCTGGGCGAGGTTCACTCGGACCTTCCTCCGACTATACTCAGAGTATAGTGAACCTCGCCCAGCTATAGGAGGACACTGAGGATGAGGTGCTGACCTCGAAAACGTTATGTTAAAATGAAGGAATTAAACAGTGGAGGTGTGTTGACTTGTTTGGCATCCTGTTTCATATGATGAAACTTCACCAGCCAACCAACCACAATTGTTGGAAAGTCTAGCTGTTTTTCACTTTTCGCAAAAACTGTTATAGATACGACGTGGAAAAACGGTAGAACATGGCGGATATTTCGTCCGAAAAAACATGTTACAGCGGACGGACTTTTGCTAAATAATTACACAAAGTGTTTTTGTACCGAATTTGATCAAATTCGGGCCATTTTTGGAGAAGCTGTATATATATATTCTATTCTCAGATTGCAGCAATCAGTTTTATATTTTTAATATTTCGTCATGGTATTACATTGGAAATACATTATTGCTGCTAACCTAGTATATAAGAAAATTGTTGCTAATTTGTTTCCAGCGATTCATTTAAATGACCAATTTCATTAGTAAATTTTATACAGAATTTGAGTCTGTATTTTATATATGTGTATGGATATAGTGCCTAAGTTTTGGTAATCTACTATATATTTGTAAAATTCCACTCACTCAATGATTGACTCACTGACCTATCATCGGCCAGCCCAAACCACTTGACGGAAAAATTTGAAATTCTGCATGGACACTCTCTTTAGGATGTAAACACTCGTTAAGATTTTTTGATATTCTAATTTTTAAGCCTTTACTGTCGAAAATCGTGGACATATCTTTATCTATACTGATGGTTCTAAATCAGATGAAGGTGTGGGAGCTGCAGCTGTAATAGGAGATCAAATCATAAGCAAGAGACTAAATAGCATTTGTAGTATTTTTACAGCTGAACTCTACGGCATACTCATCGGTCTGGACAACATACCCGAGACAGACAATAGAGACCTTATACTATTTACTGACTCATTAAACTCACTTCAAGCACTTACAGACAGTTACACGATTCATCCACTACTTACAGAAATTCTTAATGAAACAGAAACATTACTCTGTACTGGCTACCAGGCCATGAAGAACTTGGAAAAAGATCCATAGCAGATTATTACGCTAAAAATGCAGTAAGGCATATGACATGTGACCTTGAACTAATAACAGAAAAAGACCTGACGAAAACTATAAAATCATCAATATTACAACAATGGTACAACTCGTGGACGCAACTAACTGGTAATAAACTTCCATAGATTGAAAATACTGTCGAGGATTGGCCATCCAGTCACAGAGAAAACAGACGTGAAGAAATAGTTCTGGCTCGACTACGACTTGGACATACTCGACTAACACAGGAATACTTAATGACAAGACGTAACAGACCAATATGTGACATATGTAGCTGTGAACTTACAGTCAAACATTTACTGACAGACTGCCGCAGAAGAAACGATATTAATCTGCCGTATAATATGCAAGAACTCTTAGGCAATGATAGCCAGTATATAAACACTGTACTTACATACTTCAGGAACACAGGACTGTACGACCTTATTTGATGACCGAAAGCGTGTTGTCTTGAAGACATTAAGTTCCTATGAACTTTAAGTGATATTTTCATTTAAAACCATATTACACTACCTTTACACATACATTTAAAAATATGCAATCAAACAAGCTGATTTCCTAGTGAGACTAAATTCAGAAGATGCTGCTCACTGTGTTATTGCCAAGAATCGGAACACTGATTAAATTAAATAAATAAATGAATAATGTTTAAGCATTTTTAGAGGGGTTTGAATTTGTAATTGGTTAGTGCAGGCAAGCGTAGGCAGCAAGCGTTGCTAGGACGATAAAAGGTCAGCTGATATCTAGGCAGCAAGCGTTGCTAGGCCGATAACAGGTCAGCTGTTACCTAGGCAGCAAGCGTTGCTAGGACGATAACAGGCCAGCTGATATCTAGGCAGCAAGCGTTGCTAGGACGATAACAGGTCAGCTGATACCTAGACAGCAAGCGTTGCTAGGACGATAACAGGCCAGCTGATATCTAGGCAGCAAGCGTTGCTAGGCGGATAACAGGTCAGCTGATACCTAGGCAGCAAGCGTTGCTAGGACGATAACAGGCCAGCTGATATCTAGGCAGCAAGCGTTGCTAGGACGATAACAGGTCAGCTGATACCTAGGCAGCAAGCGTTGCTAGGACGATAACAGGTCAGCTGATACCTAGGCAGCAAGCGTTGCTAGGACGATAACAGGTCAGCTGTTACCTAGGCAGCAAGCGTTGCTAGGCCGATAACAGGTCAGCTGTTACCTAGGCAGCAAGCGTTGCTAGGACGATAACAGGTCAGCTGTTACCTAGGCAGCAAGCGTTGCTAGGACGATAACAGGTCAGCTGTTACCTAGGCAGCAAGCGTTGCTAGGACGATAACAGGTCAGCTGTTACCTAGGCAGCAAGCGTTGCTAGGACGATAACAGGTCAGCTGATACCTAGGCAGCAAGCGTTGCTAGGACGATAACACGTCAGCTGATACCTAGGCAGCAAGCGTTGATAGGACGATAACAGGTCAGCTGTTACCGTATTGAATTTATTTCTTAATATTATTTTATTTGAAGTTCATTTCAGCTATGATGGCAGACCTTGAATTACTAGAAATAAACTGTGATTTTGTCCCTCATAGAGTTTACGCTATACCTGGTGATGGTCCATCCGAGGTAATAATATCCCGAACTCTTGCACTGTCTCCCCACCCACCAGTTGCAAATATGGGTGTTTCCAAATGACATCTAGGAAACATACATTTTTAAATTTTAATGTACATTTATTATTGAAAGCGAATTTTAACCTGTACTGGTTAAATTCCTGTAACTGGTAACCTATAGATAACGGGTTATCTCTAGGTTATATGTTTCTTTACACTGGTACGGAGTGCGCCAATGTCAAGAAACATTATACTTTGATTACTTATTGATGAATAACTTACAGTATGACTAGAACCGTGCTATAATAAACTGCACAAAATGTAGTAGCGTTACTTTTGCTGATACATTATTTAACGCAATAAAATAACTACTTATCTGCCGTGACGAATCACGGTTATTCAGCTAGTGATATGATATACTCGTGGGGGTATTAAGTTAGAGCTGGTTGAATGCCAAGAACTGACCTGTAGAGGAGTACTAGATACAGAGGCTGGCTCTGAGAACAGCTGACAGAACTGCTAAACTCCTATAGGTCCTGTCAATTCTCCAGCTAACAACCTGTCCACTCATGCTCGAAATAGCTTTAGGCTTTATAGTCTATATTTAGTACCTTAATTCGGTCAAGTTATCTCACGGCCAGGCGAATTCAAACCATAATATTCCTAGTCAGTTTTATACTTGATTAATATTGAGGTATTAAAATTGTCGAAATTTTATTCTTCAGTAAAAAAGAGAAAACACCGGAATGTTGTGGTCACATGTACTGTATTTTACCTTAAATAATGAAAAATTGTAGTAGCTGAAATATTACAGTGATGACAAGCCCTTTAAAAACAGGGAGAATGAGTTTTGAACAGATTATTGAAGTTTTATGAGGATGGCCCTGAGGCCGAAACGTTAAAAATGTAGAAAGAAATATAATAAGCAGTAAATAAAGATGTTTGAGGTGAATATCGTATGCAATGAAGAATGGAGTTCTTTTTAGTTCTAGTATCCGTTTTAGCACTTTCCTCCGAAGGAAATTTTTGAAAAATTTCTTCGAATCTTTATCGATCCTACCTAGTAGAGACCGAAAATGACCCCAGTTAAAATTTATATATATATGTGTCCGTTAAGACGATACAGGCCAGAGTTTTTGTTTTTTTTTTTCCACGAAACTTGGTATGTAGTATTCTCCCATCAAATGATTCAACGAGTTCGTTAACCAACAAAATCGGTCCATCCGGAGGGGGGGTTTACTCCGGAGCCAAAGTAGTTATTTGTCAATACCAGCCATAATTTTTGTTATATTTCAACGAAACTCGGTATTTGTTGTGTCCAACTGAAAACAAAAATTTGTTGTAAAAATAAACTAAATCGGTTGACTAGAAGGGGGAGTTTACTCTGGACCCAAATTACTAATTTGCTCATACCGGTCGTAATTTCTGCTGTATTGTAACGAAACGCGGTATACGTCCTGGATATCTAATAAGGAAGAAGTGTTGTAATAATTAACTAAATCGGTCTATCGGAAGGGGGGGGGATTTACTTTGTACTATGTTTGAATTGAATTGAAACAGGTGTTTTTTATGTTTTTATTTTATTTTATGTTTATTTTATTTTATGTTTATTTTATTTTTATGTTTTTATTTTATGTTTTTATTTTATCTGTATAGTTTATTTTAAGCAAATTATTCAGGAATGCAATCGACACTATCCAATTCTGAGGAAAGTGCTTAGTTATGCAGCTCCTGCGTGACGGACTTTTTAGTAAGGCAATTAGTTTAATTTAAGCAAAAGTGACCTTAATTTATGATTTTAGTTTAGTTTTAGTTTTTAATTCGCTAATTAGTTTATTGCATACTTTGATTCAGAACAAGGGTAAAAAAATAGGTATGTATATATTTTATTTTAAATAAAGAGCGTTTACAACTTCAGCCTATTTAAAAAAAATGAAAACAAGTTCCATTAGTTTTAATAATTTACTTAATTATCGAAATAAAATATGATTTACATAAATTCGCGTTATTTTTGTAAAACTAAACTAAACTAATCTAAAATAAAGCTTTTATTCAGTTTTTAATCAATTTTCAATAATTTAGTTTTAGTTTTAGTTGAACTAATATCCATTAGTTATTTTAGTTTTAGTTTTTTTTTAAGTTGCAATTTTTAGTTTAAGTTTTGTTTATTCTAAAAAGTGAATGTAGTTTTAGTTTTTAGTTTTGCCTAACATTGATTGTAGATAAAACGTTTCGCCACATCTCTTTGAAGACAACGCAAATGTGTTCCCGTTAACTGTTTTTTACAAACATTTTCCTTGGTTTTTAAAGGCCACTCAACCACTATTGGGTCAGTTGTGCCTCTTGGTCGGTCTATTGGTAGCATCGAAAGCAGAGACAGAGCCCGACGGCCAGCGGGAGGCGGACCTAGCCAAGGTCGAGTAGAGTCCCCGTGCCAGTCCTACCTTAGGGCCCGCATCTTGTGACTGGCTGCTAGGTCTATGATAGAAGGTGTGCTTGCTGGTGCCAGGGCAACCAAACCTTCAAACATTTCCGTCGAGGTGTACAAAACCTACATCCAAACCTACAAACATTTCCGTCGAGGAGTACAAAACCTACAACCAAACCTACAAACATTTTCGTCGAGGAGTACAAAACCTACAACCAAACCTACAAACATTTCCGTCGAAGAGTACAAAACCTACAACCAAACCTACAAACATTTCCGTCGAGGAGTATAAAACCTACAACAAAACCTTCAAACATTTCCGTCGAGGAGTACAAAACCTACAACCAAACCTACAAACATTTCCGTCGAGGAGTACAAAACCTACAACCAAACCTACAAACATTTCCGTCGAGGAGTACAAAACCTACAACCAAACCTTCAAACATTTCCGTCGAGGAGTACAAAACCTACAACCAAACCTACAAACATTTCCGTCGAGGAGTACAAAACCTACAACCAAACCTACAAACATTTCCGTCGAGGAGTACAAAACCTACAACCAAACCTACAAACATTTCCGTCGAGGAGTATAAAACCTACAACAAAACCTTCAAACATTTCCGTCGAGGAGTACAAAACCTACAACCAAACCTACAAACATTTCCGTCGAGGAGTACAAAACCTACACCAAACCTACAAACATTTCCGTCGAGGAGTACAAAACCTACAACCAAACCTACAAACATTTCCGTCGAGGAGTACAAAACCTACAACCAAACCTACAAACATTTCCGTCGAGGAGTACAAAACCTACAACCAAACCTACAAACATTTCCGTCGAGGAGTATAAAACCTACAACAAAACCTTCAAACATTTCCGTCGAGGAGTACAAAACCTACAACCGGTCGAGGAGTACAAAACCTACAACAAAACCTACAAACATTTCCGTCGAGGAGTACAAAACCTACAACCAAACCTACAAAACATTTTCCGTCGAGGAGTACCAAAACCCTACAACCAAACCTACAAACATTTCGTCGAGGAGTACAAAACCTACAACCAAAACCTACAAACATTTCCGTCGAGGAGTACAAAACCTACAACCAAACCTACAAACATTTTCGTCGAGGAGTACAAAACCTACAACCAAACCTACAAACATTTCCGTCGAGGAGTACAAAACCTACAACCAAACCTACAAACATTTTCGTCGAGGAGTACAAAACCTACAACCAAACCTACAAACATTTCCGTCGAGGGGTACAAAACCTACAACCAAACCTACAAACATTTTCGTCGAGGAGTACAAAACCTACAACCAAACCTACAAACATTTTCGTCGAGGAGTACAAAACCTACAACCAAACCTTCAAACATTTTCGTCGAGGAGTACAAAACCTACAACCAAACCTACAAACATTTTCGTCGAGGAGTACAAAACCTACAACCAAACCTACAAACATTTTCGTCGAGGAGTACAAAACCTACAACCAAACCTACAAACATTTTTCGTCGAGGAGTACTGGGTTGTCTTACCTCCGAGGCATATCTCCACTCACTGCAATGTGCTGGGGCAGTGCCTTCTTTATTTGCTGTGGAGTTTCCTCCATCTGTCGCCTAGAACACAATAATATATTAGGAATACTAATTATACTAAAATAAAACAGATATTAGCATTACAATGTAATATACACTGCTCCGAAAAAAACTAACGTTGAAAAAAAAAGAGGCCAAGTTCCACGCCCAATCTAAAATCAGTTTGCCTATTAAAATTATGATATCTTAGAATTGGAACCTAATAATACCCTCTCACTTATTTGTACATTCCCAACTTGGCCAGTTTTCGTTAAATAAAGGCCGTTTTAACTAACATAGAGTTCATACAAACCCGATCGCTCCAAGTCATCAGATAATTAATAATCCTGAATCCGTTACCCTAAGGGCCAGAATCTTTAAATGCCAGAAAGTTTTTAATAAATCCGATCGTTATAGCGGTCATCATTTAACGAAAACTGGCCAAGTTGGGAATGCACGGCCATGTGAGAGGGTATTATTATGTTCTTGACAAGATATTAAGACCCTAAAACTTGGCCCAATACTATGATAACTTTCATAAGCTAACTAGTTTTGGGCGGGGCCTGGGAACTTGGCGTTGTTTTTTTTACGTTAGCTTTTTGGGCGGATATCCATATTTTTTGTAAGTGAAGTTAGAGTTGGCGCAATCGACAAGTACAAAACGAGCACCTCCGGGGAGCGGAATCAAACACCACTTTTCAGGATTTTTCGATTTTTGCCTTTAATAGCACCCTAATTTCTCTAATCCTTGCAAAATTGTGAGCCTCTAGCTTTTCGGGAAGTGCCGAAATGATTTTGACGAGTGAGTTAGTCGTGTAGCGACAGCTACGCAATTATATTTGTATCACCTGCGAGGCGACACATCCTCAAGCATTTCCGAAGCATTATATGGATGCCCAATAAGATTACCAGGCGAATTTCGGGAAGAAAACAAAATGGAATTTGATCCTCATGCCTCACTTCAAGAACTGAAAGAAAACCTTTCGCGTTTACGTCTCAGCTGAATCGCGTAGCTCACTAAGGAAGACCTTCGTTCACGAAGAACTCCGGAAATGTACCCACGTTTTTAGTCAGGGAAGACTGCGTTAAACGCCCACTTGTCTCACCTTACTCAGGACCATACAAAGTTCTCAATCGGAAAGACAAATTCTTCCTGGTACAATTACCACCCAAATCAAGACGACAATAGACCCAACATGCGATAAGCATCTTCAAACTATGGATTCTGAGAAGGAAACCCCTCAACAACCCTACACAACCCGTTTCTGGGCGGTTAATCTAGCGTAAGGTAACATTTTTGTGACTCCGTCATCTTGGAGGGAAATCCTGTAGCGACAGCTACACAATTATATTTAAATCACCTTCCGTTTGGTGCCTCCAGCCCGCATCCATCTAGACTCAGTTTTTGGCGGGATCTTGTAAACTGTGGTGTGCTCAGCTAACAGTTTAGTATTTTCCTCGGTTTACTACTTACAAATTTATAGAATAGAGTGCGGGAAGTGTTTATCTGGTAGTTCAACACTTGGACTTTGGACAATAATATTTTCAATGGAATCAACAACCTGTGAGTTCATTTTTTTTTTTATCTCATAAATGTTGCTTGGGCTCCTAGTAACCTCTAGACTGTTGCTCTTTCCGTGCTACTCATTCCAGTGAGGTTACATCTCCTACCCCAAAGAGAAGTACTGACTATCATTTCTTGGAGATTAAGGGCAGTGACGTCAGTAATACCTCATATTCGGATGTCAAGAGACAATTTAATTTATTAAAATTGTAATTATGTAAAATTTCATGTATTATAACTGGACATTATATCTGATTCATTTTTATTTAAACGAACATTGTTAAGTCCTTCTACCTAACAATCAATACTTCAGTGAAATCAGAACTTAACAGTCGTATAAATTCCGATTTTCCATCGCCTATATCTTTAGAAACGCTTCAATGTAGAATAATGAAATTTTACTCACATCTATTAGTATATTATCAGTGTAAAATTTTATAAGTTTATCTTCCACTGGTTTAATTTATCAGAGGGTACAAATCGGCCCTAATACCTCGTTTTAATATATAGACAGTGTGCGAAGGGGGGGGGGGGGGGGGGGGGGGTATTCGTCACTGATTAACACATTACATTATAATTAAATAACATATACTGGCCTGTATAAACCATTATTTATCACTTTAAAAATACTAAATAATAGGAGATGCGTAGAATATACATACCGGAGAAGTATGTGGAGTGGACATGGATACTTAGGAGGAAATAGTGGACATTTTTGTATTTTCGGTTATACAGGACAGTAGGAAGAAAGGTAGACCCGACAAATTCCCAGAGAAGTGTATGGGGAACCGGAAGATGTTAGCTTTCATTGGACGGGGAGAAGTAAATGGAGTAACTTGATAATGGGAACTCCTGTCGACAAGGCATTGTCCTGGAGTAGGCACTTTAAGAAGCAAGGAGACTTCCCTTTCTTCTAGACTCTACAGGACAACAGTAGATAGCAGGGAGGGGAGCTTTGCAGGCTCAGGATGTGAGAGGGTATGGGTGCAGTCATTCCAGAAGTAATAGAGTTGTTCGGATAGTGCTGTTAGACTTCTATATTCCTCCTAACCTGGACTTCAATAAACCTCCTAACCTGGACTTCTATATTATTCCTAACATACACTTCTATATTCCTCCTAACCTGGACTACTATATTCCTCCTAACCTGGACTTCTATATTCCTCCTAACCTGGACTTCTATATTATATTCCTCTTAATCTGGACTTCTATATTCCTCCTAACCTGGACTTCAATAAACCTCCTAACCTGGACTTCTATATTATTCCTAACATACACTTCTATATTCCTCCTAACCTGGACTTCTATATTCCTCCTAACCTTGACTTCTATATTCCTCCTTGCCTGGTCTTCTATATTATATTCCTCTTAATCTGGACTTCTATATTCCTCCTAACCTAGACTTCTATATTCCTCGTAACCTTGACTTCTATATTCCTCCTTGCCTGGTCTTCTATATTATATTCCTCTTAATCTGGACTTCTATATTCCTCCTAACCTGAACTTCTATATTCCTCCTAACCTTGACTTCTATATTCCTCCTTGCCTGGTCTTCTATATTATATTCCTCTTAATCTGGACTTCTATATTCCTCCTAACCTGGACTTCTATATTCCTCCTAACCTTGACTTCTATATTCCTCCTTGCCTGGTCTTCTATATTATATTCCTCTTAATCTGGACTTCTATTTTCCTCCTAACCTGGACTTCTATATTCCACCTAACCTGGACTTCTATATTCCTCCTAACCTTTACTTTTACGAGCATATAATTTCCAACCTGGACTTCTAAATTATTCCTAACATAGACTTCTATATTCCTCCTAACCTGGACTTCAATAAACCTCCAAACCTGGACTTCTATAAACCTCCTAACCTGAGTTTCTATACTCCCCCTATGCCCCCTATGGAATTCCTCCTAAACAAAATATTATCTGTTTCTATTCTAAGCATTTCAAATGGCAAAAGAGATATGAACGGAACCGAGCTAAGATGATGCAGTTCCTGCGAGTCGGACT
The DNA here is from genome assembly GCA_946811695.1 of Gonocerus acuteangulatus. Taxonomy (NCBI): domain Eukaryota; kingdom Metazoa; phylum Arthropoda; class Insecta; order Hemiptera; family Coreidae; genus Gonocerus; species Gonocerus acuteangulatus. The sequence goes on along the minus strand of OX328123.1, from coordinate 7,621,738 downwards.
TTTTTCCCTATATGTCAAGTTTTTAAAATATAGGGGTTTTAAGTTATTTTTTATAATAATGAATCTTAAAATCTGCTCTGCCAACAGAATTTTTTTTTGGCGTTCTGGTTTCTATAATTTGTACTGCTTTTTGGGGTGGAGAATACTAATATGAAGTTGGATTTCTGATAAGTTGGTTCGTTTTTGTAAACAAATATACTTTTAACCAAATAAACATGTATAAATTCTGTAAAATGCCCATTATTCACAACTTTAAATGATTTTTTTTTTTTACAAAATATAAACTTCATAGCAAAAATCTAATTGCAAATTTGGATTCTCCATTAATTTTTTTCTATAAGAAACAGCTGTTATAATTTTCTGATAATCACCTTTTTCTCTGATAATTATGAGTAAGTAGACTATATAAGCCAAGACTAAGTGCCGAAGTAGTGGTTGAGAGATTGGTAAGTCCGTACTTGAAGCAGCCAATCCTAACCGCCTTTCGGGTACTTATCCTTAATTAAGTCTGCAGGCTGCTAGCTTCCAAGTCCGATCGATAAACGACGGGATGCCTCTTGAGTGAAGACGCCGCCCCTAGCTCAGCATTATCTTCGCTTAAGGATCAAAACAGCCGAGATAGCTTTTTAGCGCGTTTCCTACCTCCTTGCATTGAGAGGAGTCTAAATTGTGACGACGACCTCATGACAAAATCCGTGAAGTGCCGACTTCAAAATTCCACGTTTCAGAACTCATATATCGCTAGTTGTCAAAGCATTTGCTATATAATACCTACATGGAATAGTATAATTTAACATAACGGTAAAAAAAGTCCGACTCGCAGGAACTGCATCATCTTAGCGCGATTCCATTCTTATTCCTAAACTCATTTGGCAAGATTAAAATAGCAAAAGTTATTATTTTTGTTCCACCTTTATGCAAAGGTCTTGATTTATCATCTTACCTGTATGGGTCGCCCAACCCCAGAAAGGTCTCCGTCAAAAGGTCTTGGAAATTCTCTCTATACTTATTACAACAAATTGTTTTTCTTATTTTACTTAATCTGTTTTATTGTCAAATACATTATCCAACTATAAGCAATTAAAAAATAACAAGGAATAAAAAAAGTCAAAAAGAACCGCTCGAATAAACGAAATCAATTACTTCAAAGTTTATGGACTTATTTCCCCCTTGACGTCGCCTAATCAAAACTTTCTTCAGAACCTTTTAGCGCGGTTCCTCCCTCCCCCATAGGGAGGAACCCCGCTTATAAGGTTGATACAATGAAACAATCCGGAAGTGCCGACTAGAAAATTTTGCGTTTCAGAACCCCTAGAGACCAAAAATTATGGTGGTTCAAATTTATATATATATATATATATATATATATATATATATATATATATATATATATATATATATATATATATACAATACAATACAATATAAGGGGACCTGGGCCCTTCGCCCTTATTCACTGCGACCCCATTGGATCTATTGTGGTATATATATATATATATATATATATATATATATATATATATATATATATATATATATATATTTGTCTGTTCGCTCTGTAGGTCGACGACGAATGATCCGATTTTGATGAAATTTGGTACAAAAATCTTTCGTCTAATTTGAAAGGTCAAGTTCGTTAACCAGCAGAATCCGTCCACTGGAAGATGGCGTTTGGGCGACATTCGCGCAAAAAAAAAAAAATCGTATCGCTTACGTTTTTGAGTTCATAAGCTTGTAAGTACTCGTTTTATAGGCTTCTTGGGCTAGCAAAACGAATGAAACCATTTTTAAGGCGATAGCTTTAACCGTTTTTGAGAAAATTGGAAAAATAGTTGTCGAATAACGTTTTTGGTTTGGGTACTTAGAATCATGGGACTCAGTTGAAACATTTTCTGCATGTTAAAATTTCATCAAAACTAATTTGTTGAAATTTTGGTTACGTTTGGAGTTAAGGATGGGTTAGAATAAAATATTTTATTAACAGACATAAAAAATGTTGGTAACTTTGTATACTTTCCTTAATATCTCGAAAAAGGTTGAGAATCTTGGTAAACGGAAAGTTACCATTAGAAAGCTTACTAAATGCTCGACAAAAATGGTTCTTAAGAAAGTTTTGATTAGGTGATGTCAATCGGAGAAATAAGAGCTTAAACCTTTAAAGTAATTGATTTCGCTTATTCGAACTGTTCTTTTTGTCTTTGATTTTGGTACTTAGAATTATGGGATTCAGTTGAAACATTTTCTGCATGTTTGAATTCCATCAACACTAATATGTTGAAACTTTGATTACGTTTGGAGTAAAGGAAGGGGTAGAATAAAATATTTTATTAACAGACATGAAAATTTTTATTTCTTGTTATTTTATTATTGCTTCTAGTAGGAGTAAAACAAGGTAAGAAAATGGAAAAGATATTTTTAATTTTCAACGAAAGATCAAAAATAAACTAATAATTGTATCTACTCCTCTTTTTTTGTCTCGGTTTACCTTCGTTTTTAATTGTTTTTTGTTTTTAGCGCGGTTCCTCCCTCCCCCATAGGGAGGAACCCCGCTTATAAGGTTGATACAATGAAACAATCCGGAAGTGCCGACTAGAAAATTTCGCGTTTCAGAACCCCTAGAAACCGAAAATAACGGTGGTTCAAATTTGTATATATATATATATATATATATATATATATATATATATATATATATATATATTTGTCTGTTCGCTCATTTCTGGCTTCCCTAATGGTCCGATTGTGATGAAATTTGGTACAAAAATCCGTCGTCCAATTTGAAAGGCCAAGTTCGTTAACCAGCAGAATCCGCCCACTGGAAGATGGCGTTTGGGGCGAAATTCGCGCAAAAAAATCGTAACGCCCCAAACACTATCTTCCAGTGCGCGGATTCTGCTGGTTAACTTGACCTTTCAAATTAGACGATAGATTTTTGTACCAAATTTCATCAAAATTGGACCATTTTTAAGCTTGCTAGAGAGCGAACAGACAAGTATATATATATATATATATATATTATATATATATATATATATATATATATATATATATATTAAAAAACGTTCTAAAGGACAAATGTAAAATCTACGATTTTTTTCACCGAAATATTCGTTAACCAGCAGAATCTGCCCACCGGAACATGGATTTTGGGAGCGAATGTCGCGCGAAAAGAATTGTTCTGCTTGCTTCATATGCTTGCAAGTGCTCGTTTTATAGGCTTCTTGGCCTAGGAAAACGAATGAAACCATTTTCAAGGCGATAGCGTTAACCGTTTTTCGAGAAAATTGGAAAAATAGTTTTCGAATACCGTTTTTGGTTTGGGTACTTAGGTTCATGGGATTCAGTTGAAACATTTTCTGCATGTTCTACTTTCATTAAAACTAATATGTCTGTGTAAGTTGGCTACTGTCAGTTTCCTGTGATTTGTGATGCTAAGCTATTCCATTTCTTCGAGATGTACGTAACCGCGCTAAGATGATGCAGTTCCTGCGAGTCGGACTTTTCCTCTCTATTTCCATCAGTTTTTGGCTATCAGTTTTGTATGCTGTTATTTTATTTATTTATTATTACTATTATTTTTTTTTTAATTTTTAGATTAAAATAATATAATTAAATGAGAAGCACGTGCAAATATTAACTGTCAAACTGTTCATATTTATTTTTCTTTAATCAAATTAACCCTCGGGAGCGCGCGCTCTTTTCCACACTCGGGAACGTGCTATGTATCTGAGAGATACAGCAGGGTTTGAAGCTCTATAGATATACCCTCATTATAATAGTTTTGTTTTAAACTAATATCATATTTTTTTTTTTTTTTTGATAATGGCATTTATTGCATTAGACTAATTACAAACGTTTAATTAAGCAAACATTCTTATTATTCTGTAAAGGTAACAAAATCGGTCTTTTTTGTACTTAATTTGTTTAAATTAACCAAAATTGAATAAATAGTAAGTAGCCTTTCAAATTCAATTTAATTATTAAGTAAAAATTGAAGAGTAGAAAACATATTTATGAATGTAAAAAGTTTAAGAAACTGTAACTTTTACCTTGAGTCAAGTAAAAATAGGTCAAATCAAACAGTGAAAATATTAAAAAGAAAAAATAAGCAAAAGATAAAAAAAAAAAAAAATAGATCATCAGAATGATAGAACTATCATCAAATATTACACATTCAAAAGAAGAACAAATTAACTAAAAATAGGAACTTCAGTGTTCAAAGAAGCACGCAGAAATTGTTCTCTTATTTTTTTAATGTTGATTTATGTTAAAGTTATGTAACAGTCTTCACATAAAACGTGGTCTCTAGAAGGCATATAATGTTCTTGCAATTGTTACGAGCATATTGGACGAGTCATGTTTTTCTAGGCTACACATTGCTCGCAATGTTTACGTTTCTTCCCGTATGAAGGTGGGATCTTCTCTCTAAGTTGGCTTTATTTACATCTTTATCAGCTGGGCCTCTGTTAAATTGTTAGTCAATAATGGGCATATTATACAACATTGTTGAAATATTGTTGATGTAACAAACAAAGCATTGGTCGCATGAGCTCAAGGAATACGGGAACGCGTGATATATGAATGATAATTTTATATTTTTAATAATCAAAAAGACATTTCAGAAACAGTAATGCCCTAAATAACGCATTAACAACCAATTGGTACACAATTGGTAGATAAATTTAAAAAAAAAAAACATTGTAAATAAGAATAATTACACGAGGACGTGTAATCTACACACGAAGCAAAATTGGGCAAAAAACAGATTTAACCTCATCCCACGAGGAACAAAAAAAAAATTAAGGTGCCAGGGACAATAAAATCAGCTAGAAGAGACTGAAGCTGCCTCACTCTATCCTATCATAGCGGATTTCGCAGAGACATAGAACCTTTGTATCTACTTGATACCACGCCTTGTCAAGGGATAACCCTCCCCTCATCTGCTTAGTTATGCAGCTCCTGCGTGACGGAATTTTTACTATTTAATTATTAGGTTATAATAAATTAAATATCATTGTTACTGAATTAGGTTGAGGATATTTCATATCCTGCAAGTCCGACTTGGCCTGTAATAATGTAGTAGTAATGATAAGGTCTTCTAATCTTTATTTCTTTTCGCCGAGGCAAGCGGAGTTTAAGGTTAAGCGAAATTTTAGCTCAAGACAATCAGAGAGAGAGAGAAGCGGCAGCGGTATTACAGCTAAACAGTCTCCAAGCTAATTCAGTTTTTACATCAAGCGGTAGTTTAGGTTAGGTCACCTTCAACCCCAACCAAGCCTTGATTTTAGCTCAAGACAATCAGAGAGAGAGAGAGAGAGAAGCGGCAGCGGTATTACAGCTAAACAGTCTCCAAGCTAATTCAGTTTTTACATCATGCGGTAGTTTAGGTTAGGTCACCTTCAACCCCAACCAAGCCTTGATTTTAGCTCAAGACAATCAGAGAGAGAGAGAGAGAGAAGCGGCAGCGGTATTACAGCTAAACAGTCTCCAAGTTAATTCAGTTTTTACATCAAGCGGTAGTTTAGGTTAGGTCACCTTCAACCCCAACCAAGCCTTGATTTTAGCTCAAGACAATCAGAGAGAAAGAGAGAAGCGGCAGCGGTATTACAGCTAAACAGTCTCCAAGCTAATTCAGTTTTTACATCAAGCGGTAGTTTAGGTTAGGTCACCTTCAACCCCAACCAAGCGTTGATTTAGAGGCAGGACTCCGCCTCTTTCGCTCCCATTATCTACCATTACAGCCCCACCCGGGGGGATTCGAACCCTCAACAGAACCCCACTGTATTTGCCGAGGGGTTGGGAGTCTTAATTAACAATAATAATGTGTTTAGCGTGATTTTAGTCTGGAGTAGCCAAGAGGCTATTCGGGTTGGAATGTGCATATAGACCGCAGAAAAAAAATTATCATAATTAAACTTCGAAGCGGATCATTCTGAAAATCTGCTACATATGTAAGTGAAATACCACTCACTCACTCACTGACCTATCATCGCCCAGCCCAAACCACTTGACAGAAAAATTTGCAATTTTATATGGACACTCTCCATGGCATTTAACACTCGCTAAGAAAGGATTATTTGATATTCAAATTTTTAAGTATTTTTAGAGGGGTTTGAAGTTTTAGTTGATTAGAGCATGCAAGCCTAGGCAGCATGCGTTGCTAGGACGATAACAGGTCAGCTGTTACCGCAGTGTATCTATTTCATATTATTTTTATTTGCTGCCAGGTGGCCGTGAGAGTTAAGGCGTAAGCACTTAACACTCCGTGCCAAAGGTCGTGGGTTCGATTTCCACTATGGGGTGGTGGCTTTTCTTTAGAAAAAAGAAAAGGCATCATCCCAAACCTGGCTAGAAAAGGTTGGTAACCACCCGTCCTAAAATTCGTAGTTAATAATAAATGGACGTTAAAATTTAATAAAAAATCATTTTCCGTGCATGGCCACTGCGCATGCGCGAACGACACAGCCCATGCGCGAACGCCACGCGTATTTGCGAATACAACTGTGCATGCGCGAACACCAGCGGACACTTTTTTGTGACACATACAGTCTTCATATTCGTCCATGACCACTGCGCATGCGCGAACGCCAGCGGACACTTTTTTGTAAAGTTTTTTTTCAGTATAGTCACCGCTAAAGCATATTTATGCCAGAAAAATCATCATCAAAATTAACCTTGTTGTTTCAGATCATTCTGAAAATATTTCAAAAAACAGAGAATCGGTTGTCATTTTACGTATACCTTTTTACAGGCAAATATTTTGTCAAGATATAAGCAATTACAAAAATACAAGCAATAGAAAACTGAGGGAAACAGACAAAAAGAACCGTTCAAATAAACGAAACCAACAACTTCAAAGTTTTAAGCACTTATTTCTCCAAATGACATCACCAATCGAAACGTTGCTTGAGAACTTTTTTTGTAGAAAATTTAGTAAGCTTTCGAAAGGTCACACTTCTCTTACCACGATATCCCACCCGTTTTCGAGATATTTAAGAAAATATACGAAGAGCCTGAACTTTTGATGTCTGTTAATACATTTTTTTTTTTTTCGAATGTAACAAAAATGTATACGTCTTAGTTTGGTCGAATTTTAAACATGTAGAAAATATTTCGACTGAATTCGATGATTCTATGTAGTAATTAGTTAGAAAAACTTGTTTTCTCCACTTTTCTAAAAAAACTGTTACAGATATCGCCTTGAAAATGGTTTCTATCATTTTCCTGTGTTGTACATCCTATAAAAACTGTAGCTAGAAGGCTACAAACTAAAAGCCGCAAGCGGAACTATTTCGCCCACAAATAGTGTTCCGGTAGGCAGATTCTTATGGTTAACGAAATTATACAATGTACTTTTGTACCAAATTTCATCAAAATCAAGAGAGCAAACAGACAAATATATTAATATATATATATATATATATATATATATATATATATATATATATATATATATAGGAAGGTGTTGTACCTCTGACCATATTGTACTTTTGACCATCGAGGCTGTGGCGGCTTGTAGCAATATTTTATAATATTTGGTGTAATTAGTGTTTAGCTCCTTCACTAGAGGGCTTGTGTAACCTACTTTGGATTATTCAAGTCAAAGAGGATTCTTGCAAAAAATACTAATCCATTTCTACCATAAAAATGTAAGTTATTCATTGGTGACGTTTTGCCTCATAATATTTTTTGTGTTATGTCTTTTTAGATGGAAATCATTTGACAAAGTAGCTATTGCTAGTGGATCTGGTTGTACCTATGACCACTGTACGATTATTTTTTTTTTTTAAATTAATAAAAAATATTAAATTTAAAGCTAGAATCTTGAAAAAATTAAATAAGATAACCGATAGAATGCTAATTACAATGAAATAAAAAAAAAATGAATTTAGCCTTAATATTCAAGCTAAAAAAAAATAAATTTTGCAAAGTGGTCAAAGGTACAACACCTTCTCCATTATATATATATATATATATATATATATATATATATATATATATATATATATGATTTCTTTAATAAAGGAGATATAGTTTTTTTGTATTCTAATTCCTTTTTTTATTCTGTTATTTTGTTATTTTTTCCCCTTTATGTTCTACATTTAGAAAGTAATCATAAACAATAGAAAAATTATCGAGATGTAATCAATTACATGCTATGTACTTTTGTCATACACGGCACATGTAGAAAAATAAAATAAACTCCCTTTCTTAAGAGTTACTTAGGGAAGGAAATAAATAATATATACATAAATATATGTGTATGTGTGTGAATATGTATATATATATATATATATATATATATATATTCTAGTCAACACTATGGAGGAAGGGAGGAACCGCACTAAAACATACACAGGAACATTGTTTTTAAGGTAGAATTTGCGCGAAAAAATTCGGAGTGCATAAGTCTTTGTGGCAATATGCCACATATATAGGGTTGAGGACGAGCCCCCCCCCCCCATGCGGTCTGTGAAGGTTTGGTTGCCCTGGCACCAGCAAGCACACCTTCTATCATAGACCTAGCAGCCAGTCACCAGATGCGGACCACTAAGGTAGAACTGGCAGGGGGGACTCTACTCGACCTTGGCTAGGTCCGCCTCCCGCTGGCCGTTGGGCTCTGTCTCTGCTTTCGATGCTACCAACGGACCGGCCAAGAGACATAAATGACCCAATAGTGGTTGAATGGCCTTTAAACACCAAGGGAAAAAAAAGTATCGCGGCGGGTAGCGATCCGAGGTTCGCGCGGCGATCTCAAGTATCACGAGCACTCAAATATCTTTCGATGGGACGATCTAAGTAGGAGAAAACCACTTTAAAACTTCTAAGGTGTTGGTTTCCTTACAATGGACTGTTTTCCTAGTTTTTTTATTGATTTTTGTTTTGTTTTTTAATTACTTTTAGTAATATAAGCAATTTGTCAATAAAAAAAAAAAAATGTAAAACGAGAATTTGGTGCTTGTTTGTTATAGTGCTTTCCGAGAAGATCAGAAAACAATGTTTTTTTTTTTTTTGTAGTTCTTGTAAAAAATGTGTGTGTATGAATGACATGAAACTTTGTTGTGAATGTTTAGAGTAAGCGATATGCACTATTTTACAGTAAGAATTTTTATTATTATTTGAAAAATACCATATTTGAGCATTTTAGTTAATTATTCCGTATAAAATATAGGTAATGAGTTTAAGAAGTGTTAAAAACCCCATTTATTTTTTGAGATTTTTTAAAAATATTTGTGAGTTGTGAGCACCCAACCTCCGTACTTAAGTCTGGGTAAACAGCCTCCCTACTATATTAAAGTTAATATGGACAATATCGGTCCATGAATACATTTATAGCACTATTAGGGACCGAGGCTCTTTCAATTCTGAAAAAAAAATAATGAAAAGTACAGAACTTTTGTAAGTTTTGGTTCGATAATGAATACATGGTGAATCGTAGGCACTGAAATGAAGCTTTTATACATAAAAAAAAAACACGTTATAATTTAATATTGGCCAATCTTAAAGAAAATATTGGCAGTCATTACAAGAACAAAATGGCATCTTAAAGTAAGAATTGGGTAATTTTCTGTTAAACTTTACCTTCGGTTTGGATAATTGAGGTGTTGAAGTCCTAAAATTTAGCTGAGGGTTCGAACTCTTTAATTGAGCCTCAAAAGCTGATTTCAATAACGCTTTACCCATTTCATTAGAACTATTTCTCCTACTACCAGTTCCTCGATCTGAAAAAGTATAAAACATTAAATAGATATGGAGAATTATGAATTTCAAATTTCATAATTATTAGGGACAATAAGATCAGTAATATTACGTTCATTTACATGCAAAACAGTAAAAACAAAAACAATAATTGTCTTTTTTAAAATATTATCCTTTTTTCCCCAGAAAATCATACCAAGGTGTTTTTAAAGAAAACAATAATTTTCTTCTTAAACAGGAACTCATGTTTCTTTTTACATTCCAAGAATGACGATTTTTTTTAAAGTTTAAATACGAGTAATTTCAATTCCTGCTCATCCTTCTACCAATTAAAAATGATCGATTAACATGTTGACTACCACATTTTTTTTTAGAAACTTTTTTTCAATGTTGACTGATTTGAGTTTTTATTCAAGATGAAAACATAGTAAAAATGTTTTCTCAAAGCCCAAAGTCGAGGAGATTTAATGAAAAATGGTACCAACTAAAGGTTATCTTGTAGATGGTAGCAAACATGTTAACACTTTTTAACAATAAACTTATTTTATTTACTTTGAATCTTTCTAGAACATGCAATCAGAGGAGATAAAACTTGGTTATGATATATATATTCATTTCTTCTTATTTATTTCTATGGCAGGGGGTCCATAAAGTAGTACACCATTCGTTCTCTTCAACTACTTTATTTGAAATCTTTGCCCGACATGTTTCGTGCTTTGTTCGCACCTCATCAGAGGCTTTCCTTCCAGTAATAAAGTATTATGCCTGACTCGCAAGAGAAATCATCACTAGAGGACTTTCTTACAAGGAGAGCCTCTGATGAGGTGCGAACAAAGCACGAAACATGTAGGGCAAAGATTTCAAATAAAGTAATTGAAAAGAACGAATGGTAGTTGAAAATAAATAAGAAGAAGTGAAAAAATATATATTGGGTCATCTTGCAGAAACATTTATATATATATATATATATATATATATATATATTGTAATGATCTAAAAGGGGGTGCTCTAGAAAGGGTCAGTTTCTGGCATAGCAAAGAGTAGAATTCCTATTCAAAATAAAGGCTAAGTTATATTCCATAAGTCCATCACAAATATTCTCCTTTGTCAATCAATTAAATAATTAAAAGAGTAATAAAAGAGATAGCAATTGGCAGTGCTTAGTTTGGCAGTATTTATTTTTTTTTAACAAAGGCAGTGTGTAATAAAAGAAGAGTCCAAATGTCTCGGCTAGGAGCGATAAGGCGTCGAGAGATACAAGTTCCCAGGAAGATAACAATAGATGTGCTTCCAAAAATGCACTTTGAACATCGAGGTGGCGGGCGCTTAAGACAAACACCCTTGGTGTGGTGGGAGTAATGCCTCTATAAAAAGGGCCTTCCCCCACCACTCGCCCCATTCATGCACCAGAGGCAGAGGACACACGGTCTCGCTGCAGAACCAGCTGGTCAGCCGACACCAAGCTCACTTCACCTGGACATGATGGCCAGACACCACTCCAAGATTTAGCAGCCGACCATCATTCTCCTCAACGTAACTACAAGCAGTCTGCCCCTTCACTTCCAGAACATCATCCGTAAAATAAGCTGAGTATAACTCACTCACTGCCAATCTTCAATTAAAATTTAAAAGCTATCTAAAATTTCATAATGGCCAATATTTATATTTTAATATATAAGTTAATATTTTAATTATGTTCTAACTTTTTTTAAATAACCCAACATTGATACAATTATGTGAGTCAAGCAATTTTTCTTCTTTATATCACAGCCATGCCAAATCTTAAATTATATCTTTTATTCAATATAAGTCAATTATTTCCAACTCTATTTTATTTATAAAGAACCTTTCTCCTGGTATTTAATATGGTCTCAACACATAAAAGGACAGATGGTAAGAAGTGGTTCTAATTATATATTTCTCATGCTTTTCTTTCAGGAAATTTATTAAATTAATTTAATTATTCAAACGGTTTTATTCATAAGTCCGTATGTGGTGAGTTTGGTAATTTTAAATGAACCCTGAGATATAATGAAAATATAATAAAAATAGATCAAATCAACTTTTCCTATAATAACTTTTTTATTCTTTTCTTCTATAATAACTCTTAAAATATATCAATTTTCTTTTACTTCCCCCAGCAAAACACCACAATATATATATATATATATATATATATATATATATATATATATATATATATATATATATATATATATGTGTTTGTCTGTCTGTCTCTTTGATCCTTATACAAATCCACACTGTTTGACAAATTTTGGCCATACTTGGCACTCAGGTAGATCTTGATCCGGGGAGTGTCATACGCTAGGGCAAAATCGTCTAGGACTCACAGTTCGGAGGTGAAACTGGACTCCAAACAGTTCCGCACGGTTCGAAACTGTGAACCCGAACAGTTACAGATTTGCTTTATTAGATGTTAATATTTCTTATTTGGTTTCTAATTTATTTTTGCTTTTCTAGATGCAGAAAGTAGGTGTAGCATGGCACGCCGGGTAACAGCTAGTTTCATTATAAAACGGATATCAGGTGTAACTGAAAACGAAGCGTTCCTGGCCACTGAATCTCCAGAAAGACGGCAGGTTATAGTTTTCAACCGAAATAATTTGTAGAGCATGGGAAGTAGAAAGGAATACCAGGAGAATTTGGGAAAAGATCAAGTAATGTGGTTTACCGGTGAATTATGTGGGGAGTTATGTTATTACATCAGAAATAAAAACAAGGTTCTTCGTTGGAAACAACTACTTCAATGATTGAAGGTATTAGTGTGAATAAATCTAAAAATTACAAACGCCTTCAATGATATCATGTTTGCAAACTTGGTCCAGTTGTTGATAGGAAACTAATATTTATGCTTCCCCCATTATGATGGCCCAGAATGTCATGCACAATGTACAATCTCTGTTGGGTTTTCAAAAACGTCAAAGCATTTTCAAATTAAATTATCGGAGAATTCAGAAGGCTGTGGGTCACTAAAGACCTATAGACAGAGTTGGGCGTAATCATAATTACGATTGCAGTTATAATCACAGGCTTCTACAGGGATTATGATTATAATCACAGACCCTGGTCTGCATTTATGATTATGATTACGATTATAATTGTAATTAAAAAAGTGATTACGATTACCTTGTAATCAGACCCTTGGTAACAATTAAACTCTTAAACACAACATTTTTTCTGAGCTTAGGACTGTAATCACATCTGTTTTTATGATTATGACTGTAATTACAATTATTTTTTCTTTGATTATAATTGTAATGGACCTTTCTGTGATTATGAGTAATCACATATTTTTCTATAATTATTACTGAAAAGTCTGAAACACATCTGAGCAGGAGAATAGGAAAACTATTTGCATCAAGATAATGAGAGTCATAGATATGAAGAGTTGAGCCCTTTTAATCCGTTGGTATTACGGTAATTACTGGTAAGAATCCGGTAATAGTATTCTAATTTATAAAAATAAAATACATTGGGAATACAGTCGTAATTACAGAAAAAGTTGTGATTACATTCATAATCACAGAAAGGTTATGATTACATTTGTAATCGTAGAATAAATTATTAATTACAATTGTCAGCACAGAAAAAATTGTGATTACAGTTGTAATCGCAGAAAAAATAATTTTAATGACAGTCATGATCACAGAAACAGCTGCAATTCTAACCAAAGATGTGATTACAAGTATAATCATAATCACTCTTGAAATTAAGATTTTAATCATTACTCCAGTGTCTGGAATTATAATTGTTATTGTAATCCCATTTCAAAAGCCTATGATTATAATTGTAATCGTTACTATAATTATGCCCAACACTGATTATTATCAATTTATTTTAAAGCCGTTTGCTTTAAAAACACCATGAAAAATAAAACAAAAGTAGGTAACATATTTAAAAATTCTAATTAATCATGCAACAAAACAATAAATGTCTTGCAAAGTGAAAACTGATGAAACCATATATTAAATATGACATCAACAAAGCGTTTGCTTGTGATGAAATTTTGTTTCCCTCAAAGTAAAATAATCCATGCACATGCAATGTTTCCCCCTTTCTTCATGCAGTGACCAGTACATTAACTTACAATATGCAGACAAATTCAAAGAGTTCCTTGAATTTTTAATAGTAAATGAACTTCCAACAATACCACTTGCGTCAATTACTGACTCAACAATTCTATTTAAAATATCTTTATCGTATATCCCATCGCAGTCAATAATAACTTGAATGTTCATTTTATTTAATGATTTAGAATTTAAATGGATCTCTTCATTGTTGGTTTCACACCGTACTCCTGAAAATGTTAATTTGTCTTATGTCATTTAAATTATAAATAAATAAGATGGTGATATTCTGGATTCTAATGCAGACTTAATTACACCCTGATTTCTTATAAATGAATGTTAAAACAATGAAGTATTTTCCAATAAGAAGTTTAACTTGAGGTAGGAGTGAAATTTTGAAAACTTGCAAAATTTGAAAGGAAACAAAAATAGTTGCTTCAAAAGCCACTAAATAGTTTTTTACTATAACTGATTTCATTTATTTTCTAGGGTAATTTTAAAACATAAATGAAATCAACTAGACTCCTACAAATTAACATATATATATATATATATATATATATATATATATATATATATATATATATATATATATATATATATATATATAATTAACAAAAAAAAGTCTCCAACCTGCATTTTAAATTTTGATTAAAACTGCAAAAAAAAAAAAAATCTGGCCTTTAACGTAGCTAGTGGAGCTGTTCCAGGCAATTCCCATGATTTTCTTCAAGCTTGTGTTTTAGAACCAAATCCATTTATCGTTGAAAATATTCATTTCATAAAAATTTATTACATATTTCCTTTATGCCCGGTGCACATCGAAGAAACTGGTTTCATGAAACTTTAGTTTCATTAAACCGATTTCATGAAACCGATAGATAGAAAACCATAGTGCCCACAGAGTTTCATGAACTCGTTAAATCTGTTTCATGAAACCTGGTTTCATGAAATTAGCTAAATCGGTTTCATGAAATTTGTTAAATCGGTTTCCTATTTCAGTTTTACGTTTCATCAGTGGATCTACTAGTTCTAATAAGTGATCAAAAACTGGCTTCGACACCCTAAAAAAATCGTTAATAAATTGATCAGGATCTCTGTTTTAGTTCGTGAGCTTCAACAAAACAACTGTGTTGCCGATCCCTAATCATCGGATAAACCCAGAACTTGCGTTTTTTTATTTTTTAGCCACCACCACAACACAAGTGCATCGTCGTCTGAATCAAACACAAAACCGATGGAAAACAGTTTATTCTCTGTGCACCCTTTAGTAAAACAGGTTTCATGAAACCAGTTTCTGCACCTGGCCTTAATCATTTACAGAACAAACCCAGTTCCGATTGAAATTTAAAAGTTTTCTAATTATTAACAGCTTTCTTATTTTTTATTGAAATATTTTTTAAGAAATGCTGACTTTGATTTTTGGAATTGGGAACAACGGCCTGTTGAGGGGTAAGAAAGTATAATTCACACATCATGTTTTTCATCATGTGTGTGAATTAAGAGTGTGAAGAGTTAAATTTGCTTATTTGACACAAGGATATAATCATTATAATGATGGAACACAGTGGAATGTTTCCGCTGTTCTTATTGAAACGTTGAGTATAAACATTAAGGATGGTATACCATACCTGTGAGCGATGTTAATGATCCTCGGTGATTAAATCTAATCATTAGCGAAAGCCTTTCAGTACTTTCAGACATAACATCTCTCTCAGTCTTTTCACCATCTTCAGGATTAAGTTTTTCTGCTTCTTCTTCTAAAAAAAATTAAAAATATTAGTGCGAAGAATTTTAGAGTATCAACCGACAGGTAGCATAAATAAATAAAAATGTCTTTATGTAGATTACAATAAAACACGGAGTCTTAAAGTACTTAGATAACTACCCTTAAAACATGTGATATTATTTTTGCCTGCACATAAGTGTGAAAATCAACTAAATTCTGACAATTACCTTTGTTTTTTTTTCTATATTAAAATCATGGGAATTTAGTCCACTGGCTTTGGGCTTTATAATTTCTATTTATTATATTTTATTTTATTTTTTTGGATAAATTGACCCCATTTAAACAAGCAACCTATAAATGTTTCTTAATTGCGCACATAACCTACGAGATCAGATCTTGTGGGTTAAACAAACTATTTTTACAAATCAGTGTTGAATTATTATTACTTTTTTTTTTTACAGTGTAGCAACAATCGGGCTATCTGCAGGTTACCACCCTTTTATAATACCAACAGCATGTGGTTGGTCACCCATTAAGGTACTGGCCATGTTCAACATTGCTTAGCTCCGATGATCTTTGGGAAACAGTGGCTACGGCCAATGGCAACAGTGAAAAAATTAAATGTATAACACCTTTGGTTGATATATGATTGTGCTCAACAGCATCATTGGAGTATGGTAACAATTACTTCCCTAACATTCATAGGAAACCTTTTTCATTTCCTGTTTCCAGACACTCTTATAAATTTTATTTTTATTTTAGGCATCTGCTAATTATTCATCTCGATATCTTGGAAAAGATTACGATTTTCCCTACAAATGTCTAGGTATTTTTGATATTTAAGTTATACAAGCACAAGCAATGCATTTATGTTTTGATACATGTCTCCAAAATCATACAAGATGCTGTTCCAACCAGTAGTGGCATTTAGCTCAGAAATGTAGACTCTAACCAAGTCTATTAAGTAAACTCTTCCATGAATGGAAAATACTGGATTCGATCTATGAAAGAGTCATACAGAATGCCCAGTGGTGCTAGATCAATGTGGACATCCACTCCCTTTACAAGGAATCCAAAATATGCTGGTTTATAATCATTGAGAGATTTTCTTGTGTTGGTAATCTGGCAAGGATATAGAATAGAATAAAATGTTTTTGTTAAAGATTTACAATATTGTACAAATTATACATATAAATATAAATAACTTTTTCACCCACATGAGTCCAGTTATCATAACTCTACAATGACTTGTAATAAAAAAAAACAAAAAACAACTAAATAATGATACTTCATTGCGTTTCAAATGATTTATCTTTATGTTTTCAATAAAACCACAAAAATAAGAAAGAATAACATAAAAGAACAAAACAACCTTGATGAATAGTAGAAGAAGAAAAGGAAAAAACCAAAAAAAAAAACAATTAATTGAACTGGCCATAAATATATTTAGTCATAGAAGTTGATTGGTGAGTGGATCGTCATTGTTTAAGGACTCCAGTGAATTGCATGCTGACATTATGAAGCAGTAGATCTTGTTGAGTTTCTCTGTGTTATCTATTTGAAGTATTTATTATATTTTGTGTACATCACTTGGCGTAGAGAGAAATGATCGTAAATATTTGTGTCTGTTTTCTATGAGGTTTTCACAGTAGAGAAGGAAGTGGAACAGGCTGTTAGAGATTACTTGCTTACAAAAAGTGCAGGTTTCCTGGGCTTTTAAGAAGACATTTTTGTTTAGCGTGCAGAGCTTAATCAATTCGGGACTTGCAACTCTCAACTGACTTACTGTTCTTAGCTTTTTTATGTTAGTTCTATACATCAAATAGGACTCTCGGCTGGAAATAGTTCTGTATATTGGATTGTAGTTGGAGTTTATGGATAGATGGATGTCAATGGATAGGTTATGATTTTTTATTTTTTCCATTATTTCATTGCTATATTTTAATATTCCAGTTGAGTATACTGTATCAAATTCTTCTTTACAGCCATAATGAGCAGCTATTGTTCTGACTTGTGTGACCCAATTAAAGTTTAAATCAGGATTCATTGTATCCAGTGAAATTAGTTTGTTGAAGCAGAGTTTTGGTAACCTCTCTTCAGGCATAAGCGCCAATTTAGACCAGTATTTTATAACCCTCTTCATTACCCTGGCACTTAAGATGTTTCTGCCTGTCTCGAGACGTACAATGTAGTTGGCAGTGTTCCTTGCCACCTAAATAGTTGCTTCAGGAACTTTAGTTGCACCACTAGAGGAGTAGAGAAGGGTTGAAGTCACCATAGAATCGAAAAGAGCTATTTTTGTTTCCCATGAATCGCTTCTGCCTTTTCGCAAAATCTCCAATACTTTTCCCGTGGCAACAGAGGACTTCTGGATAAAATATTCAGATGCCTTACTAAATTTTCCTGAGGAAGTGAAAGGTACTCCTAAGTAAGTAGGCCTTGGTATATTCCAGCTTTTTCTCCTGCCAGTAAAGTGCCTCTGGCAAGGATATAAAAACATGCAATTTTAAAGCAAGTATTCCTTGAGCAGCTTGCGGGGACAGGGAGAAGAGAAAGGCCAAAACTGAGAGGCAGAACGGTGTGTTCTAGGTATAGTTGTGGAGTGCAGAAAAGAGAGTAAAGCTGACCTAGGAGGCTCAGAGTTAAAGATGAGTTAGTGCACTGCACACCAAGTAATCCAATTCAATTAGCAGGCTTGTCCTAAAAACCATCAGAACAATTTCCATGAAAATCTCTTAAAATCTGAACTGTTTAACATAAAACTCTTACTTCATAGAGCTCCTGAATTCAAATGGACGTTCAAAACCCTGGCATCATATCGTCCCTACCATGTCAAACTATTGAATAAGCAAAATCTCGTTTTTCAGATTCGAGACTTTGCTCTTGGATTATACAGTACGGCTTGTTGAGAATTGTCCCTTAGCATAGCCTTTAATGCCTTAAATAAAGTATTTAAAAAGCAATTTTTCAATGCATTACTTCTTCAATGGATAGAATATGTTCGTTCTCTAGTTTTCTCCGATTTGCATATTCGATAGTTTTAGTGTGACATGGGTGATATATCAAATCAGAAGGTATTGTGTGATTTTTCTACTCGTTAAAACCAAAATAAACTCACCAGTGTCCTTTTCTTCTTCATCTGCTGTTTCAGTATATTTGTGGAGCCAGAAAAAGTGCAAGAGCCCGTATATACTCCCAGCTATTACGGCAGTCAGCCCCATCAGCTTGAATGATTGTCGTGTGCCTACAGTGCCAATAAGAAGTCCACCGAAAAAGCTTCCACTTCCACGACCTTAAAAAGAATTTGTCAATTAATTTTGATTCTGAGTAAATAATTAATATCATATTAATTTTACTATATTGTAATTAAAGCTTTTAAGTTCCCAATCCATTCTGTACATCTTTAACTATCAACAATAAATTAAATTAAATAAATTTTAAACTACATGAATACATTTCTTGATTTTTTTATTATGAATTTTTATAACTCTGCCATTTAGTTAATAAAAAAAGAAATATCCCTAACAATAGATTAGTATTAAATAAACCAAATAATATTCCAGGAGTGTTCTACAGTGTGGAAAGCGCAGTACAATATTACTAAAGAAAGATTCTTATTCTTCCACAAAGCATTTTCAGAACTTACCTTCCACATTCATTGCTCTTAGAGCTGACTTCTTCTTATGAGGTTTGCCCCAGAATGAGTGATGATGCTCAGAAAACGCTCTGGGTAACAAATAAAAAGACCTTTTAGCACAGTTCCTCCCTCCCTCCATAGGGAGGAGCCCCACTTATGAGGTTGACCTCATGACACAATCCGGAAGTGCCGACTAGAAAATTTCATGCTTCAGAACCCATAGATCAAAAAATAAGGGTGATTTACAGGCGAAAATCGCATGAAAAAAATCGTTGTGCTAATGGATTTTTGTTTGTAGGCTTCCGGGTACACTTTTTATAGGTTCTGTAACATAGGGAAATGGATCAAACCATTTTCAAGGCGAACTTTGAGAAGTCGGAAGGAGTAATTTTCACTTTGGATACTGTCAGTTTCCTTTTGTGGTGCCTGGAATCTTGCATCTCAGATTTCATTTTTTCACTAAAGATCAAAACAAAATAGAAGAAGCAATTCCTTTACAAATGTCACCAAGGTTAACACTTGGAAGATGGCACAGTTACTGTGAGTCGGACATTTTTTATTCATCTTGAACTAAGTCCTGAACTCCTAAGCCCTCCACATAAGAACAAGTTAGCTCCAAAAGCACTGATGATGAACCATAAACTCTGAAAACTCTCAGAGCTAATAAAAATTTTGGAATAAAATGGCTTTCTTTAGTCATACATTAACTTCTTTAGTAACTTTAAATTTTCCCTAGAATAAAGCAAGCATCACTTTTCAGCTAAAGGGGTTTTCAGAATATATAATGAACTGTATAATTGAAATTGCTCACATTTCGAATGTTTTCCTTATAGATCGAGCCACAAGCTAGAGCGGAGGTGGGGTGAAGGGTTTATAAGGGCTGGCTCATCTCTGACAGTCAGTCCACAACAATTCCTGAGTAATTTAACTCGTAGGCTTCCACGGTCCGAGTCATTATAAATATTATAGTTTCTGGTATTAACCATGTCACAAACTTCTTTGCCGACGTTTCGCTAGTCATACTGCCAGCTTCCTCAGGGCTTAGTCTTAGACTCTCAGACTTTAGTACTCGGACCTGATGTTTGTCAAAGGTATGTCAGCCCAATATTCTCTTATCCTCCAATATGATAGTAGTCACTCTAACTAGCTCTCTCTCACTCAACCTGTCTCAGATCTTAGCAATGTTTTATGATCATTATGTATGTACAGTAATCTTAGTGTAAATTAAAGCTTAGAAAAGGAATTCCGATTCTCTAAAATATTTCCCAATTATCTCTTTAATTCCTGTCCTTGTTAATCAGCCTCCTTACAGTATTATTCATGTGAGCCAAAATAATCCAAAATTAAAACCACAAAACTGAAAATTATAATTTTAAATGGGATATTTAAGGCTGCTTAATTTTCAGAATTTCAAGAGTCTTCATAATTAATTCAACACAGACTTATATATCCTGCTAAAGATAGCATATGATTATTGCACAAAAAGAGTTAAAATAAGAAGAAAATACTATACCAAGGCTGAAATGAGTCATTCCCAGAATGCCGATGAGAGTAGCTAGAAGGCTTTTTGGAGCGATGACTGCGCAGTAGGTAGCTGCTGCAACCCACATCAAATGGACCGAGAGTGATTCCAAAGCTTCAAACGGAAAACACCACCACGCGTTACTGCAACAATCAAGGCCCAACAGTTTTGCTTCTGTATTAAAAATACTGTAATCCAAAAAGTAAAATATAGACAGAAAAATACAGTTTTGGGTAAACATTAAATGCTCCCGTCTAATGGTAAGACTAATAAAACAGAATTATTATTACAAATTCAATTTTAACAATTATTTTTAAGCTAGAGTAAAAGCTTAACTACTTCAATCAATTGAAATTTAGTTTTAAAAAAGTAGGAAAATGTATGAATTTATTCTAATATCAGATAAACCTTTTGTTTCAATTAATAATAGTTGTGAAGGTGGTGGAAGGGTTTATTCAGCTAAATTGGATAGAATTCATAAGATGTGCCAAACCTCCCAAATTTTATATTGAATTTTTACTGCGATGTTTGAGACTCTATTGACCTTCTTCAGACGTATATTCTCTAATTTCACATATTTTATGCAATATTGTTTATGAATTATCATAAATGCACTATGTTATGTCGAAAGTATCAGGTCATCCCATAAGTAATGTCAGTTTTTAATGGCATGCTATAAGGTAAAGGATAAAATCAATGTAACACGTTCAATCTAAAATGTATTTGCCATCTTGTTGTATAACAGTTTGCCAACTGGAAACCAAATTTTGAATATGCTTTTATTTGGTTGACCTGTACGAGGCTTGTCCTCAAGCTTGCGGTTTCCCGCTCGAAATCCTTCAAACCACTATTTACTTGTCACGCACTAATGACATTTTTGCCATATATTTGTACAAGTTTTCGATAAGTTGAAGCAGAATTTTCTCCTTTATCGAATTCCCAAAGCATAACATGGCTTAAGCGGTGTCTTGGGAGATCCATTTCAAATGAAATTTCAGCACAGAATGAATTCATTCCACCAACCAAAACGTGATAAATAGAAGTGTATTTAATGCTATAATAAACAAAAAATGTAAACAAAAGTATATTGTAAAGGAGTGATTAGTCTTTTTATAAACATAAAAAAAGTCCGACTCGCAGGAACTGCATCATCTTAGCGCGGTTCCGTTCATATCCCTATTGTCATTTGAAAAGCTTATAATAAAAACAGATAATATTTTGCTCGGCCTTTGTTCAAAGGGGCTTATGACTTTACCTGGTCAGGTCCGGCAGACTCTAGAATCCTCTTCTACAGATACTTCATTTCATACGTTTCAATGAATTGGAAAATATAAACAAATTTCACATTTTCTTGTGTTCTTTTACTATAGTAATAATTCTACCAATAAAACCAATTAAAAAATAAAATAAAAAAACCAACAGCATGAAGGCAATTGAAAATATTCAAAAGACGTCATCGAATCTCTTTCTCTTGGCAAGCTATATTTCTAACAATGAATTGTTTTTCTTATTTTACTTAATCTGTTTTATTTTCAAATACATTATCCAACTATAAGCAATTAAAAAATAACAAGGAATAAAAACAGACAAAAAGAACCGTTCGAATAAACGAAATCAATTACTTCAAAGTTTAAGCACTTATTTTTCTGATTGACATCACCTAATCAAAAATTGTTTCAGAATCTTTTTTGTAGAGAATTTAGAAAGCTTTCAAATAGTTTCTATCCACTTATCACGATTTCCCAACCGTGTTCGAGATATTAATGAAAGTATACGAAGTTTCCAAAACTTTTCATGTCTGTTAATAAAATATTTTATTCTAATCCTTCCTTAACTCCAAACGTAACCGAAAGTTTAACATATTGCAACGAGTACTTGCATGCATATGAAGTAAGCGGAACGATTTGAACCACCATCATTTTCGGTTTCTAGGGGTTCTGAAACGCAAAATTTTCTAGTCGGCACTTCGGATTGTTTCAAGAGATCAACCTTATAAGCGGGGTTCCTCCCTATGAAGGGGGGAGGAAACGCGCTAAAAGAATGATTATTAAAAACCGACATTACTTGATGGCCTGATATATTAACGCTGTTAAAATATTAATTATTGAACTTTATCAACAACTAATAAATAATTTCATAGTGTGAGTATACTTTCAACATAACATAGTGCATTGTAAGATAATTCATAACCAGTATTATATAAAATATGTGAAATTATAGAATATAAGTCTGAAGAAGGTCAATAGAGTCTGAAACGTCACAGTAAAAATTAAATATAAACTTTGGAAGGTTCTACCCACATTTTGTTTTAATGCAATTGTCCAATCACATTTAAAACTATTGATCATTATTCAAAATGCACAAAATTTACACTTTTTTAGTGTCAGTTCAAGTTATGAAGGGTCATTTAAATTCATTTAAAGTTTCTAAACCAGTGAAATGTAATGATATATCTATGTAAATAAAATATATGTTTTGTCTGTACCCATTTCATGATATATTTTTGTTTCATATCTCAGAGATACCAAATCCATCCTTAAACAAATATCTGCCTGAATATTTAACAGAATTTTATCAGCTAAAGATTCAACAATGCCTAAGACCTTTAAAATCTTAATCATTAAGAAAGCGTGGTACTCATTATTTTTTCATTGCCTGAGAGACTCCACATCATCCATGCAAATGGAAGGATTGAAAGAACAGGGAAGGGTCAGTACATTGCGGAAAGATTATTCACATCATTTAAGTTTTTATCATTTTTATTTTATATTTTTGTTATCAATAAAGAGATTTCTAATTTTTATTTTTTTGTTATTTTTACTCCCCCAAATCCCTTGAAGTAAAATTAATTTATTATATATACACTTCATAGTAGTCTAATAAAATAATAGAAGCAAAAAACTGATAAAGGGAAAACATTTTAATTTAAAAAAAATATTTTTCAATATTTTTACTCTACAGTTTAATTAGTTCATATTGAAAAAGTCCTGTTTATTCAGAACATTTTCATTAGTTTCTAGAAATATATAAATTAATAATAATTTTAGCTTATAATTACTTATAAATAAAGTATAAGGGAATCCATAATTAATATAACACATATTTAAACCAACGGCCATAGCCTTGTTGAATACACCGGTTCCTGTAGATCACCGAAGTTAAGCAACGTCAGGCTTGGCCAGTACCTGAATGGGTGACCGACCACGCGCTGTTGGCATTAAAAAAGGGTGGCAACCTGTAGATAGCCCGGCATTAATAGCCAAATTGTTGAGACGCCGTTAAAAAAAAACATATTTAATTATTTATAATTAATAAAAAAATATATACTTTTCCATTTTATATACTTTTACCCTCATTTTTTACTGTCCATACATATATATTAATGACTATGAAACACAAATAGTTCAAAAAATAAAAACAATACGTCGAGAATCTCATAACATTTTACACAAATATTACGTAAAAGGTATATTTAATATCCGTCTATATCACGATTTCTTCAACCCTACAAAATTAAAAATAGCTTCCTCATAGCCTTTAACCAAATAATTAGGATTCTGCAACCGATTTTTTATTGCTATACTACTTTTTAAAATAAATACAAAATGAATAAAATTTAATATTAGTTCGTACTTTAAATTATTCTATTGATTTTGCACGGTGTTGTTCATCTTTCTATTCAATATTTATCTATCAATGTAAAAAGGAAAATCATTAATTTATGTAATTTGCTATTCCATTGTATCTATTCATAAAACATGAGCCTGTTGCTTTATTCATTTATAAACATCAACTCGGAATGAATCATTCAAATTTATAAATGTAAACCTGTTGATTTTTTAATTCATAGGCAATATGATATGGCTTTTGATTAATGATTTGGCTTTTAGCAAAAGCAATCATTACCATTATTAAGAAAGAAAAAACTCATAATTTCAAAACATATAAATTTAATCTTCATTTTTAAATAAACTTTCTTAATGTTTAATTGCAGCTAACATGAATATTGGCAACTAATATATATATATATATATATATATATATATATATATATATATATATATATATATATATATATATATATATATATAGTAGTTGCTTTTATCATCACCCTTCATCTTAAATAACCTTTACTCACTCAATGAAGGAATATCCCGTCAAACGAAGAGCATGCGAGAAAAAGGCAATTATTATCACATTTACGTGTCCTATTTTTTTAGTAATACTTTCAGCTCCATAAAGGAAAGGTATGCTGCTAAGTGTTCCAACAGACACAGTAATTCCTGCAAAGTAATAAAAAATAAAAAGATTTAGAAGAAGAAAAAGTATTCAAATAATTGATTGATATTTTCTGAATACTTTGTTTGACTTTTTTGCACTTATGCAAGTTATACAAAACTCATATTTGCTAAAACTATGTCCTTCCTAAGGATAACAGAGGTTGTGGGATTGTTAAATATAGATTTGTAAGAAGTTACGGAATGAATTGGATTCAGCTATGAGAAAACATCAGATTTTCAGGAAAATCTATATTTTGAACGTTTATGAATGCTCTTTGGCAGCCTTCTTCAGCTAAAAAAATAAATTTACACAATTAAAAAAAAAACAGATCTATCAAAACAGCTAATAAATCTTTAAATTATGACAAGAGGTTATAAAACAATTTTTATATGCATATTAAGTAAAAAATGATTTACAATGTTTCTGAATAACGTTTTTTCCTGCATTGCTGTGAGTTTTTACGTGGTCAAAGGTACAACAACCCATAATCAAAGGAACAACTATATGCTGTACCTTTGACCGCAGTACTTATATTTTTTAAAAAAATAATAAAACATCTTAAATGCAAACCTAGAATCTTCAAAAAATTAAATGTGATAACTAGGGAATGGGCCAACGGCCATAGCCACGTTGAACGCAATTGTCTCTAGCAACTAGTAACAAAAAAAAAAAAAAAGTACAGTAGTAATAATGAATAATAAAATTATAATTTAACAGTAAAAATATTGTTTATTGTCTGTCTAATAATGATAATATGGATAATAGTAATGATAATTATTTAATAATCTACTATATATTTCTCAAATACCACTCACTCACTCACTCACTCACTATCAATGCCCAGCCCAAACCGCTCGACAGAAAATTTTGAAATTTTGCATGGACACTCCCTATATAACGTAGGCACTCGCTAAGAAAGGATTTTTTGATATTCGCATTTTTAGGGGGGTTTAAAGTTTGAGTTGGTTAGAGAAGGCAAGCCTAGGCAGCCTGCGTTGCTAGGACGATAAAGAACAGCTGTTACTTTACATTATCTATCTCATATTTTTCTTTCTAATTGAGGTTAATTTCAACTATGATGGCAGACCTTGAATTACTAGAAATTAACTATCCCTCATAGAGTTTTAATTGCGTTTCTTTTCTGCCTGTCCCCGTCAGATAGGCTTGCCATATTTTTGGAGAGTTAAACCGAGACACATTAATATGGGATGGGCATACCAGGGGGGGGGGATAAAAAGAGTACAAATTATAAGCAAAATGGTTGATGAGTTTTAAGCCTAGCAACTAACGGGAAGGGGGAATCCTAAACTGTTAGTCTACCCAAACCTTAAATATAAGAACGGGGCTTTTTTTTCTACTTGATTTTCTTAAAAAAATCTCTCAGCCAAATAGTAGTGTCTGGCAGCTGGCAGCGCTGTGCAGGTAGTTCCAGCGTTTTACAGTTAGATTACTTCTCATTTCTTCGACACTGTGAGCAGTAGTAAAAATGTTAATTGTAGAAAAGCAACCGATTTAAAAAAGATTCTTATAAACATGAATTCATTACTTTTTACATCTTACAGCCTTTACCGGGACATTGATAAAACTGGGCGGGACACCGAAACAATTGCAAAATACCGGGACAGTCCCGGTCAAACCGTGATGTATGGCATATCCTTAGGTTTTCCAGGCGAGGTAATAATATCCGGAACCCTTGCACAGCCTCCTCGCCTATAACCTTGGTAATACTCGTAAATATATTGGGTGTTACCATATGACTTCTTGGAAACATAAACTTTTAAATTTTAACGCCCATTGAATAAAATATAGTATGACGGGAACCGTGCTGTAATAAACTGCACAGAATTGAATAGTAACGTAATTTTAATGAAACATTATTTAACGCAATAAAATAACTACTTATCTGCCGTGACGAAGCACGGGTATTCAGCTAGTAAAGTAATAATAATAATGTAAATATTCCATATAAATTACATATTTTGTCAAAACCCCATATTTTTACATATTTTCCCATAAATACATATTTTTGCTACATATTTTGATATTTTTTTTTATTTTGTAATGGAAAAAGTAAAGGGGAAACCGAGAAAGAATGCTTTACCCATTGAATCTAGATCACTGTGCCTTTTCTAATTGCACTAA
Source organism: Gonocerus acuteangulatus (assembly GCA_946811695.1). Lineage (NCBI taxonomy): Eukaryota > Metazoa > Arthropoda > Insecta > Hemiptera > Coreidae > Gonocerus > Gonocerus acuteangulatus. The sequence goes on along the minus strand of OX328123.1, from coordinate 7,594,640 downwards.
GCAAAGGTGGCTGGCTGCCATGCTTCCCCGGTGCTTATAGTCTAGGAGCAGATGCGTTTAAAAAAAATACATAACAAATTATTGTTTAACAATTGTACTATACTTTTAATGTACTCTCTAAATCTAGTGAATAAGTGAAAGAATCATGCCGATATCATTTTCCAAACTCGAGATATAAAATAATCAATTTCAACCTATTATATTTTATTTCTTAGCTCCTAAGGTGCATTTGAAGAAACACTCGGACACGTGCCGACTATTTTTCCATGCAAAATCACCAGACAAAAATGGGCCTGATAGGTGACCCCACCACTGTATACTCCCCTTATGAGATCAGACCAGCGTCATTTCATGTTAGGAAGTTTAAAAATGCATTTTGTTCCATACAATTTTCCAAAATAATGTTCGTCTTTAGGAATTTTCAACTTTTTCCCCCTTTTAAAATGAGCTCTTAATTTTTAATTATGCTTTTAGCACTTTCCTCCGAAGGAAAGTAGCTATTGAGGTTGCACTCATGACGGAATTTTTGAAAAATGTCTTCAAATCTTTATCGATCCTACCTAGTAGACACTGAAAATTACCCCCGTTAAAATTTATATATATATATATATATATATATATATATATTTATTTATTTATTTATTTATTTTTTATAAATATGGCACAGGTCGAAATAATAGTACTCCATTTTATGTACTATTTTATTTTTGGCACGCCCTACATGTTTCGTGGCCCTTATGCCACCCCCTCAGGGGCCACTAAATCCCCATGTGTGGATAGCTTGCCACCCATACTAATACTGATTAGTATTATCCACACATGGGGATTTAGTGGCCCCTGAGGAGGTGGCATAAGGGCCACGAAACATGTAGGGCGTGCCAAAAATAAAATAGTACATAAAATGGAGTACTATTATTTTGACCTGTGCCATATTTATAAAAAATAAATAAATATACATAAATAAAGGTCAAAAATCGTGGAATTGAATATATATATATATATATATATATATATATATATATATATATATATATATATATGACTGTTAACATAGCGGCCAGAGTTTTTGTTTTTTCGTCACGAAACTTGGTATATAGCATTCAATTAGCAAACGATTGAACGAGTTCGTTAACCACCAAAATCGTTCCACTGGAAGGGGGGGTTTACCCCGAACCCAAAACACTAATTTGACCATGCCAGCCGTAATATTTGTTATATTTCAACGAAACTCGGTATTCGTTGTGGTAATCTAGAGAGAAAAGTGAGATGTAAAAATAAACTAAATCGGTTTATTAGAAGGGGGGGTTTACTCCGGACCCACAATACCAATTCGCCACTACCAGCCGTGATTTTTAGTATATTTCGACGAAACTCGGTATTTGTAGTGGTAATCTACAGGTACAAATGTGTTGTAAAAATAAACTAAATCGGTTCATTAGGAGGGGGGGGGTTTATCCCGGCCCCAAAATTACTAATATACTCATACCGGTCGTAATTTCTTCTGTATTGTAACGAAACGCGTTAAACGTCGTGGGTAACTCATGGGAAAGAAGTGTTGTAAAAATGAGCTAAATCGGTCAATCGGAAGGGAGGGTTTACTTTGTAATATATTTCAATAGAATAGCCCGCCAGACGTAGGTTCGCAAGGAGTGCTATCTCCCACAAGAGGGACTGCATCCTTTTCCTGCGCCAGATCAAAAGGCGAAATATGAAGTTTTTGTGTATTTATTAAGTAGTGTTGTATCATGTATAAACATAACTCTGGAAGCAAATTAATTACAAAATTAATAATTGAACAGTTACTCATTGCAAAATTAAAAGAGCACTATACATGTTTTTATTTTATTTATATAGGATATTTTAAGAAAATTTTTCAGGAATGCAATCTACACTACCCAAATTCTGGGGAAAGTGCTTAGTTATGCAGCTCCTGTGTGGTGGACTTTTTTTCAATATGTTATGCAGTTTTAGTCATTTTTTTTATATATTTTAGACTTTTGTTCTTTCTATTTATAATAAGAGAGTTTGTACTAGTTATCTATGCTTTTCTTCTCAATATTTTATAGTATTTTTGGTATTTTTTACTACATATTTTCACTTTTTTATTACATATTTCATTATAAATAGTTAAATATATATGTACATATTTTTAATTTTATTTTACATGAACATCCCTTCCCTAGTGATAACCAATAGAATCCTTATTACTATAAAATAAAAAACTGAATTTAGCCTTAATATTCAAGCTGAAAAAAATTAAATTTTGCTAAGTGGTCAAAGGTACAACACGTTCCTTTTAATATTATATAAAAAGTTGTTATTTTTTTTAAATGTTCTTAGGTTTAAACAGTTAATATTGCTACATATTTCATAATTTATACACACACACATCAAAATAAATTTACAATTTTTCATTCATATTCTGTTATTTATGCACTCACCCAATAAATAATTAGATGCTCCTAATTCCTTCAGGTACAGGAAAAGATAAGATTCTAAAAATCCCCAACAGTTTCCAAGAACGTAAAGGAAAACTATGAACATAATAATGTGAGGCATTTTTAATAGTTTCCACATGTCCTGCATGAGATTGTCAGCCGGCATCTTAACACCGATGGGCATGAGAAGTACAGAAAATCCAGAGATACCTAAGAGAAATGAATAAGCGTAGAACGCCCAAGAGTAGTCGGTGTACCCTGCAACAGAACAAATATTTCTGTGAATATGTCATTTGAAATTATTGTAGTAATTTCTTTGAGCTTAGTTGGCCAAGCTGAAAACTATTTCATACAAGTAACAATCATCCATCAGGTCATTGCGTAAGTAATGTCGGTTTTTAATATTCTGTCTGTTTATGTGCCCTCATTTTAAAGTTATTTTTGTTTACATTTTTTTTTTTTTATTATTATTATAGCATTAAATGCACTTCTATTTATCATGTTTTGGCTGGTGTAACTTGTTTATTCTGTGCTGAAATTTCATTTTTAATGTATCTCCCAAGACATGACCACCACTTATGCGAGATTATGCTGGTATATGTGGTGTCTTGAGAGAAAATTCGACAAAGGAGAAAATGCTGCTTCAACTTACAAAAATTTCTAGAAATATATGGTGAAAGTGTCATTAGTGAGCGACAAGTGCAGTTGTGGTTTGAACGATTTTGTACGGGAAACCGCAAGCTTGAAGACGAGCCTCGTACAGGTGGACCAACAGAGCTTGACAACCAACTCCTGCAGGCTACTGTAGAAGAAAATCCTGTTGTAACAGTCGAAGAGCTAGCAGAAAAACTTGGATCTACATTCTGCAGACCACTGCCATAAACCGACGTTACTTATGGAATGACCTGATATTTTTCAATTTTTCTGTCATTTTTCCAAGCAAGTTTTAACATCAATTTAAATTTGAAGAGGTGAAATTACTGGATAGGGAAAAAAATGTATCAAAAAGAAAAATGAAAGAAAATTTGTTTATTTTGGAAGATCCTACAACTTATTATTTTCATAGATAATCAATGGATTGCTCTTGTTATTTAGTCGTAATTCTTTTCTTCACCTTAATTCTTGCTTCTTTGAAGACTACTTCAAAATAGCAATTATTTCAAAAGGTAAACAAATTAACAGAGCCATTTCACTCATTTACTAAATTGGGACTTACTCATTCTTAAAGTACAATCATATTGAAAATATTAATAAAAAGTTCATAAAACAAGAAAAATATTTAATTTTATTTATAAAGTGTATATTGGGTCAAAAAATATTAAAAGTTTTACCTAATTTTCTGCTTGAATAATCAATCACAAGACCAGTTATTGGTGAGAATATCGCCATCCCTATGGTTGAAAATAGCCTTTCTCTTCCGAATTCTCCACCATATTGCTGTACCATCGTGAGAGCTATCGGATCCATGACAGTCACCGAAGCTGAAAGCATTGTTGTACCTAAGAAACGAAGAACAAAATACGTCCAGAACACGTATTCTTCTGATTCCTTGTAGTCTGGGGGACAAATTTCTGGTCCTCCTTCTCTAAAAATAAAATTATCATTAATCTTTCTGCACTTTATATATATATATATATATATATATATATATATATATATATATAAACACAAAATAGAAGGAAAAAATGCATAAGCGTTGATTTGATAGTTTAAGGTAAATGAATCATTTATCTTAAAAAAATCAATATAATTTATTTTGATATTTTTAATTAAGAAGATCAAAATAATAGAATACAATAATGAATGAAGGCCTTGGGTTATATTGTAAAGGATTCTTGGTCTGACTCTGTGGACACTGGGTGTCTGCTGTTTCCAACAGTAATGCGGGGATCTACTCTTTAACCCATTCACGATTGATAGCCACTTTCGTGACAACGGGCTTGCAAGCCCTGTGGCCTGAGAGCCACTTTCATGGCAAGGACATTTCTTCGTTTTGGGACTGCTGTGACAACATTTCTTTGTTTTGCCACTGCTGTGACAGCTTTTTGCGATAACTAGTGCAAGTTTTTTAAGCACTAGTCACTGTTGTATCAGCTAGGGTTCAAGAAAATGCAATTTGAAACTATTGAATGGGGCATTCCGTCTGCTACCTGTTCCCTTTTCATAATTAAGGTCCCTCTAAAGGACCTTATTTGTGTTTTATCAGTTGATGTGTACGTAGTGATCATGTTCCATAGATATTATACCAAGGCCGAGATATTTAAATTGATATTATTTTTTTTTTTTAAAATGTCAAAACTTTTTTTAAAAAAGTAAAAACCAAATTTAACACTCCAATGCTCGCGTCAGATCTCTCAGATACACAGCATCTTACGCAGACTGTGTAAGGGACACAAGTGCACGGGTCCCTTCACTATTCCTAGAGTAGGTAGTGGCTGATGGGTCAGCTCTGACCTGACGCTCCTCCAAGCAGTAACTATCCACTAAAACTATTTTGTATCTCATAGATACCACGCGACCATATTTTTCTTTTAGAAAAGAGGGCACTTTGGTGTCATACGTACCACAAAATAAAAACAACAACAAAATAAATGTACTTATGATATCAATGAATGCAGTACGTATGAATATGGATGCAGCGTTTGATGAAGAAACGGGGTAAAAAATAGCACTGTAGCCGAGAGCACCAAAACTATAAAGGGATGCCAAATGTTTTGGGCAAACAAGACTACAAGGCTCACCCAGTATAAATGCAAGGTGTGCGGCCAATATTTATGTCTCTATCATTGCACATTATATTGTCAAGATGGACGTAAAGTGGATGATGATACAGAAGACGTTTTTTGAAGTTATATATTTCTACAAAATATTATTAATATTTGCCCTAATTTTTCCTACCAACTTGTTATTTGTATATTTCAACTATTTGAGTTTGCATATAATAAATAACATATAATACAATACAAGGTGAGGAATAACCCTTCAAAGTTCAACATATTCACTTATTATATAATAAAAGTATATGTTGAATTTTGAAGGGTTATTCCTCACCTTGGATTGTATTACTAATTATTTTTTTTTTTTTTTTTTTTTTTTTTTTTTACGATACATCAGCAAATCGTTTCTATTAGCGCCGACATCCAGGGTGCAACCAGGAATTTTCTCAGCAAGCCCTGAGATGAGAAAATGTCTGGTGCCGATGGGGATCGAACCCACCATCTCCCGCTTATGATTCCAGCGCGCTAGCCACTAGACCACGGGAGACCCCTGTATTACTAATTAATACCCCCTTCCCCTTTTCATCAACATATTTAAATAAATAACTTTTTCTTGGTAAATTTACTATTTTTTTAATATATTAATCTCCTGTTAAGTGTTTTTTGTTCATTCTTAATACATTAGATAAAGTTATTTACGGTAAATAAGATTGAAACTCAGGCCTATCTCTCAGATACAAGGCGACCACCAATGGTAGTTTCAATGGCGCGACCATTGGAGTGTTAAAAACTAAAAGAAAACTGTTTTTAAGTCTGCTGTTGACTGGTACAAAACCTTGAATAAGGAAATGGTAAGGAAAGAAATAACGAAAGTGTATTTGGAGAAATGTGAAGAGATGGGCAGAGGAGGCTCAGCTATTTTAATACCGTCCTGCGGAACCAGGAGAGAGAAACAAGATCCGCTCCATGGGCTAACGTTGTACGGGTTGCTGTCTCATAAAGGATATGACTTCTAGATGCCTCATTGTTCAGTATAATAGAAGATATAGTAACAGGTGGTTTTATGAACAAGCCTGAATTCATAAAAATACTCTCAGCCTCCTCGAGCGCTAAGCAAACTTCTTAACTGCTTATTAAATTGTCTCTCCTTTGAAATGTTTTTACTTATAGAACTTACTATTAATAAAACATTTAGCCCACTTACCTAAATGAGCAAACTTGAAGCATGCAGTCCGCAGCAAGCTCCTTCAATGTTTTGTAAGTAAGATTTGTGGCCATAACAAAGCCACCGCATCGTAGGTCTGATTCAATGAGATCAGTGTAGTTTATTCCGGCAGAAACTAGTAACTCTTTATCGAAATGTTGCTGCAAGTCCGTAACAGTGTCATTCTCATCTTGTGCGACTTCAATTCCTAAAATAAAATAATTATTATTTATTTAAAATCAAATGTATTATAGCATTCTATTACTAAAATAATGGCTATTATCTTTTAAATATTTTTGCTGTGTGGTTTCAGCTCCTATTACTCCTCCACATATGTCACCAGCGGTACTGTATTCTATGCCACTCAATATCTCTGCTAGCATTACAGTATCTCTGGTTGGGCTTAACCCTTTCCGGACTGGACTGCGCACAGACTTGCCACTCCCTCATAAGGCCCAACCTTCACCCCATCTCTCTCCTCAGACAGGGATGTATTAGCCACTAAGCGCTCCAAATCTCACTCTACATTCCCCGCTATTACACTATTTAAAATTTTTTCTTGCTGTGGCTAGAAAGCGTTGGTGGGCTGAGAGACTATTCATCCAATGATGGAGCAGGACTAAAGGAATACTCTGCTTGTAAGGCTTCAAAATATTGGCTCAATGATTGAGCTGGGACCACTTCTGGTTGGGACTTCATCCAGTACGTTAGTACTCTACTGATAGTATCTATCTATGCTATTCCGACCACCGTGAGAATGACAAGAGGTCGGCATGAGGGCCAGATACATAGCTCCAGGGCGGGTGGCCTGGAAGATGAGACCGGCACTCAGGCTGTTCAGCAATGTTATGTTTCAAAGGGAGGTCACTGTTTGAGACACGATACGGTGGTGGATGTGCTGGGTGAGGCCTTAGCCAGGAGGGGGTACGAGGTTCACCTCCAGACAGTCCTGAGAGTGGATGGCAGACGATGGAGGCCCAATATAATTGTTGCAAAAGGGGGTAAAGTGACTATTGTGACACACAAATTGTGAATCGGAACACCGTTCTGGATTTTATGCACCGGGAGAGGTGTCGGAAGTATGGGAGACGTACTGTCCGTTTGGCCTTGACGTCCTGTACATTGAGCTGGAGGGTTGTGTGGAACAATGCTTCTGCCAAGAGTTTGAAGCAACTTGATGTCCCAATGGAAGTTCTGAGAAGCATTACCTTGCAGGTATTGAATGACTCCTGCATCATCTTCAGTCCATGGAGGACAGTCCTTGCCAGTAAGGGACGTTCAGGATTGTCTGTGTTTATTTATTTATTATTTTTTTACATATTTATTTTGTTTTACGTTATTTTTAATTTGATGTGGGTGACGAGAGATACCGCCTTGTAGTTATAGGAACTCTGTTTTACGTTATTTTTAATTTGATGTGGGTAACGAGAGATACCGCCTTGTAGTTATAGGAACTCTGTTTTACGTTATTTTTAATTTGATGTGGGTGACGAGAGATACCGCCTTGTAGTTATAGGAACTCTGTTTTACGTTATTTTTAATTTGATGTGGGTAACGAGAGATACCGCCTTGTAGTTATAGGAACTCTGTTTTACGTTATTTTTAATTTGATGTGGGTGACGAGAGATACCGCCTTGTAGTTATAGGAACTCTGTTTTACGTTATTTTTAATTTGATGTGGGTAACGAGAGATACCGCCTTGTAGTTATAGGAACTCTGTTTTACGTTATTTTTAATTTGATGTGGGTGACGAGAGATACCGCCTTGTAGTTATAGGAACTCTGTTTTACGTTATTTTTAATTTGATGTGGGTAACGAGAGATACCGCCTTGTAGTTATAGGAACTCTGTTTTACGTTATTTTTAATTTGATGTGGGTGACGAGAGATACCGCCTTGTAGTTATAGGAACTCTGTTTTACGTTATTTTTAATTTGATGTGGGTAACGAGAGATACCGCCTTGTAGTTATAGGAACTCTGTTTTACGTTATTTTTAATTTGATGTGGGTGACGAGAGATACCGCCTTGTAGTTATAGGAACTCTGTTTTACGTTATTTTTAATTTGATGTGGGTAACGAGAGATACCGCCTTGTAGTTATAGGAACTCTGTTTTACGTTATTTTTAATTTGATGTGGGTGACGAGAGATACCGCCTTGTAGTTATAGGAACTCTGTTTTACGTTATTTTTAATTTGATGTGGGTAACGAGAGATACCGCCTTGTAGTTATAGGAACTCTGTTTTACGTTATTTTTAATTTGATGTGGGTGACGAGAGATACCGCCTTGTAGTTATAGGAACTCTGTTTTACGTTATTTTTAATTTGATGTGGGTGACGAGAGATACCGCCTTGTAGTTATAGGAACTCTGTTTTACGTTATTTTTAATTTGATGTGGGTGACGAGAGATACCGCCTTGTAGTTATAGGAACTCTGTTTTACGTTATTTTTAATTTGATTTGGGTGACGAGAGATACCGCCTTGTAGTTATAGGAACTCTGTTTTACGTTATTTTTAATTTGATGTGGGTGACGAGAGATACCGCCTTGTAGTTATAGGAACTCTGTTTTACGTTATTTTTAATTTGATGTGGGTGACGAGAGATACCGCCTTGTAGTTATAGGAACTCTGTTTTAGTGAATGAAGTTAGACTTGGTTTGGCTACAGTTTAGTATTTATTATTATATTTTAGATTACTGTTAATTTTTTATTTAATCAGTTATTATAAATTATTTTCTCTTTCATAAGTTATTTATTGTTCAAGTGTGGTAATATAAAATTAATTTAAGGTCTCAGAGCAAGTAGGCTTGGGTTTATAACACGGGTGAAGGAGATGCCCCAATTGTAAAACTGACTCATATGTGTATATGTAATATGGATAAAATGTATGGAAGTGCTTCTAAAAATAAAAAATGATTTGTTTAAAAATGTTATTACTTTTTTTTTTTTTTTTAAATTCTCGTGTTAGAATGTTTAGCCTTGGCAATTGATAATCATGCTTCATATTATTTTGTTCTTACGGTTTATTTTTTTATATAATTCTAAACATTTTTTCTCTCTTTTAATAATTTTCTTTCTCACAATTCTCTTACTTTTGGTTCTCAGAATCATTTTGGTTCCATAAAGTGGAATATTTTGCAAATTGTTTGCAAATTTGTTCACTGTTTCATATTTGTCATTCTTGGATTTTTTTTTTTTTTTTTTTTTTTTTTTTTGTCTTTTTAACAACCTTTGTTTTACACGTTTATTTCATTGTTGCAATTTTTACATATTTAATGAATTCTAGAAATATAATCAGCTATTTGTCTGTCTGTTTGTTCCATGCTAGGTCAAAATCATCTAGGACTCACTGTTCGGAGGTCACGGGTTCGAAATTGTGAGCCCGAACAGTTACAGCTTTGTGTTATTAGATTTTAATGTTACTTATTTGGTTTCTAATTTATTTTTGCTTTTCTCGATGCAGAAAGTAGGTGAAGCATGGCACGCTGGGTAACAGCTAGTAAATAAATAAAAAAAAAAAGCATAAAGAACAAAATAAGGTATATTTACCTAAATGTGGTGCTAATGACCTTAGCAGTAGATGCACCAAAAAAAAAAAAATAAAAAAAATAAATAAATTTACCTAAATGTTCCTTCGGGTCGCCTAAATCTGGATGCATATCAATAACAAACAATGCAGCTTTTTCACTCTCTGGTTTCGGAGTCGTGTTGTTTATTGGCCTCACGGTTGAAGTATTATTTATTACTGCAGATATAGAGGTGGTAATGTTACCATCTGAATTATTTCCATGAAGTGGGACGGGAGTTGTTATCAGGACGGTACCGTTTAATTTAGACTTCAACTTAGTCCCAGTCCTCTTCTTAGGTCTGAAATGGATAAATTCACTCGTTTATCAGTACAATTTTTATAACATATCCCAAATAATGAAGTTGAAAAAATATAAAGTTTCCAGCACAGGAGTTCTCTGGAGATTTTATATTTTTACAATTATCTTCATTCAGCCAATACAAATACCTCCGTCAGGCAATAGAACATGGAATGTCTATGGGTTTATAAATAATATTTAAGCCAATAAAGTAATAAACCTAGATTCCTGAAATAATTTTTTTATGTTGTTCTACTTCATAAAGAGATATAGAATAAGGCTTTGAGAAAGTAAGATGTAAAATACTATCAAAATTTGTTTGGTAGCTAAATTGTATTATTTTTATTAAGGTGCTTTGACTGCTAGGGTCATCAAACTGCTAAATTATTCTCTCCCTGAGCACGTATCATCATGTCTAGTTTGACTCACTCAAACAAAACTTTCTTTCACATTAGAATTTATCCTTCATTTTTTGTTAATATAGAATTTAATAGTACTAAATATATATTGTGGCTAAACATACAAACCAGAAGGTGCAACATTGAAAATGTTTTCTTTTCGAAGGTAGACATAGTCAGGTTTTGCTCTTGTTATATCGTAATAAAATTACATTGTTTATAAGAAAATGTGTTTTATTATTTGCCGACATTTTGGCTTGAAATGCAATCATGTCAATGGGGAACATCTATCACTAAACATTCATACAATTATAACAATTAACTCCTGGTTTGTGTAAATTGTCGGACAGACATAAGGGAAATTTCAATGGAATATGTTGGCAGCAGTAGATCCTCACTGCTGCCAACATACTTCATTGCAATTTCCCTCTTATCGGTCAGACACTATGCGCACCAGGGGTTAAGAATGATAAGAAATAAAAAATTGTTGGATTAAATTTTTATTGACATACCATTAACATAAACCTAAATGTGATCAGGAGGGGGGTTACTGCCAGAGTCCTTAATTTACAGATATGGCAAGTCTCGGTTGGCGGAGGGAGACAGAGTTACCAATGCAATAACACTTACTGTCGCAGGCTGGAAAGCATTATCTTATCTCATGGTTAAGATAGGAACTACATCGGGTAAGGATGGCTCCCTACCTTTATCACAGACTTCGCATTCATTAGTGTAATCGATAAAAATATATCAAAAAATAAAAATAATCTTTGCTAAGCAAGAAGTCTAATTCAGCTATTTCTTACTTCCCAACAAGCACCTGGAGCCTGCGGAAACACTAAAATGATGGAATGCCTGTGCATGGAAATTACTCAATATCTCACTTTACGTTCTTCCTTGAGGACATAAATTAAAGCTACAAAGGGTGTATCGCACGTAGATGAAAATACTCAAGGGGTTGAAACTAGACCAAAAATGTAGTTAAATATTCCCAACCGCAAGCTTCTATCTGGTTATTTAGAAAAAAAAAAAAGGTTCTGCAAAGAGTCAGCCAGTTGTAGCAACTTTTATCATTTTTGAAGTAATTCTTCTTTCTTTTTTTTGTGTGTTATTCAACTTTAATGTAACAGTTACATAATCATTAAATGTAAATTTTATCAAGAACAATTTTCATTTAATTCTGATAAGATCACAATAATGAACATGATATTAGTTTTTCCCCTAAATGTCCAATTACATTATGAAATTGAGAGATAGATAATCTAAGTTCTGAGTATACCATTGGAAAAGTAATTAAATTTTACAAATTTTTTGGGATTCAGCAGTCTGCACAAGTTTTTTTTTGAAAGAGTAGTGATTCTCGAAAAATTTTCACTAACTACACCTTTTTATTAATATTAACTGTTTGAACAATTATTGTGTTTTGAGAAAGAACATTGAAAGAGCATTAACCTTAAACCAAATTTAATGCTGATTAAAAAAAAAATTAATGTTACGTTGAAAAATATTGTGTACAAGTTGAGAAAATTGGGGGTTTTCTACGACAACGGATTTTTTTCTTAAAACCTTGACTGTAGTATGATGCTGCATGTGTGTAATGATGCCTCTTTATTCGTTCCTCCATCGTCTCAGGGAGTGTTTCGAGTGCCTTATTCTGGAATCGTTTCTGTGAATTTTTGCAGGAGTTTCTTCATCACTGTGCGCCATGGTAAAAAAATATGTTTCTGAAGGAAATTATCCAGAATTTTCAGTGGGTAAGTTCTTTTTCATATTAACAAAACAAATGAAATCATAAAATGGGGGGGGGGGGATTATAATTTTTTGAGTGATTTGGGATTTAGCCCACTTTAGATCAGCATATACCTGGAACAAAAACAGATAGAAACGTCTAGTTGGCAGCATTTAACTACATTTGTCAGGTAGTCACCCCCTTGAGTATTCTCATGTATGTACTTGTAATACACTCTGTATATTTTTTAGAATAGCTCTTTTTGAGGATTTCTATCAGTAGTTACTGAGAAAATATTTGTTTACATTGATGTACGGTTCTGTTTCTTTTTATCCAGGTGGAAATGCAGGTCATCTGGAAGAACACCAAAGGTTGGCTTATCTTTGGCACCTTCCACTTTTGACACAGAACTCCCGCAATTGATCTGAAATAAATTAGACAATATAGAGCTAAGCTAAATTTTTATATTTGCATAAAATATAAAAGAACAGCTTTTTCTGTATTAAGTTCATATTTAATACATCAAATAAAAAAATTATAATCAATTGCTATTGTAACTTTGGTCCTTTTCTACCGACTCCCTGTAAAAGGTATAATACTACGTTGCAGTTTCTAAATTTATTTGAAAGCCCGCAAGGAGATAAGGGCTGAATGGGAAAACATGCATTTCGCATTGCCATTGTCGAGGCTCTTGTAGGGAAAGGTTTGCCTTTGTACAATTATTTTAGGGTTTCGTTGGTTTACAATACCTGGAATACTGACAAGAAAGAAAATACACACTTCCATAGCTATATTAACTAGCAATTATCCTAGCCCAGCCACTCAAGTAAGTGTTGAGAGCTTTTTCAACCCTAAAGTATATATTAAATGATTATAGATATAATATAAATTCCACAAACTTACAGGATATATTATTATTGAAGTTTAATTAATTCTTCAAAATAAGTGAGATGTTCTTTGTTTAAAAATTTATTTTTGTTCATTTCCTGAAATATATTTGTTGATACAAAACAAAAAATAAACATTAGTAGCTGTAATTAATTCCTTTTAACTGTTTCCAATTAAGTATTTTAATAACAAATAATTTAAAACTTTTATTTTTTAAGTTGAAAAATATCAGTAAAAAAAACGTTTTTAAAAAAAAGGATAAACCCAACGAGTTATTTTCGAACTTTTACTTTTTCAAAATGAAAATAAAACTAAAAGTTTAAAAAATACTTTTTTTAAAATAAAAGTTAACAATTATTTTTGACCCCTGCTATAAAATATTGACATATAAATATAGATATCATGATGTTATGTGTCAGAATTTTTCTTTTTGTAATTTAATTTAACAATCACATTTTGGATAGCTGAACAGCTGCTAATCATTCTTTCGGAAATCATTATGTTTTATAAAAGACCTGTCAAATTTGATACAAACAAAATTTCCCCCACTAAAAATTTAACTTACAAAATCATGTCTATAGATAGAACTACTAAATTTCTTTTTCTTTCCCTCCATATTCTTAAATAAATTAACTAACATCCCCAAAATTAATAAAATGAATTTTCGAAAGAATGATTAGCAACCCAATTTGTTTGGGCAGCATTCTTTAGTTACCACAAATAAAGTTTTTCTTTTCTTTCTTCTGGTTATATACATCTAATATTAATGGTTCAATCCCATATTCAGGTTAAAAATATATTTTATTGTCATAATAAAATTGAGATTTAGCTTCTATGTAAATTCTACTATAGTTGGCAATAACGTGGGTCTGACCGACGTTGGTAATGTAGGGTTTAACATAAATAATTAAGTAATTGTTCATACCACATTTCCATGAGTGATGAATGTCGGAGGCCTGACTGCAATACTCTGATGAACTCCGCTAAGAAGCGTTGGTGTGTTGTGAGAATCGTTTCTCAGCGGGCAATGGTCGAGGCAGTCGTCAAGAACTAGATTCAATTCTTCTTCCTCTGGGCATTCTCTGCTTGGGCATGGACTCCACCAAACCTGTTTAAGTAAAATAATAATACTTATCAAATAAGATAATAATTGCTAAGTTGCAATAATAATAATAATAATTATTATGCATTAGGATTTGGCCACTGAGTTGATGGAATTCTACAAATTAACCCATCAGGGACGGGAAAAATAGTCATTGTTTTTTATATTCTTTTTTATTAATAATAGTAATTGTTATAAAAAAATAAATTCGTTTAGAGCCTTCTGCTCAAATTCAGGAAAATAAATATGCTTTAGGCCCGCCCAACAAACCTATGTAATGTACTGTATAACATACTTCTTTTTCGTACATGGTCACCGCGCATGGGCGAACGCTAGCGGACACTTTTTTCTAACTTTTTTTTTAAGTTTATTCATCGCGAAAGCATATTTATGCTAAAACTGCGGTGGAAGGGGCGTGTAACACGACACTGCCATATGGCTTTGTTCGTCCTTCCAACTGCTTTTTTTTTTTTTTAACTAATAAACAGAAATTACCATATTAATTTGTATTGATTAAACAGTAGGATAATTTAACACCTTAACTATGGCATGAGACCGCATGAGTGTAATGGGGACTACCTGGCAAGCTGGGGGGAAAAGTTAATACGTTTGTGGATCGGCTACAAACCTCCAGGCTGGTTTATTCGTTCGTCCGTCATCTCAGGAAGTGTTTCGAGTGTCTTATTCTGCAATCGTTCCGGGCTCAGACCTTTCTGTGAATTTTTGCAGGAGTTTCTTCACTACATGTGCGTCATGGTAAAAAAAAAAACATGTTTCCGAAGGAAATTATCCAGAATTTTCAATAGGTAAGTTATTTTTTCACATTAATAAAACAAATGAAATCATAAAATGGGGAAAATAATTACAATTTTTTGGGTTATTTGAGGTTGAGCCCTCCCGCAGTCAATGTGTTCAAAAACTGCTTTATTTAAAATATTTATAATTTTTCAAGGAATCCACGAAATAAAAAAAAATACTTGTAAAACTCAGATATATTGTCAAATATTTTACTTAAACTTAATAATAAAAACACTAGATTCTGTTTATTTATTGTGAAGCACTCGGCATACAAGCCTACATCGCAGTTTAGACATCGAGTAATTACTTGCAATTTACAGTCATCCCCTCGCACAATTTCTCATTTTATTTTCATGTATTTTGCCCAATAAATGATCGAATTGATCAAATCTAATGTCTGGTACGACCCAAGTACAAAGTGGGCCAAAAGATGATGACCCTGCGGACTTTGGAAGATCTCTTCGAATTGCCTCAGCAACAAGCAGATTGTGCATGTCTGATTTAGTGCGCTAATAAAATGTCTTCCCAGGTAACATGAGGACTTTTTGTTTTATATTTCGAAAACGGTTGAAAAATCCTGGTTTGTGGTACATAACGATTGTGTTCTTATTAAATTGTCTACAAAAAGATATTCCCATATAATTTTTGATAGAGCGATCTCTTTTGGCGAAAAGACTTGAAGTGTTGAAATTGTTGGATTCAGTTCTTTGAACTGAGAAGAGGTTTTAGATTTTTAAAATAATTCCAAACTACCCCCCCCCCCCCCACTGTTCAAGATACTACAGTTCTCCAATTTAGGCCCCTTCCATATATTCCAAATCTACCTGAAAAAAAATATCCTTTCTGCCATCAATAAACTGAGAAATTACTTTAAAAGACCTGATCCCACAAAAAAATAGATCCAATGTTGTTTATCCGTTTCCTTGCAACACACCTGTTTTTTGTAACAGAAAAACTCCAGCAGCTTCACTAATTCTTTTTAAGACTCCTGACCAGTCTTGACATCAATTGTCTAGCATGATGATTGACTGCTTATATAAAAATAATCCACAAAAAAAAAAAAAAAAAAAAAAAAAAAGTCTACACTAAACATTTTTGCCGATTTCTCAATCCCAATTCATATTTTCTCACATTTCAAATTACGTTTTTTTTTTTGTGCAGAAATTATAAAGGTTATTAGCAAAGTTAGCATATGGTTAAAATATAGCACCTGTAAAGACGTAACATCTCCTACTAATTACTCACCAGACAGCAAGATTTATGGCATCTCTGATAGCAAAATTTAAAACTAGTTTTTATAATTAAATAAACAAAAATTCATGTTAAAAACATTTTTACGTTTAATTTAAGTATTATTACTGAAAATTACATTATAAATTTCTCTAGGTGTCTTCCTCAATATTAAAAAAATAGACCTAAATAACAATTATTTTTTCTAACAAGAAACGTAATGGGGGGGGGGAATATGATTTATTAATTGTTTCTTGTACTGTTTTTTTTTTTTTTTTTTTTATTTTTTTTTTTTTAGAAAATATTTATTTCTAAAAAATAATAATGGTTTTATAAAAACCGATGGTTGAAATATGTCTTATGTACAAGTATACAATGTATGTCTTGTATAAACATGGTTGATCTTCTGAACTTGAAATTAATTTAAGAAATGATTTCTTCATATTATTTTTGAACATATCACTCATGGGCAAGAAAAGTGGCATGGAAACGGCTGTATTCTTCCAGGAAATCAGTGAGCACATTCTAGGATGAATAGGAGAATCAATTCTTGTTGACTCGCTTGCTACTATTTAGAGCCACACACACACGCACACATATATGTAGTAAGATCCATAAGTATCCGGCCTGTCCTGCTTCCCCTCCTTCAAACGTGCCGGGATCTGCATGCCTATGCAAGTCCATGCCTGCTCACTCCATACCCATCACCATCTCCATACTCCATGCCCTCACTTCCTCAGTCTTGTCAGTCAGTGTCCAGCCTTGAAGGAAACTCCCCATTTTTACAATATTCAAACTCGAGTACCGTGCGGTAATTAAATTCTTTTGTAAAGAGGGCCTTACTCCTGCGCAAATTAAAGAGCGCTTGGATTGTGTATACGGGCAGTCCTCCCCCTCGTATTCCACAGTGAAAGAATGGGCAAAATTATTTAAGTTAGGGAGAGAAAGTCTAGAAGATGACCCACGTCCCGGTCACCCATTGGAAGCTGTCACTTCTGAAACAATCCAACTTGTGGCATCTGAATTGCTGTCTGACCGGCGACTAAAAACCAAGGAAATAGCAGCGAGGTTAGGGCTTTCAAAAACAAGTGATTTGAAGATCATCAAACATTTGCATACATATGAACAAGGTTAGAGCAAGATGGGTTCCAAAAATTCTTTCAGCTGCTCAAAAACAGGAACGAGTTCACTGCTGCAATGAATTTTTACGCGAGTATAATGCCGACCCAAGGAATTTTTTGGACTCAATTGTAACTGGGGATGAGACAATGGTTCTATATTATGACCCACAAAGAGAGTCCATGGAATGGAGAAGCCAGGAGAAGCGCCTCCTTTAAAGGCAAAAGTCACGCAGTCAACAAAAAAGGTAATGGCCACAATTTTTTGGGGCTGTAAAGGAATACTACTGATAGATTTTAAAGACAGGAATACCACAATGAATGGTGAGTATTATGCAGCCCTACTTCACCGGTTACGAGACGCTATTAAAGAGAAGAGGCGAGGGAAGATAAGCAGAGGTGTCCGCCTCCTTCACGACACTGCCACTGTCCACACAGCATTGATTTCCAAGGCCGCTGTGAAGGACTGTGGATTCCAAGAAATCTCTCATCCACCCTACTGCCCAGACTTGGCCCCTGGCAATTTCTACCTTTTCTCAAAGTTAAAATCTGACCTTCGTGGAAGGCAATTTAACACCGACGAAGAGCTCCAAGCAGCAGTGGAAGAACATTTTTTTAACAAAGAAGAAAATTATTTTTTTCATGGTATAGAAATGTTGCCAAAGCGTTGTATTAAGTGTGTTGAACTTAATATTAATATTAAGTGTGTTGAGGAGAATCTATTGAAAAACAGTAAAACCAGTTTTTTTCTTTCACCTTTCCTTCTATCCCAGGCCGGAAACTTTTGGACCTTACCTCGTATATATATATATATATATATATATATATATATATATATATATATATATATATATATACATATATATAGGTATATATATATGGCTGAAAAATGCTGTTTATTTAATCTTATTAATTGGAGGCCCGGTGGCCGTGAATGTTAAGGCATGAGCACTTAACACTCCGTGCCCTAGGTCGTGGGTTCGATTCCCTCTATAGGGCGGTGGCTTTTCTTTAGAAAAAAAAGGCATCAGCCCTATCCTGGCTAGAAAAGAGTGGTAACCTATAGATAAGCCATCCAAAAATTCGTAGTTAACAATAATGGACGTTAAAATTAAAATAAATAATCTTATTAATTTAATTTGTTGGTATATTTATTAGTAGTATTTTATATTATATTGGTTTCATTTTGTTTTTTATTCATCAGTATAAATAGTTTCACCATTTTTATTTTCATTTATTTAATTAATTTTTATCGTGTTTTTTTTTTTTTTTTTTTTACTTATTCTTATTAATTTTCTTTTCTTTGGAATACCTCAAAGGTTGATTAATATGTTTTGCATAGAGCAACCCAATATACTAGTAGTTGGGCTACCAAACTTTCTTGTACCATAAAGTTTTTTGTCCATCCTCCAGGGGAGCATCCAGCATATAAAATATTCCTCATACTGTCCTGTCCCATTATACTTCACAATATTTGTACAAAATGTTCTAAATTATTTTAATTTTAAAGCAAAAATGTTACCTTAATAAGTATTGGTTTTGTCTTAAGAAATTACTTTATATAATATAAATGACTTACTTCCACTTTCCCAGTCTCTGGATGCCTGAGTACATAAGCGATAGGCACTTTCCCAGGTATCTCCATCTGAGGAATAAGTACCAAGGCATGATGGAAGATACCGTTCAGAACCAAGGAGAATATTACGACTGTTTTATAATGTCCAAATTTGTCCACCAAGAAACCTAAAATTTGAATTTAAAATTCCTGAGAAATTTATATTTGACCTTATAGCATGGATTGTCCTTATTACAAAATAATAGTTGACAAAAGTATTTAAAGTTTTATGACTGGGAATATAAAAAAGTCCGTCACGCAGGAGCTGCATAACTAAGAACTTTCCTCAGAATTTAGGTAGTGTAGACTGCATTCCTGAATAATTAGCTTAAAATAACGTCTATAAATAAAAAACAAAACAAAAAAACATGAATAGTTATGCTCTTTTACAATTGTAATGAGCAAGTTTTTTAATTATTAATTTTGTAATTAATTTCATTGCAGAGTTTTCTGTATATGTTACCGGCAAAGTATATAATCAGGGATTCTATAGAATGCCTAAATCCAGCCGGCAATGTATGAAATAAAGCTTATATCATACTTTGCCTAGGCATTCTATAGAATGCCTACTGTGCTTTAGGCAAAGTATGAAAGAGAGGATTTGTAGCTTGTAGGAGTAACTACCAGCGGTGCGATTGCGGATTTATATCCATGAACATCGTGTCTGATGATGTCTAGGAGAATTAGAAGAATGCCTAGGACGACTTTTAAGAAATTAATAGAATTCTATTAAATTCTGCGAGTTGGATTGACTAGGGTTTTGATATCTTCTTGAGGGAGCGGAAACGCCTAGCACGTATGCCCAAAAGCGACAGCTTACGACAGGTGAGTCAAAATTTCAATTGTACTTCTTCATTAAGGATTATTGCGCATGCGCATGTTTACAAATACGCTGTTTACGCCGTCTTTTATAGCCTCCATAACAGTGAACTTTAGTGCTTAATAACTTCTTTCCTAGTTGAGAGCAACTTTTTTTTTAACGGATTCGTGTTTAGTGCATCAAAATACGTTATAGTGCAAACTTTGAAGAAAATCGGTGCTGAGGTACCTTTATTTTAGTGATTGGCATTGGTTCTGAACACTCAAAGTCTACCTGTTGTCATTTCTTTCAAGTATCTAAGTAAAGTGTATGTAGCATACTCAAAACCTTTTTAATTTTATACAATGCCAAATAAGCAACAGGCATTCTATAGAATACATAGGCATTTTATAGAATGCCTAGGTATTCTATAAAATGCCTAGGCATTTTATAGAATGCCTAGGCAATGTGTGTAATACTATGTAAAAACTAATATATTCTACACTTTGCCTAAACCACTCAGGCATTCTATAGAATACCTATGCATTATATAGAATGCCTACGCAATGTGTGTAATACGATGTAAAAACTAATACATTCTACACTTTGCCTAAACCACTCAGGCATTCTATAGAATACCTAGGCATTCTATAGAATACCTAGGCATTCTATATAATGCCTAGGCAATGTGTGTAATACTATGTAAAAACTAATATATTCTACACTTTGCCTAAACCACTCAGGCATTCTATAGAATACCTATGCATTATATAGAATGCCTACGCAATGTGTGTAATACGATGTAAAAACTAATACATTCTACACTTTGCCTAAACCACTCAGGCATTCTATAGAATACCTAGGCATTATATAGAATACCTAGGCATTCTATAGAATACCTAGGCATTCTATAGAATGCCTACGCAATGTGTGTAATACGATGTAGAAACTAATACATTCTACACTTTGCCTAAACCACTCAGGCATTCTATAGAATACCTAGGCATTATATAGAATGCCTACGCAATGTGCGTAATACGATGTAGAAACAAATACATTCTACACTTTGCCTAAACCACTCAGGCATTCTATAGAATACCTAGACATTATATAGAATACCTAGGTATTCTATAGAATACCTAGGCATTCTATAGAATGCCTAAGCAATGTGAGTAATACGATGTAGAAACTAATACATTCTACACTTTGCCTAAACCACTCAGGCATTCTATAGAATGCCTACGCAATGTGTGTAATACGATGTAGAAACTAATACATTCTACACTTTGCCTAAACCACTCAGGCATTCTATAGAATACCTAGGCATTCTATAGAATGCCTACGCAATGTGTGTAATACGATGTAGAAACTAATACATTCTACACTTTGCCTAAACCACTCAGGCATTCTATAGAATACCTAGGCATTATATAGAATACCTAGGCATTCTATAGAATGCCTACGCAATGTGTGTAATACGATGTAGAAACTAATACATTCTACACTTTGCCTAAACCACTCAGGCATTATATAGAATGCCTACGCAATGTGTGTAATACGATGTAGAAACTAATACATTCTACACTTTGCCTAAACCACTCAGGCATTCTATAGAATACCTAGGCATTATATAGAATACCTAGGCATTCTATAGAATGCCTACGCAATGTGTGTAATACGATGTAGAAACTAATACATTCTACACTTTGCCTAAACCACTCAGGCATTCTATAGAATACCTAGGCATTATATAGAAGGCCTACGCAATGTGTGTAATGCGATGTAGAAACTAATACATTCTACACTTTGCCTAAACCACTCAGGCATTCTATAGAATACCTAGGCATTATATAGAATGCCTACGCAATGTGTGTAATGCGATGTAGAAACTAATACATTCTACACTTTGCCTAAACCACTCAGGCATTCTATAGAATACCTAGGCATTATATAGAATACCTAGGCATTCTATAGAATACCTAGGCATTCTATATAATGCCTACGCAATGTGTGTAATACGATGTAGAAACTAATACATTCTACATTTTGCCTAAACCACTCAGGCATTCTATAGAATACCTAGGCATTATATAGAATACCTAGGCATTCTATAGAATGCCTACGCAATGTGTGTAATACGATGTAGAAACTAATACATTCTACACTTTGCCTAAACCACTCAGGCATTCTATAGAATACCTAGGCATTCTATAGAATACTTAGGCATTCTATAGAATGCCTACGCAATGTGTGTAATACGATGTAGAAACTAATACATTCTACACTTTGCCTAAACCACTCAGGCATTCTATAGAATACCTAGGCATTATATAGAATACCTAGGCATTCTATAGAATGCCTACGCAATGTGTGTAATACGATGTAGAAACTAATACATTCTACACTTTGCCTAAACCACTCAGGCATTATATAGAATGCCTACGCAATGTGTGTAATACGATGTAGAAACTAATACATTCTACACTTTGCCTAAACCACTCAGGCATTCTGTAGAATACCTAGGCATTCTATATAATGCCTACGCAATGTGTGTATTACGATGTAGAAACTAATACATTCTACACTTTGCCTAAACCACCCAGGCATTCTATAGAATACCTAGGCATTCTATAGAATGCCTACGCAATGTGTGTAATACGATGTAGAAACTAATACATTCTACACTTTGCCTAAACCACTCAGGCATCCTATAGAATACCTAGGCATTCTATGGAATACCTAGGCATTCTATAGAATGCCTACGCAATGTGTGTAATACGATGTAGAAACTAATACATTCTACACTTTGCCTAAACCACTCAGGCATTCTATAGAATACCTAGGCATTCTATATAATGCCTGGATTCTATACTTTGCCGATAACATATACATGGTACTAAAATACTTAATAAATATACAAAAACTTCACATTTTCGTCCTTTGATCTGACACAGGAACAGGATACGCGGTCAGGGCCGCCACATGGGCGGGGGGCTGCCGGGTACAGTTGTCCGGGGCCCGGGCCAGGCCTCGCTAATTGGGAAAAAATGTATAGATTATGAGCTGGTAAAAATAATGGGGTTTAGAAATATAGACGGGTGTAGCCTATATTTGTTGGAATGGGATCTATATTTTTTTTAATGAACATAAACGACAAAACAAGTGCAGTCCCAGAATTGTATATTTCATTATGAGTCGAAATAAAACTACAAGCACCGAAAGTGACTTTTGCTGCGCCGATTGTCGGCTTTCTTTCTCATTTCGCTCAAAATTTTAAGATGAAAATAATTTTAAAATGTCCAAAGTCCTATAGCAAAGTACTAGAATTTTCAGTCCGGCTCTGAGAAGTGGGGGCCCGTGATCTGGACCTGGGCCCGGCTCTGAGATGTGGGGGCCCGTGATCTGGTCCTGGGCCCGGCTCTGAGATGTGGCGGCCCGTGATCTGGTCCTGGGCCCGGCTCTGAGATGTGGCGGCCCGTGATCTGGTCCTGGGCCCGGCTCTGAGATGTGGCGGCCCGTGATCTGGACCTGGGCCCGGCTCTGAGATGTGGCGGCCCGTGATCTGGTCCTGGGCCCGGCTCTGAGATGTGGCGGCCCTGCTGGTGGTAGAACTAAGAAGTAATATCAAGACAGAGGCGCTCCTACTGGCAGCTTTGCCAACTTACGTTCCCCGGGCAAATTCTATTCAAACATAGTACAAAGTATCCACCCAACTTCCAATAGACTGATTTACTTCATTTTTACAACATTTCTTTCTAATTAGACATCCAAGACGTATACCGAGTTTCGTTACAACACAACGGAAATTACGAGCGGTATAAATAAATTAGTAATATTGGTCCGGATTAAACTAGATGGCCTCAAGGAATACCGAGTTTCGTTTAAATACAACAAAAAGTCCGTAACGCAGGAGCTGCATAACTAAGCACTTTCCTCAGAATTTGGGTAGTGTAGATTGGATTCCTTAATAATTTTCTTAAAATATCGTATATAAATAAAATAACAAGAATTTAATAAATGCTCAAAAACTTCATATTTTCGTCTTTTGAACTGACGCAGGAAGAGGATACAGGACTGAAGGGGGACTTCCCCCTAGTGGTAGAAAGCGCTCCTAGCGGCGACTTTGTGAACCTACTTCTGGCGGGCTAGTTCTATTAAAATATAGTACAAAGTAAACCCCACTTTCAACTTTTCTAGAATTGTATGCTTTCTGAAGCATACAATTCTAGAAAAGTGGCAACAAACCTGGGACTCTGTAACTGATAATAAATTACGAATTATAAAAAAACAAGTAACACCTTGGCAAACATCAATTCGGCCAATTAAAAAAGAAGAACGCATCCTGACTCGCCTTAGGATCGGCCATACAAGATTAACCCATTCATATCTAATGTCCCGAGGCGCCCCTCCAATTTGTGTAAAATGTAACCAAATCATCACCGTTCACCACCTGTTGATTAATTGTAAAATCTATGAGAAACACAGAAGACAAGCCCAGCTATCTGATAGAATTGATGAAATATTAGCGGATCATCACAAACAGATCAATAAGCTATTCGAATTTTTAACATCAAGTGAACTAATAAATAATATCTAAAAATATAAATTAAATATAAATACATAATCAAATATGTGACACTATAACAAATATCATAAACAAGGAAACATTAAAATTAAAATCACCCGAAATAATAACCTTCAAATAAAATTATAATTCCATTCCCCCACTCTTTCTGGATAATTTCGCGGAACGCCAATAGAATCAATTAAACAAATAAACATCTATAATCTTGTGTTTAATGACCTCATAGTGGTTGACGACACATTAAACAAATAAATAAAAAAAAAAAAAACCCCACTTTCCGATAGACCGATTTAGCTCATTTTTACAACACTTCTTTCTTATGAATTACCTAGGACGTATGCGGAGTTTCGTTACAATACCGCAGAAATTACGACCGGCATGAGTATATTAGTAATTTGGGTCCCTGAACCCCCCCCCCTTCTAATAAACCGATTTAGTTTACTTTTACAACACATTTTTCTCTGTAGATTACCACTACGAATACCGAGTTTCGTCGAAATACAACAACAATTACGGCTGGTAGTAGCAAATTGGTAATGTGGGTCCATAGTAAACCCCCCCCCCCCTTCTAATGGACCGATTTAGTTTATTTTTACAACACATTTGAGGGACAAAATCACAGTTGATTTCTAGTAATTCAAGGTCTGCCATCATAGTTGAAATTAACCGCAATTCAAAATAATACTATAAAATAAATACAGTACAATAACAGCTGTTCTGTTATCGTCCTGGCAACGCAGGCTGCCTAGGCTTGCCTGCTCTAACCAACTAAAATTTCAAATCGCTCTCAAAATACTTAAAAATTAGAATATCAAAAAATCCTGTCATAGAATATCTACGTTATGTAGGGAGTGTCCATGCAAAATTTCAAAATTTTCTGTCGAGTGGTTTGGGCTGGGGGATGATAGGTCAGTGAGTGAGTGAGTGAGTGAGTGAGTGAGTGGTATTTGACAAATATATAGTAGATTGTTGTATTAGACGTCTATTACGGGAGATAGGACACAGTTCTGTATTTTTCACCCCCGTTAAATAATAGAAATGATATTGAACAACAAGAGATGGGACACAGTTCTGTATTTTTCACCCCCGTTAAATAATAGAAATGAGATTGAACAACAAGAGATAGGACACAGTTCTGTATTTTTCACCCCCGTTAAATAATAGAAATGAGATTGAATAACAAGAGATAGGACACAGTTCTGTATTTTTCACCCCCGTTAAATAATAGAAATGAGATTGAATAACAAGAGATAGGACACAGTTCTGTATTTTTCACCCCCGTTAAATAATAGAAATGAGATTGAATAACAAGAGATAGGACACAGTTCTGTATTTTTCACCCCCGTTAAATAATAGAAATGAGATTGAACAACAAGAGATAGGACACAGTTCTGTATTTTTCACCCCCGTTAAATAATAGAAATGAGATTGAATAACAAGAGATAGGACACAGTTCTGTATTTTTCACCCCCGTTAAATAATAGAAATGAGATTGAATAACAAGAGATAGGACACAGTTCTGTATTTTTCACCCCCGTTAAATAATAGAAATGAGATTGAATAACAAGAGATAGGACACAGTTCTGTATTTTTCACCCCCGTTAAATAATAGAAATGAGATTGAATAACAAGAGATAGGACACAGTTCTGTATTTTTCACCACCGTTAAATAATAGAAATGAGATTGAATAACAAGAGATAGGACACAGTTCTGTATTTTTCACCCCCGTTAAATAATAGAAATGAGATTGAATAACAAGAGATAGGACACAGTTCTGTATTTTTCACCCCCGTTAAATAATAGAAATGATATTGAAAAACAAGAGATAGGACACAGTTCTGTATTTTTCACCCCCGTTAAATAATAGAAATGATATTGAAAAACAAGAGATAGGACACAGTTCTGTATTTTTCACCCCCGTTAAATAATAGAAATGAGATTGAAAAACAAGAGATAGGACACAGTTCTGTATTTTTCACCCCCGTTAAATAATAGAAATGAGATTGAATAACAAGAGATAGGACACAGTTCTGTATTTTTCACCCCCGTTAAATAATAGAAATGAGATTGAATAACAAGAGATAGGACACAGTTCTGTATTTTTCACCCCCGTTAAATAATAGAAATGAGATTGAATAACAAGAGATAGGACACAGTTCTGTATTTTTCACCCCCGTTAAATAATAGAAATGAGATTGAATAACAAGAGATAGGACACAGTTCTGTATTTTTCACCCCCGTTAAATAATAGAAATGAGATTGAATAACAAGAGATAGGACACAGTTCTGTATTTTTCACCCCCGTTAAATAATAGAAATGAGATTGAATAACAAGAGATAGGACACAGTTCTGTATTTTTCACCCCCGTTAAATAATAGAAATGAGATTGAATAACAAGAGATAGGACACAGTTCTGTATTTTTCACCCCCGTTAAATAATAGAAATGATATTGAACAACAAGAGATAGGACACAGTTCTGTATTTTTCACCCCCGTTAAATAATAGAAATGAGATTGAATAACAAGAGATAGGACACAGTTCTGTATTTTTCACCCCCGTTAAATAATAGAAATGAGATTGAATAACAAGAGATAGGACACAGTTCTGTATTTTTCACCCCCGTTAAATAATAGAAATGAGATTGAATAACAAGAGATAGGACACAGTTCTGTATTTTTCACCCCCGTTAAATAATAGAAATGAGATTGAATAACAAGAGATAGGACACAGTTCTGTATTTTTCACCCCCGTTAAATAATAGAAATGAGATTGAATAACAAGAGATAGGACACAGTTCTGTATTTTTCACCCCCGTTAAATAATAGAAATGAGATTGAACAACAAGAGATGGGACACAGTTCTGTATTTTTCACCCCCGTTAAATAATAGAAATGAGATTGAACAACAAGAGATGGGACACAGTTCTGTATTTTTCACCCCCGTTAAATAATAGAAATGAGATTGAACAACAAGAGATGGGACACAGTTCTGTATTTTTCACCCCCGTTAAATAATAGAAATGAGATTGAATAACAAGAGATGGGACACAGTTCTGTATTTTTCACCCCCGTTAAATAATAGAAATGAGATTGAATAACAAGAGATGGGACACAGTTCTGTATTTTTCACCCCCGTTAAATAATAGAAATGAGATTGAATAACAAGAGATGGGACACAGTTCTGTATTTTTCACCCCCGTTAAATAATAGAAATGATATTGAACAACAAGAGATGGGACACAGTTCTGTATTTTTCACCCCCGTTAAATAATAGAAATGAGATTGAACAACAAGAGATAGGACACAGTTCTGTATTTTTCACCCCCGTTAAATAATAGAAATGAGATTGAACAACAAGAGATAGGACACAGTTCTGTATTTTTCACCCCCGTTAAATAATAGAAATGAGATTGAACAACAAGAGATAGGACACAGTTCTGTATTTTTCACCCCCGTTAAATAATAGAAATGAGATTGAAAAACAAGAGATAGGACACAGTTCTGTATTTTTCACCCCCGTTAAATAATAGAAATGAGATTGAATAACAAGAGATAGGACACAGTTCTGTATTTTTCACCCCCGTTAAATAATAGAAATGAGATTGAATAACAAGAGATAGGACACAGTTCTGTATTTTTCACCCCCGTTAAATAATAGAAATGAGATTGAATAACAAGAGATAGGACACAGTTCTGTATTTTTCACCCCCGTTAAATAATAGAAATGAGATTGAATAACAAGAGATAGGACACAGTTCTGTATTTTTCACCCCCGTTAAATAATAGAAATGATATTGAAAAACAAGAGATAGGACACAGTTCTGTATTTTTCACCCCCGTTAAATAATAGAAATGAGATTGAATAACAAGAGATAGGACACAGTTCTGTATTTTTCACCCCCGTTAAATAATAGAAATGAGATTGAATAACAAGAGATAGGACACAGTTCTGTATTTTTCACCCCCGTTAAATAATAGAAATGAGATTGAATAACAAGAGATAGGACACAGTTCTGTATTTTTCACCCCCGTTAAATAATAGAAATGAGATTGAATAACAAGAGATAGGACACAGTTCTGTATTTTTCACCCCCGTTAAATAATAGAAATGAGATTGAATAACAAGAGATAGGACACAGTTCTGTATTTTTCACCCCCGTTAAATAATAGAAATGAGATTGAATAACAAGAGATAGGACACAGTTCTGTATTTTTCACCCCCGTTAAATAATAGAAATGAGATTGAACAACAAGAGATAGGACACAGTTCTGTATTTTTCACCCCCGTTAAATAATAGAAATGAGATTGAACAACAAGAGATAGGACACAGTTCTGTATTTTTCACCCCCGTTAAATAATAGAAATGAGATTGAAAAACAAGAGATAGGACACAGTTCTGTATTTTTCACCCCCGTTAAATAATAGAAATGAGATTGAATAACAAGAGATAGGACACAGTTCTGTATTTTTCACCCCCGTTAAATAATAGAAATGAGATTGAATAACAAGAGATAGGACACAGTTCTGTATTTTTCACCCCCGTTAAATAATAGAAATGAGATTGAATAACAAGAGATAGGACACAGTTCTGTATTTTTCACCCCCGTTAAATAATAGAAATGAGATTGAATAACAAGAGATAGGACACAGTTCTGTATTTTTCACCCCCGTTAAATAATAGAAATGAGATTGAATAACAAGAGATAGGACACAGTTCTGTATTTTTCACCCCCGTTAAATAATAGAAATGAGATTGAATAACAAGAGATAGGACACAGTTCTGTATTTTTCACCCCCGTTAAATAATAGAAATGAGATTGAATAACAAGAGATAGGACACAGTTCTGTATTTTTCACCCCCGATAAATAATAGAAATGAGATTGAATAACAAGAGATAGGACACAGTTCTGTATTTTTCACCCCCGTTAAATAATAGAAATGAGATTGAATAACAAGAGATAGGACACAGTTCTGTATTTTTCACCCCCGTTAAATAATAGAAATGAGATTGAATAACAAGAGATAGGACACAGTTCTGTATTTTTCACCCCCGTTAAATAATAGAAATGAGATTGAATAACAAGAGATAGGACACAGTTCTGTATTTTTCACCCCCGTTAAATAATAGAAATGAGATTGAATAACAAGAGATAGGACACAGTTCTGTATTTTTCACCCCCGTTAAATAATAGAAATGAGATTGAATAACAAGAGATAGGACACAGTTCTGTATTTTTCACCCCCGTTAAATAATAGAAATGAGATTGAATAACAAGAGATAGGACACAGTTCTGTATTTTTCACCCCCGTTAAATAATAGAAATGAGATTGAATAACAAGAGATAGGACACAGTTCTGTATTTTTCACCCCCGTTAAATAATAGAAATGAGATTGAATAACAAGAGATAGGACACAGTTCTGTATTTTTCACCCCCGTTAAATAATAGAAATGATATTGAACAACAAGAGATAGGACACAGTTCTGTATTTTTCACCCCCGTTAAATAATAGAAATGAGATTGAACAACAAGAGATAGGACACAGTTCTGTATTTTTCACCCCCGTTAAATAATAGAAATGAGATTGAACAACAAGAGATGGGACACAGTTCTGTATTTTTCACCCCCGTTAAATAATAGAAATGAGATTGAATAACAAGAGATGGGACACAGTTCTGTATTTTTCACCCCCGTTAAATAATAGAAATGAGATTGAATAACAAGAGATGGGACACAGTTCTGTATTTTTCACCCCCGTTAAATAATAGAAATGAGATTGAATAACAAGAGATGGGACACAGTTCTGTATTTTTCACCCCCGATAAATAATAGAAATGAGATTGAATAACAAGAGATGGGACACAGTTCTGTATTTTTCACCCCCGTTAAATAATAGAAATGAGATTGAATAACAAGAGATGGGACACAGTTCTGTATTTTTCACCCCCGTTAAATAATAGAAATGATATTGAACAACAAGAGATGGGACACAGTTCTGTATTTTTCACCCCCGTTAAATAATAGAAATGAGATTGAACAACAAGAGATAGGACACAGTTCTGTATTTTTCACCCCCGTTAAATAATAGAAATGAGATTGAACAACAAGAGATAGGACACAGTTCTGTATTTTTCACCCCCGTTAAATAATAGAAATGAGATTGAACAACAAGAGATAGGACACAGTTCTGTATTTTTCACCCCCGTTAAATAATAGAAATGAGATTGAATAACAAGAGATAGGACACCGTTCTGTATTTTTCACCCCCGTTAAATAATAGAAATGAGATTGAATAACAAGAGATAGGACACAGTTCTGTATTTTTCACCCCCGTTAAATAATAGAAATGAGATTGAATAACAAGAGATAGGACACAGTTCTGTATTTTTCACCCCCGTTAAATAATAGAAATGAGATTGAATAACAAGAGATAGGACACAGTTCTGTATTTTTCACCCCCGTTAAATAATAGAAATGAGATTGAATAACAAGAGATAGGACACAGTTCTGTATTTTTCACCCCCGTTAAATAATAGAAATGAGATTGAATAACAAGAGATGGGACACAGTTCTGTATTTTTCACCCCCGTTAAATAATAGAAATGAGATTGAATAACAAGAGATGGGACACAGTTCTGTATTTTTCACCCCCGTTAAATAATAGAAATGAGATTGAATAACAAGAGATGGGACACAGTTCTGTATTTTTCACCCCCGTTAAATAATAGAAATGAGATTGAATAACAAGAGATGGGACACAGTTCTGTATTTTTCACCCCCGTTAAATAATAGAAATGAGATTGAATAACAAGAGATGGGACACAGTTCTGTATTTTTCACCCCCGTTAAATAATAGAAATGAGATTGAATAACAAGAGATGGGACACAGTTCTGTATTTTTCACCCCCGTAAAATAATAGAAATGATATTGAACAACAAGAGATGGGACACAGTTCTGTATTTTTCACCCCCGTTAAATAATAGAAATGAGATTGAACAACAAGAGATAGGACACAGTTCTGTATTTTTCACCCCCGTTAAATAATAGAAATGAGATTGAACAACAAGAGATAGGACACAGTTCTGTATTTTTCACCCCCGTTAAATAATAGAAATGAGATTGAATAACAAGAGATAGGACACAGTTCTGTATTTTTCACCCCCGTTAAATAATAGAAATGAGATTGAATAACAAGAGACAGGACACCGTTCTGTATTTTTCACCCCCGTTAAATAATAGAAATGAGATTGAATAACAAGAGATAGGACACAGTTCTGTATTTTTCACCCCCGTTAAATAATAGAAATGAGATTGAATAACAAGAGATAGGACACAGTTCTGTATTTTTCACCACCGTTAAATAATAGAAATGAGATTGAATAACAAGAGATAGGACACAGTTCTGTATTTTTCACCCCCGTTATATAATAGAAATGATATTGAACAACAAGAGATAGGACACAGTTCGTTATTTTTCACCCCCGTTATATAATAGAAATGATATTGAACAACAAGAGATAGGACACAGTTCTGTATTTTTCACCCCCGTTATATAATAGAAATGAGATTGAACAACAAGAGATAGGACACAGTTCTGTATTTTTCACCCCCGTTAAATAATAGAAATGAGATTGAATAACAAGAGATAGGACACAGTTCTGTATTTTTCACCCTCGTTAAATAATAGAAATGAGATTGAATAACAAGAGATAGGACACAGTTCTGTATTTTTCACCCCCGTTAAATAATAGAAATGAGATTGAATAACAAGAGATAGGACACAGTTCTGTATTTTTCACCCCCGTTAAATAATAGAAATGAGATTGAACAACAAGAGATAGGACACAGTTCTGTATTTTTCACCCCCGTTAAATAATAGAAATGAGATTGAACAACAAGAGATAGGACACAGTTCTGTATTTTTCACCCCCGTTAAATAATAGAAATGAGATTGAAAAACAAGAGATAGGACACAGTTCTGTATTTTTCACCCCCGTTAAATAATAGAAATGAGATTGAATAACAAGAGATAGGACACAGTTCTGTATTTTTCACCCCCGTTAAATAATAGAAATGAGATTGAATAACAAGAGATAGGACACAGTTCTGTATTTTTCACCCCCGTTAAATAATAGAAATGAGATTGAATAACAAGAGATAGGACACAGTTCTGTATTTTTCACCCCCGTTAAATAATAGAAATGAGATTGAATAACAAGAGATAGGACACAGTTCTGTATTTTTCACCCCCGTTAAATAATAGAAATGAGATTGAATAACAAGAGATAGGACACAGTTCTGTATTTTTCACCCCCGTTAAATAATAGAAATGAGATTGAATAACAAGAGATAGGACACAGTTCTGTATTTTTCACCCCCGTTAAATAATAGAAATGAGATTGAATAACAAGAGATAGGACACAGTTCTGTATTTTTCACCCCCGTTAAATAATAGAAATGAGATTGAATAACAAGAGATAGGACACAGTTCTGTATTTTTCACCCCCGTTAAATAATAGAAATGAGATTGAATAACAAGAGATAGGACACAGTTCTGTATTTTTCACCCCCGTTAAATAATAGAAATGAGATTGAATAACAAGAGATAGGACACAGTTCTGTATTTTTCACCCCCGTTAAATAATATAAATGAGATTGAATAACAAGAGATAGGACACAGTTCTGTATTTTTCACCCCCGTTAAATAATAGAAATGAGATTGAATAACAAGAGATAGGACACAGTTCTGTATTTTTCACCCCCGTTAAATAATAGAAATGAGATTGAATAACAAGAGATAGGACACAGTTCTGTATTTTTCACCCCCGTTAAATAATAGAAATGAGATTGAACAACAAGAGATAGGACACAGTTCTGTATTTTTCACCCCCGTTAAATAATAGAAATGAGATTGAACAACAAGAGATGGGACACAGTTCTGTATTTTTCACCCCCGTTAAATAATAGAAATGAGATTGAACAACAAGAGATGGGACACAGTTCTGTATTTTTCACCCCCGTTAAATAATAGAAATGAGATTGAATAACAAGAGATGGGACACAGTTCTGTATTTTTCACCCCCGTTAAATAATAGAAATGAGATTGAATAACAAGAGATGGGACACAGTTCTGTATTTTTCACCCCCGTTAAATAATAGAAATGAGATTGAATAACAAGAGATGGGACACAGTTCTGTATTTTTCACCCCCGTTAAATAATAGAAATGATATTGAACAACAAGAGATGGGACACAGTTCTGTATTTTTCACCCCCGTTAAATAATAGAAATGAGATTGAACAACAAGAGATAGGACACAGTTCTGTATTTTTCACCCCCGTTAAATAATAGAAATGAGATTGAACAACAAGAGATAGGACACAGTTCTGTATTTTTCACCCCCGTTAAATAATAGAAATGAGATTGAACAACAAGAGATAGGACACAGTTCTGTATTTTTCACCCCCGTTAAATAATAGAAATGAGATTGAATAACAAGAGATGGGACACAGTTCTGTATTTTTCACCCCCGTTAAATAATAGAAATGATATTGAACAACAAGAGATGGGACACAGTTCTGTATTTTTCACCCCCGTTAAATAATAGAAATGAGATTGAACAACAAGAGATAGGACACAGTTCTGTATTTTTCACCCCCGTTAAATAATAGAAATGAGATTGAATAACAAGAGATAGGACACAGTTCTGTATTTTTCACCCCCGTTAAATAATAGAAATGAGATTGAATAACAAGAGATAGGACACAGTTCTGTATTTTTCACCCCCGTTAAATAATAGAAATGAGATTGAATAACAAGAGATAGGACACAGTTCTGTATTTTTCACCCCCGTTAAATAATAGAAATGAGATTGAATAACAAGAGATAGGACACAGTTCTGTATTTTTCACCCCCGTTAAATAATAGAAATGAGATTGAATAACAAGAGATAGGACACAGTTCTGTATTTTTCACCACCGTTAAATAATAGAAATGAGATTGAATAACAAGAGATAGGACACAGTTCTGTATTTTTCACCCCCGTTAAATAATAGAAATGAGATTGAATAACAAGAGATAGGACACAGTTCTGTATTTTTCACCCCCGTTAAATAATAGAAATGATATTGAAAAACAAGAGATAGGACACAGTTCTGTATTTTTCACCCCCGTTAAATAATAGAAATGATATTGAAAAACAAGAGATAGGACACAGTTCTGTATTTTTCACCCCCGTTAAATAATAGAAATGAGATTGAATAACAAGAGATAGGACACAGTTCTGTATTTTTCACCCCCGTTAAATAATAGAAATGAGATTGAATAACAAGAGATAGGACACAGTTCTGTATTTTTCACCCCCGTTAAATAATAGAAATGAGATTGAATAACAAGAGATAGGACACAGTTCTGTATTTTTCACCCCCGTTAAATAATAGAAATGAGATTGAATAACAAGAGATAGGACACAGTTCTGTATTTTTCACCCCCGTTAAATAATAGAAATGAGATTGAACAACAAGAGATAGGACACAGTTCTGTATTTTTCACCCCCGTTAAATAATAGAAATGAGATTGAATAACAAGAGATAGGACACAGTTCTGTATTTTTCACCCCCGTTAAATAATAGAAATGAGATTGAATAACAAGAGATAGGACACAGTTCTGTATTTTTCACCCCCGTTAAATAATAGAAATGATATTGAACAACAAGAGATAGGACACAGTTCTGTATTTTTCACCCCCGTTAAATAATAGAAATGAGATTGAATAACAAGAGATAGGACACAGTTCTGTATTTTTCACCCCCGTTAAATAATAGAAATGAGATTGAATAACAAGAGATAGGACACAGTTCTGTATTTTTCACCCCCGTTAAATAATAGAAATGAGATTGAATAACAAGAGATAGGACACAGTTCTGTATTTTTCACCCCCGTTAAATAATAGAAATGAGATTGAATAACAAGAGATAGGACACAGTTCTGTATTTTTCACCCCCGTTAAATAATAGAAATGAGATTGAATAACAAGAGATAGGACACAGTTCTGTATTTTTCACCCCCGTTAAATAATAGAAATGAGATTGAATAACAAGAGATAGGACACAGTTCTGTATTTTTCACCCCCGTTAAATAATAGAAATGAGATTGAATAACAAGAGATAGGACACAGTTCTGTATTTTTCACCCCCGTTAAATAATAGAAATGAGATTGAATAACAAGAGATAGGACACAGTTCTGTATTTTTCACCACCGTTAAATAATAGAAATGAGATTGAATAACAAGAGATAGGACACAGTTCTGTATTTTTCACCCCCGTTAAATAATAGAAATGAGATTGAATAACAAGAGATAGGACACAGTTCTGTATTTTTCACCCCCGTTAAATAATAGAAATGATATTGAAAAACAAGAGATAGGACACAGTTCTGTATTTTTCACCCCCGTTAAATAATAGAAATGATATTGAAAAACAAGAGATAGGACACAGTTCTGTATTTTTCACCCCCGTTAAATAATAGAAATGAGATTGAATAACAAGAGATAGGACACAGTTCTGTATTTTTCACCCCCGTTAAATAATAGAAATGAGATTGAATAACAAGAGATAGGACACAGTTCTGTATTTTTCACCCCCGTTAAATAATAGAAATGAGATTGAATAACAAGAGATAGGACACAGTTCTGTATTTTTCACCCCCGTTAAATAATAGAAATGAGATTGAATAACAAGAGATAGGACACAGTTCTGTATTTTTCACCCCCGTTAAATAATAGAAATGAGATTGAATAACAAGAGATAGGACACAGTTCTGTATTTTTCACCCCCGTTAAATAATAGAAATGAGATTGAATAACAAGAGATAGGACACAGTTCTGTATTTTTCACCCCCGTTAAATAATAGAAATGAGATTGAATAACAAGAGATAGGACACAGTTCTGTATTTTTCACCCCCGTTAAATAATAGAAATGATATTGAACAACAAGAGATAGGACACAGTTCTGTATTTTTCACCCCCGTTAAATAATAGAAATGAGATTGAATAACAAGAGATAGGACACAGTTCTGTATTTTTCACCCCCGTTAAATAATAGAAATGAGATTGAATAACAAGAGATAGGACACAGTTCTGTATTTTTCACCCCCGTTAAATAATAGAAATGAGATTGAATAACAAGAGATAGGACACAGTTCTGTATTTTTCACCCCCGTTAAATAATAGAAATGAGATTGAATAACAAGAGATAGGACACAGTTCTGTATTTTTCACCCCCGTTAAATAATAGAAATGAGATTGAATAACAAGAGATAGGACACAGTTCTGTATTTTTCACCCCCGTTAAATAATAGAAATGAGATTGAACAACAAGAGATAGGACACAGTTCTGTATTTTTCACCCCCGTTAAATAATAGAAATGAGATTGAACAACAAGAGATGGGACACAGTTCTGTATTTTTCACCCCCGTTAAATAATAGAAATGAGATTGAACAACAAGAGATGGGACACAGTTCTGTATTTTTCACCCCCGTTAAATAATAGAAATGAGATTGAATAACAAGAGATGGGACACAGTTCTGTATTTTTCACCCCCGTTAAATAATAGAAATGAGATTGAATAACAAGAGATGGGACACAGTTCTGTATTTTTCACCCCCGTTAAATAATAGAAATGAGATTGAATAACAAGAGATGGGACACAGTTCTGTATTTTTCACCCCCGTTAAATAATAGAAATGATATTGAACAACAAGAGATGGGACACAGTTCTGTATTTTTCACCCCCGTTAAATAATAGAAATGAGATTGAACAACAAGAGATAGGACACAGTTCTGTATTTTTCACCCCCGTTAAATAATAGAAATGAGATTGAACAACAAGAGATAGGACACAGTTCTGTATTTTTCACCCCCGTTAAATAATAGAAATGAGATTGAACAACAAGAGATAGGACACAGTTCTGTATTTTTCACCCCCGTTAAATAATAGAAATGAGATTGAAAAACAAGAGATAGGACACAGTTCTGTATTTTTCACCCCCGTTAAATAATAGAAATGAGATTGAATAACAAGAGATAGGACACAGTTCTGTATTTTTCACCCCCGTTAAATAATAGAAATGAGATTGAATAACAAGAGATAGGACACAGTTCTGTATTTTTCACCCCCGTTAAATAATAGAAATGAGATTGAATAACAAGAGATAGGACACAGTTCTGTATTTTTCACCCCCGTTAAATAATAGAAATGAGATTGAATAACAAGAGATAGGACACAGTTCTGTATTTTTCACCCCCGTTAAATAATAGAAATGATATTGAAAAACAAGAGATAGGACACAGT
This sequence comes from Gonocerus acuteangulatus, assembly GCA_946811695.1. Lineage (NCBI taxonomy): Eukaryota > Metazoa > Arthropoda > Insecta > Hemiptera > Coreidae > Gonocerus > Gonocerus acuteangulatus. Next base: position 7,556,797 of record OX328123.1, on the reverse strand, counting down.
TCTGTATTTTTCACCCCCGTTAAATAATAGAAATGAGATTGAATAACAAGAGATAGGACACAGTTCTGTATTTTTCACCCCCGTTAAATAATAGAAATGAGATTGAATAACAAGAGATAGGACACAGTTCTGTATTTTTCACCCCCGTTAAATAATAGAAATGAGATTGAATAACAAGAGATAGGACACAGTTCTGTATTTTTCACCCCCGTTAAATAATAGAAATGAGATTGAATAACAAGAGATAGGACACAGTTCTGTATTTTTCACCCCCGTTAAATAATAGAAATGAGATTGAATAACAAGAGATAGGACACAGTTCTGTATTTTTCACCCCCGTTAAATAATAGAAATGAGATTGAATAACAAGAGATAGGACACAGTTCTGTATTTTTCACCCCCGTTAAATAATAGAAATGAGATTGAACAACAAGAGATAGGACACAGTTCTGTATTTTTCACCCCCGTTAAATAATAGAAATGAGATTGAACAACAAGAGATAGGACACAGTTCTGTATTTTTCACCCCCGTTAAATAATAGAAATGAGATTGAAAAACAAGAGATAGGACACAGTTCTGTATTTTTCACCCCCGTTAAATAATAGAAATGAGATTGAATAACAAGAGATAGGACACAGTTCTGTATTTTTCACCCCCGTTAAATAATAGAAATGAGATTGAATAACAAGAGATAGGACACAGTTCTGTATTTTTCACCCCCGTTAAATAATAGAAATGAGATTGAATAACAAGAGATAGGACACAGTTCTGTATTTTTCACCCCCGTTAAATAATAGAAATGAGATTGAATAACAAGAGATAGGACACAGTTCTGTATTTTTCACCCCCGTTAAATAATAGAAATGAGATTGAATAACAAGAGATAGGACACAGTTCTGTATTTTTCACCCCCGTTAAATAATAGAAATGAGATTGAATAACAAGAGATAGGACACAGTTCTGTATTTTTCACCCCCGTTAAATAATAGAAATGAGATTGAATAACAAGAGATAGGACACAGTTCTGTATTTTTCACCCCCGATAAATAATAGAAATGAGATTGAATAACAAGAGATAGGACACAGTTCTGTATTTTTCACCCCCGTTAAATAATAGAAATGAGATTGAATAACAAGAGATAGGACACAGTTCTGTATTTTTCACCCCCGTTAAATAATAGAAATGAGATTGAATAACAAGAGATAGGACACAGTTCTGTATTTTTCACCCCCGTTAAATAATAGAAATGAGATTGAATAACAAGAGATAGGACACAGTTCTGTATTTTTCACCCCCGTTAAATAATAGAAATGAGATTGAATAACAAGAGATAGGACACAGTTCTGTATTTTTCACCCCCGTTAAATAATAGAAATGAGATTGAATAACAAGAGATAGGACACAGTTCTGTATTTTTCACCCCCGTTAAATAATAGAAATGAGATTGAATAACAAGAGATAGGACACAGTTCTGTATTTTTCACCCCCGTTAAATAATAGAAATGAGATTGAATAACAAGAGATAGGACACAGTTCTGTATTTTTCACCCCCGTTAAATAATAGAAATGAGATTGAATAACAAGAGATAGGACACAGTTCTGTATTTTTCACCCCCGTTAAATAATAGAAATGATATTGAACAACAAGAGATAGGACACAGTTCTGTATTTTTCACCCCCGTTAAATAATAGAAATGAGATTGAACAACAAGAGATAGGACACAGTTCTGTATTTTTCACCCCCGTTAAATAATAGAAATGAGATTGAACAACAAGAGATGGGACACAGTTCTGTATTTTTCACCCCCGTTAAATAATAGAAATGAGATTGAATAACAAGAGATGGGACACAGTTCTGTATTTTTCACCCCCGTTAAATAATAGAAATGAGATTGAATAACAAGAGATGGGACACAGTTCTGTATTTTTCACCCCCGTTAAATAATAGAAATGAGATTGAATAACAAGAGATGGGACACAGTTCTGTATTTTTCACCCCCGATAAATAATAGAAATGAGATTGAATAACAAGAGATGGGACACAGTTCTGTATTTTTCACCCCCGTTAAATAATAGAAATGAGATTGAATAACAAGAGATGGGACACAGTTCTGTATTTTTCACCCCCGTTAAATAATAGAAATGATATTGAACAACAAGAGATGGGACACAGTTCTGTATTTTTCACCCCCGTTAAATAATAGAAATGAGATTGAACAACAAGAGATAGGACACAGTTCTGTATTTTTCACCCCCGTTAAATAATAGAAATGAGATTGAACAACAAGAGATAGGACACAGTTCTGTATTTTTCACCCCCGTTAAATAATAGAAATGAGATTGAACAACAAGAGATAGGACACAGTTCTGTATTTTTCACCCCCGTTAAATAATAGAAATGAGATTGAATAACAAGAGATAGGACACCGTTCTGTATTTTTCACCCCCGTTAAATAATAGAAATGAGATTGAATAACAAGAGATAGGACACAGTTCTGTATTTTTCACCCCCGTTAAATAATAGAAATGAGATTGAATAACAAGAGATAGGACACAGTTCTGTATTTTTCACCCCCGTTAAATAATAGAAATGAGATTGAATAACAAGAGATAGGACACAGTTCTGTATTTTTCACCCCCGTTAAATAATAGAAATGAGATTGAATAACAAGAGATAGGACACAGTTCTGTATTTTTCACCCCCGTTAAATAATAGAAATGAGATTGAATAACAAGAGATGGGACACAGTTCTGTATTTTTCACCCCCGTTAAATAATAGAAATGAGATTGAATAACAAGAGATGGGACACAGTTCTGTATTTTTCACCCCCGTTAAATAATAGAAATGAGATTGAATAACAAGAGATGGGACACAGTTCTGTATTTTTCACCCCCGTTAAATAATAGAAATGAGATTGAATAACAAGAGATGGGACACAGTTCTGTATTTTTCACCCCCGTTAAATAATAGAAATGAGATTGAATAACAAGAGATGGGACACAGTTCTGTATTTTTCACCCCCGTTAAATAATAGAAATGAGATTGAATAACAAGAGATGGGACACAGTTCTGTATTTTTCACCCCCGTAAAATAATAGAAATGATATTGAACAACAAGAGATGGGACACAGTTCTGTATTTTTCACCCCCGTTAAATAATAGAAATGAGATTGAACAACAAGAGATAGGACACAGTTCTGTATTTTTCACCCCCGTTAAATAATAGAAATGAGATTGAACAACAAGAGATAGGACACAGTTCTGTATTTTTCACCCCCGTTAAATAATAGAAATGAGATTGAATAACAAGAGATAGGACACAGTTCTGTATTTTTCACCCCCGTTAAATAATAGAAATGAGATTGAATAACAAGAGACAGGACACCGTTCTGTATTTTTCACCCCCGTTAAATAATAGAAATGAGATTGAATAACAAGAGATAGGACACAGTTCTGTATTTTTCACCCCCGTTAAATAATAGAAATGAGATTGAATAACAAGAGATAGGACACAGTTCTGTATTTTTCACCACCGTTAAATAATAGAAATGAGATTGAATAACAAGAGATAGGACACAGTTCTGTATTTTTCACCCCCGTTAAATAATAGAAATGAGATTGAATAACAAGAGATAGGACACAGTTCTGTATTTTTCACCCCCGTTAAATAATAGAAATGAGATTGAATAACAAGAGATAGGACACAGTTCTGTATTTTTCACCCCCGTTAAATAATAGAAATGAGATTGAATAACAAGAGATAGGACACAGTTCTGTATTTTTCACCCCCGTTAAATAATAGAAATGAGATTGAATAACAAGAGATAGGACACAGTTCTGTATTTTTCACCCCCGTTAAATAATAGAAATGAGATTGAATAACAAGAGATAGGACACAGTTCTGTATTTTTCACCCCCGTTAAATAATAGAAATGAGATTGAATAACAAGAGATAGGACACAGTTCTGTATTTTTCACCCCCGTTATATAATAGAAATGATATTGAACAACAAGAGCTAGGACACAGTTCTGTATTTTTCACCCCCGTTAAATAATAGAAATGAGATTGAACAACAAGAGATAGGACACAGTTCTGTATTTTTCACCCCCGTTAAATAATAGAAATGAGATTGAACAACAAGAGATAGGACACAGTTCTGTATTTTTCACCCCCGTTAAATAATAGAAATGAGATTGAACAACAAGAGATAGGACACAGTTCTGTATTTTTCACCCCCGTTAAATAATAGAAATGAGATTGAACAACAAGAGATAGGACACAGTTCTGTATTTTTCACCCCCGTTAAATAATAGAAATGAGATTGAATAACAAGAGATAGGACACAGTTCTGTATTTTTCACCCCCGTTATATAATAGAAATGATATTGAACAACAAGAGATAGGACACAGTTCGTTATTTTTCACCCCCGTTATATAATAGAAATGATATTGAACAACAAGAGATAGGACACAGTTCTGTATTTTTCACCCCCGTTATATAATAGAAATGAGATTGAACAACAAGAGATAGGACACAGTTCTGTATTTTTCACCCCCGTTAAATAATAGAAATGAGATTGAATAACAAGAGATAGGACACAGTTCTGTATTTTTCACCCTCGTTAAATAATAGAAATGAGATTGAATAACAAGAGATAGGACACAGTTCTGTATTTTTCACCCCCGTTAAATAATAGAAATGAGATTGAATAACAAGAGATAGGACACAGTTCTGTATTTTTCACCCCCGTTAAATAATAGAAATGAGATTGAACAACAAGAGATAGGACACAGTTCTGTATTTTTCACCCCCGTTAAATAATAGAAATGAGATTGAACAACAAGAGATAGGACACAGTTCTGTATTTTTCACCCCCGTTAAATAATAGAAATGAGATTGAAAAACAAGAGATAGGACACAGTTCTGTATTTTTCACCCCCGTTAAATAATAGAAATGAGATTGAATAACAAGAGATAGGACACAGTTCTGTATTTTTCACCCCCGTTAAATAATAGAAATGAGATTGAATAACAAGAGATAGGACACAGTTCTGTATTTTTCACCCCCGTTAAATAATAGAAATGAGATTGAATAACAAGAGATAGGACACAGTTCTGTATTTTTCACCCCCGTTAAATAATAGAAATGAGATTGAATAACAAGAGATAGGACACAGTTCTGTATTTTTCACCCCCGTTAAATAATAGAAATGAGATTGAATAACAAGAGATAGGACACAGTTCTGTATTTTTCACCCCCGTTAAATAATAGAAATGAGATTGAATAACAAGAGATAGGACACAGTTCTGTATTTTTCACCCCCGTTAAATAATAGAAATGAGATTGAATAACAAGAGATAGGACACAGTTCTGTATTTTTCACCCCCGTTAAATAATAGAAATGAGATTGAATAACAAGAGATAGGACACAGTTCTGTATTTTTCACCCCCGTTAAATAATAGAAATGAGATTGAATAACAAGAGATAGGACACAGTTCTGTATTTTTCACCCCCGTTAAATAATAGAAATGAGATTGAATAACAAGAGATAGGACACAGTTCTGTATTTTTCACCCCCGTTAAATAATATAAATGAGATTGAATAACAAGAGATAGGACACAGTTCTGTATTTTTCACCCCCGTTAAATAATAGAAATGAGATTGAATAACAAGAGATAGGACACAGTTCTGTATTTTTCACCCCCGTTAAATAATAGAAATGAGATTGAATAACAAGAGATAGGACACAGTTCTGTATTTTTCACCCCCGTTAAATAATAGAAATGAGATTGAACAACAAGAGATAGGACACAGTTCTGTATTTTTCACCCCCGTTAAATAATAGAAATGAGATTGAACAACAAGAGATGGGACACAGTTCTGTATTTTTCACCCCCGTTAAATAATAGAAATGAGATTGAACAACAAGAGATGGGACACAGTTCTGTATTTTTCACCCCCGTTAAATAATAGAAATGAGATTGAATAACAAGAGATGGGACACAGTTCTGTATTTTTCACCCCCGTTAAATAATAGAAATGAGATTGAATAACAAGAGATGGGACACAGTTCTGTATTTTTCACCCCCGTTAAATAATAGAAATGAGATTGAATAACAAGAGATGGGACACAGTTCTGTATTTTTCACCCCCGTTAAATAATAGAAATGATATTGAACAACAAGAGATGGGACACAGTTCTGTATTTTTCACCCCCGTTAAATAATAGAAATGAGATTGAACAACAAGAGATAGGACACAGTTCTGTATTTTTCACCCCCGTTAAATAATAGAAATGAGATTGAACAACAAGAGATAGGACACAGTTCTGTATTTTTCACCCCCGTTAAATAATAGAAATGAGATTGAACAACAAGAGATAGGACACAGTTCTGTATTTTTCACCCCCGTTAAATAATAGAAATGAGATTGAATAACAAGAGATGGGACACAGTTCTGTATTTTTCACCCCCGTTAAATAATAGAAATGATATTGAACAACAAGAGATGGGACACAGTTCTGTATTTTTCACCCCCGTTAAATAATAGAAATGAGATTGAACAACAAGAGATAGGACACAGTTCTGTATTTTTCACCCCCGTTAAATAATAGAAATGAGATTGAATAACAAGAGATAGGACACAGTTCTGTATTTTTCACCCCCGTTAAATAATAGAAATGAGATTGAATAACAAGAGATAGGACACAGTTCTGTATTTTTCACCCCCGTTAAATAATAGAAATGAGATTGAATAACAAGAGATAGGACACAGTTCTGTATTTTTCACCCCCGTTAAATAATAGAAATGAGATTGAATAACAAGAGATAGGACACAGTTCTGTATTTTTCACCCCCGTTAAATAATAGAAATGAGATTGAATAACAAGAGATAGGACACAGTTCTGTATTTTTCACCACCGTTAAATAATAGAAATGAGATTGAATAACAAGAGATAGGACACAGTTCTGTATTTTTCACCCCCGTTAAATAATAGAAATGAGATTGAATAACAAGAGATAGGACACAGTTCTGTATTTTTCACCCCCGTTAAATAATAGAAATGATATTGAAAAACAAGAGATAGGACACAGTTCTGTATTTTTCACCCCCGTTAAATAATAGAAATGATATTGAAAAACAAGAGATAGGACACAGTTCTGTATTTTTCACCCCCGTTAAATAATAGAAATGAGATTGAATAACAAGAGATAGGACACAGTTCTGTATTTTTCACCCCCGTTAAATAATAGAAATGAGATTGAATAACAAGAGATAGGACACAGTTCTGTATTTTTCACCCCCGTTAAATAATAGAAATGAGATTGAATAACAAGAGATAGGACACAGTTCTGTATTTTTCACCCCCGTTAAATAATAGAAATGAGATTGAATAACAAGAGATAGGACACAGTTCTGTATTTTTCACCCCCGTTAAATAATAGAAATGAGATTGAACAACAAGAGATAGGACACAGTTCTGTATTTTTCACCCCCGTTAAATAATAGAAATGAGATTGAATAACAAGAGATAGGACACAGTTCTGTATTTTTCACCCCCGTTAAATAATAGAAATGAGATTGAATAACAAGAGATAGGACACAGTTCTGTATTTTTCACCCCCGTTAAATAATAGAAATGATATTGAACAACAAGAGATAGGACACAGTTCTGTATTTTTCACCCCCGTTAAATAATAGAAATGAGATTGAATAACAAGAGATAGGACACAGTTCTGTATTTTTCACCCCCGTTAAATAATAGAAATGAGATTGAATAACAAGAGATAGGACACAGTTCTGTATTTTTCACCCCCGTTAAATAATAGAAATGAGATTGAATAACAAGAGATAGGACACAGTTCTGTATTTTTCACCCCCGTTAAATAATAGAAATGAGATTGAATAACAAGAGATAGGACACAGTTCTGTATTTTTCACCCCCGTTAAATAATAGAAATGAGATTGAATAACAAGAGATAGGACACAGTTCTGTATTTTTCACCCCCGTTAAATAATAGAAATGAGATTGAACAACAAGAGATAGGACACAGTTCTGTATTTTTCACCCCCGTTAAATAATAGAAATGAGATTGAACAACAAGAGATGGGACACAGTTCTGTATTTTTCACCCCCGTTAAATAATAGAAATGAGATTGAACAACAAGAGATGGGACACAGTTCTGTATTTTTCACCCCCGTTAAATAATAGAAATGAGATTGAATAACAAGAGATGGGACACAGTTCTGTATTTTTCACCCCCGTTAAATAATAGAAATGAGATTGAATAACAAGAGATGGGACACAGTTCTGTATTTTTCACCCCCGTTAAATAATAGAAATGAGATTGAATAACAAGAGATGGGACACAGTTCTGTATTTTTCACCCCCGTTAAATAATAGAAATGATATTGAACAACAAGAGATGGGACACAGTTCTGTATTTTTCACCCCCGTTAAATAATAGAAATGAGATTGAACAACAAGAGATAGGACACAGTTCTGTATTTTTCACCCCCGTTAAATAATAGAAATGAGATTGAACAACAAGAGATAGGACACAGTTCTGTATTTTTCACCCCCGTTAAATAATAGAAATGAGATTGAACAACAAGAGATAGGACACAGTTCTGTATTTTTCACCCCCGTTAAATAATAGAAATGAGATTGAATAACAAGAGATAGGACACAGTTCTGTATTTTTCACCCCCGTTAAATAATAGAAATGAGATTGAATAACAAGAGATAGGACACAGTTCTGTATTTTTTACCCCCGTTAAATAATAGAAATGAGATTGAATAACAAGAGATAGGACACAGTTCTGTATTTTTCACCCCCGTTAAATAATAGAAATGAGATTGAATAACAAGAGATAGGACACAGTTCTGTATTTTTCACCCCCGTTAAATAATAGAAATGAGATTGAATAACAAGAGATAGGACACAGTTCTGTATTTTTCACCCCCGTTAAATAATAGAAATGAGATTGAATAACAAGAGATAGGACACAGTTCTGTATTTTTCACCCCCGTTAAATAATAGAAATGAGATTGAATAACAAGAGATAGGACACAGTTCTGTATTTTTCACCCCCGTTAAATAATAGAAATGAGATTGAATAACAAGAGATAGGACACAGTTCTGTATTTTTCACCCCCGTTAAATAATAGAAATGAGATTGAATAACAAGAGATAGGACACAGTTCTGTATTTTTCACCCCCGTTAAATAATAGAAATGAGATTGAATAACAAGAGATAGGACACAGTTCTGTATTTTTCACCCCCGTTAAATAATAGAAATGAGATTGAATAACAAGAGATAGGACACAGTTCTGTATTTTTCACCCCCGTTAAATAATAGAAATGAGATTGAATAACAAGAGATAGGACACAGTTCTGTATTTTTCACCCCCGTTAAATAATAGAAATGAGATTGAATAACAAGAGATAGGACACAGTTCTGTATTTTTCACCCCCGTTAAATAATAGAAATGATATTGAACAACAAGAGATAGGACACAGTTCTGTATTTTTCACCCCCGTTAAATAATAGAAATGAGATTGAACAACAAGAGATAGGACACAGTTCTGTATTTTTCACCCCCGTTAAATAATAGAAATGAGATTGAACAACAAGAGATAGGACACAGTTCTGTATTTTTCACCCCCGTTAAATAATAGAAATGAGATTGAACAACAAGAGATAGGACACAGTTCTGTATTTTTCACCCCCGTTAAATAATAGAAATGAGATTGAACAACTAGAGATAGGACACAGTTCTGTATTTTTCACCCCCGTTAAATAATAGAAATGAGATTGAACAACTAGAGATAGGACACAGTTCTGTATTTTTCACCCCCGTTAAATAATAGAAATGAGATTGAATAACAAGAGATGGGACACAGTTCTGTATTTTTCACCCCCGTTAAATAATAGAAATGAGATTGAATAACAAGAGATGGGACACAGTTCTGTATTTTTCACCCCCGTTAAATAATAGAAATGATATTGAACAACAAGAGATGGGACACAGTTCTGTATTTTTCACCCCCGTTAAATAATAGAAATGAGATTGAACAACAAGAGATAGGACACAGTTCTGTATTTTTCACCCCCGTTAAATAATAGAAATGAGATTGAACAACAAGAGATAGGACACAGTTCTGTATTTTTCACCCCCGTTAAATAATAGAAATGAGATTGAACAACAAGAGATAGGACACAGTTCTGTATTTTTCACCCCCGTTAAATAATAGAAATGAGATTGAATAACAAGAGATAGGACACAGTTCTGTATTTTTCACCCCCGTTAAATAATAGAAATGAGATTGAATAACAAGAGATAGGACACCGTTCTGTATTTTTCACCCCCGTTAAATAATAGAAATGAGATTGAATAACAAGAGATAGGACACCGTTCTGTATTTTTCACCCCCGTTAAATAATAGAAATGAGATTGAATAACAAGAGATAGGACACAGTTCTGTATTTTTCACCCCCGTTAAATAATAGAAATGAGATTGAACAACAAGAGATAGGACATAGTTCTGTATTTTTCACCCCCGTTAAATAATAGAAATGAGATTGAACAACAAGAGATAGGACACAGTTCTGTATTTTTCACCCCCGTTAAATAATAGAAATGAGATTGAACAACTAGAGATAGGACACAGTTCTGTATTTTTCACCCCCGTTAAATAATAGAAATGAGATTGAATAACAAGAGATGGGACACAGTTCTGTATTTTTCACCCCCGTTAAATAATAGAAATGAGATTGAATAACAAGAGATGGGACACAGTTCTGTATTTTTCACCCCCGTTAAATAATAGAAATGAGATTGAATAACAAGAGATGGGACACAGTTCTGTATTTTTCACCCCCGTTAAATAATAGAAATGATATTGAACAACAAGAGATGGGACACAGTTCTGTATTTTTCACCCCCGTTAAATAATAGAAATGAGATTGAACAACAAGAGATAGGACACAGTTCTGTATTTTTCACCCCCGTTAAATAATAGAAATGAGATTGAACAACAAGAGATAGGACACAGTTCTGTATTTTTCACCCCCGTTAAATAATAGAAATGAGATTGAACAACAAGAGATAGGACACAGTTCTGTATTTTTCACCCCCGTTAAATAATAGAAATGAGATTGAATAACAAGAGATAGGACACAGTTCTGTATTTTTCACCCCCGTTAAATAATAGAAATGAGATTGAATAACAAGAGATAGGACACCGTTCTGTATTTTTCACCCCCGTTAAATAATAGAAATGAGATTGAATAACAAGAGATAGGACACAGTTCTGTATTTTTCACCCCCGTTAAATAATAGAAATGAGATTGAATAACAAGAGATAGGACACAGTTCTGTATTTTTCACCCCCGTTAAATAATAGAAATGAGATTGAATAACAAGAGATGGGACACAGTTCTGTATTTTTCACCCCCGTTAAATAATAGAAATGAGATTGAATAACAAGAGATGGGACACAGTTCTGTATTTTTCACCCCCGTTAAATAATAGAAATGAGATTGAATAACAAGAGATGGGACACAGTTCTGTATTTTTCACCCCCGTTAAATAATAGAAATGAGATTGAATAACAAGAGATGGGACACAGTTCTGTATTTTTCACCCCCGTTAAATAATAGAAATGAGATTGAATAACAAGAGATGGGACACAGTTCTGTATTTTTCACCCCCCTTAAATAATAGAAATGATATTGAACAACAAGAGATGGGACACAGTTCTGTATTTTTCACCCCCGTTAAATAATAGAAATGAGATTGAACAACAAGAGATAGGACACAGTTCTGTATTTTTCACCCCCGTTAAATAATAGAAATGAGATTGAACAACAAGAGATAGGACACAGTTCTGTATTTTTCACCCCCGTTAAATAATAGAAATGAGATTGAATAACAAGAGATAGGACACAGTTCTGTATTTTTCACCCCCGTTAAATAATAGAAATGAGATTGAATAACAAGAGATAGGACACCGTTCTGTATTTTTCACCCCCGTTAAATAATAGAAATGAGATTGAATAACAAGAGATAGGACACAGTTCTGTATTTTTCACCCCCGTTAAATAATAGAAATGAGATTGAATAACAAGAGATAGGACACAGTTCTGTATTTTTCACCCCCGTTAAATAATAGAAATGAGATTGAATAACAAGAGATAGGACACAGTTCTGTATTTTTCACCCCCGTTAAATAATAGAAATGAGATTGAATAACAAGAGATAGGACACAGTTCTGTATTTTTCACCCCCGTTAAATAATAGAAATGAGATTGAATAACAAGAGATAGGACACAGTTCTGTATTTTTCACCCCCGTTAAATAATAGAAATGAGATTGAATAACAAGAGATAGGACACAGTTCTGTATTTTTCACCCCCGTTAAATAATAGAAATGAGATTGAATAACAAGAGATAGGACACAGTTCTGTATTTTTCACCCCCGTTAAATAATAGAAATGAGATTGAATAACAAGAGATAGGACACAGTTCTGTATTTTTCACCCCCGTTAAATAATAGAAATGAGATTGAATAACAAGAGATAGGACACAGTTCTGTATTTTTCACCCCCGTTATATAATAGAAATGATATTGAACAACAAGAGATAGGACACAGTTCTGTATTTTTCACCCCCGTTAAATAATAGAAATGAGATTGAACAACAAGAGATAGGACACAGTTCTGTATTTTTCACCCCCGTTAAATAATAGAAATGAGATTGAACAACAAGAGATAGGACACAGTTCTGTATTTTTCACCCCCGTTAAATAATAGAAATGAGATTGAACAACAAGAGATAGGACACAGTTCTGTATTTTTCACCCCCGTTAAATAATAGAAATGAGATTGAACAACAAGAGATAGGACACAGTTCTGTATTTTTCACCCCCGTTAAATAATAGAAATGAGATTGAACAACAAGAGATAGGACACAGTTCTGTATTTTTCACCCCCGTTAAATAATAGAAATGAGATTGAATAACAAGAGATAGGACACAGTTCTGTATTTTTCACCCCCGTTATATAATAGAAATGATATTGAACAACAAGAGATAGGACACAGTTCTGTATTTTTCACCCCCGTTATATAATAGAAATGATATTGAACAACAAGAGATAGGACACAGTTCTGTATTTTTCACCCCCGTTATATAATAGAAATGAGATTGAACAACAAGAGATAGGACACAGTTCTGTATTTTTCACCCCCGTTAAATAATAGAAATGAGATTGAATAACAAGAGATAGGACACAGTTCTGTATTTTTCACCCTCGTTAAATAATAGAAATGAGATTGAATAACAAGAGATAGGACACAGTTCTGTATTTTTCACCCCCGTTAAATAATAGAAATGAGATTGAATAACAAGAGATAGGACACAGTTCTGTATTTTTCACCCCCGTTAAATAATAGAAATGAGATTGAATAACAAGAGATAGGACACAGTTCTGTATTTTTCACCCCCGTTAAATAATAGAAATGAGATTGAACAACAAGAGATAGGACACAGTTCTGTATTTTTCACCCCCGTTAAATAATAGAAATGAGATTGAACAACAAGAGATAGGACACAGTTCTGTATTTTTCACCCCCGTTAAATAATAGAAATGAGATTGAATAACAAGAGATAGGACACAGTTCTGTATTTTTCACCCCCGTTAAATAATAGAAATGAGATTGAATAACAAGAGATAGGACACAGTTCTGTATTTTTCACCACCGTTAAATAATAGAAATGAGATTGAATAACAAGAGATAGGACACAGTTCTGTATTTTTCACCCCCGTTAAATAATAGAAATGAGATTGAATAACAAGAGATAGGACACAGTTCTGTATTTTTCACCCCCGTTAAATAATAGAAATGAGATTGAATAACAAGAGATAGGACACAGTTCTGTATTTTTCACCCCCGTTAAATAATAGAAATGAGATTGAATAACAAGAGATGGGACACAGTTCTGTATTTTTCACCCCCGTTAAATAATAGAAATGAGATTGAATAACAAGAGATGGGACACAGTTCTGTATTTTTCAACCCCGTTAAATAATAGAAATGAGATTGAATAACAAGAGATAGGACACCGTTCTGTATTTTTCACCCCCGTTAAATAATAGAAATGAGATTGAATAACAAGAGATAGGACACAGTTCTGTATTTTTCACCCCCGTTAAATAATAGAAATGAGATTGAATAACAAGAGATAGGACACAGTTCTGTATTTTTCGCCCCCGTTAAATAATAGAAATGAGATTGAATAACAAGAGATAGGACACAGTTCTGTATTTTTCACCCCCGTTAAATAATAGAAATGAGATTGAATAACAAGAGATGAGATTTAGTATTTGAATGTTTGAAATAAAAGAAAAACAATTTATTTTACGGTATTCTACATAGATAAATTCTTTATATGAAAAAGATCTATCTTTTATTTATTTATTTAAATTTTAACGTCCATTTATTATTAACTACGAATTTTTTTCGGTGATGCCTTTTCTTTTTTTTCGAAAGAAAAGCCACCACCTCTAGTGGGAATCGAACCCACGACCTTTGGCACGGAGTGTTAAGTTACCCTCACGGCCATCGGGTCTCCAACTATCTTTTAAAAGATAGATTCAGATCGCCCATCGCTCAATTTTGTATTGCGTGCTCTTAATAACTGTCTATTCCTTCATAAGTAAAATCTCCTTCATAAGTAAAATTGACAAGACAGCATCAAAATACGTAAAATGAGAAACAATTTTTGCTTGTTTGTCATTGATCTTTCGGAGCGGAAGTCGAAGATGCAGAACAATTTCCGCTAGTGTAAGTTAGTGGCGCCTAAAATCTAACTTTTATTCAAAAGATTTCATTGGAGTAAGTCTTTAATTTTTCAAAAAATATTAACTAAAATTATTCCAGGCTTTCCAAATTACACGAGGCGAAAGAACGGAAACGCGCTAAAATGACGCAGTTCCTGCGAGTCAGAGTTTTTTCTTATTCTTGCAACAAAACAAAAAAAAAAAAAGTTAAATTGGAGTTATCATCACAAAGGAATGTTGTGAAAGTCCCAAATAATATTTTTTTCTGACACATTATTAATACAATTTTAGATAAATTACCTGTAATTGGTGGACTTAGAAAGGTCGTAAGAGGCAGAGCAAGGTAAACCACAGCAATCTCTTCCACTGTAAGTCCGATGCTCTGCATATGAATTGTCAGGAATGGTAGAAGTGAAGCACTCGCTGGAAAACAAGAATTATATTAGTAATTCATCTTTTTTTTTTTTCAGCGAGCCCTGAGATGAGAAAATTCCTGCCGCCGTTATGAATCTAGCGCGCTAGCCACTAGACCACGGGAGACCCCAGTAATTGATCTTCTTGTTACATTTATCCACATTGATGAACTCATGTTATAATGAAATTATTAATTAAAAGCTGAGTTCATGTAAATTTAACCCTGGAATCACAACATGATGAATCTGTTACAAATCTCACAACGTGGGGTCATATGAGACCCCATCTAATCTTTCGTAATTCTTTTACAAATTTGGTGTTAGGTTTCTGAAATGGTATTTTAACATGACTACCATGTATAATATAACAATTTATAACCAAATAATCTTATTTAATTGTAAAATGGAGGAGTGGGAAATCAAACATCAAAATACCACAAATTTAGACATAAGTTTATTTGAATATTTCTCCTCTGAATATCAACATTAAATATAACGTTTTCTTCTATAATATTAAGTCTTTATGACTGTTAGAATCAAAAAATACTATAATGTGTAAAATTGGTTAAAAGGGGAAAAAATATAGTGACTTGAATGTATGCACATTATAATGGTCAAAAAATAAAAATATTTTTATTCATTTATACAATTTTTAGATATACTTTGCCCGTGTTCAGCACAGAGACTCTTACTACACTTTGCAGAATGTGTTACAGCTTCCCTGTCTGTTTTACGATGAAAAACACCACATCGTATATATGGCCATCCTCTTTTTTACTCGTATCTCATACTTCACCAATTTCACTGCTTTCGCTATCCAAAACGTTTCCAAACTCTCTGTTTTTCTCTTCTACAATTTGCCAAAGCAACTCATTGTGAATTTCATCTTCAGTGCAAAATAATTTATCATTAGACATACTATTTTCGATAAATAAAAATATTACATAAACCACAACGTGGGGTCGCCCTTGACCCAAATGCTTTATATACACTCTGAGGGATAGGAATGAGAAAAGCCTGGCTCTCTATTATGATCACCTTGTCAGGACAGAAAGGTAGAGGATCGGACATGTTCAACAGCTGGAATGTGTAGGAAATAACAAATATTTTCAGAAGTCAGGGGTCACGGGTGACCCCACGTTGTGATTCCAGGGTTAAAGTAATGTTTTTTCAGAAAGACAACATAAAAAGGATGTTCTAAATTATCAATAACTTACTGTACTTAGTTCAAGCCATGAGCATTTATAGAAAATAATTTCGGGGGGAACATGGAGCCAATTTGGGGGGTATGGAATACTAAAAATCTAGAACTTGGAATAGTTAGACAATTAAAACGCTATTGCACCAAAAATATTTTTTTCTGAACTAAGTGATCTTATTTAATTTATCTTTAAAGTTTTTATGATAACGTTTTACCAATATCGGGGGGGGGGGCTGCAGCCCCTCCCGCTTATGTGCGCCCATGGTTCTGGCATATGTTTGTAGTTTTAGATAGATTTATAATTTTCATTTCGTTAGAAATATGATTTGTTCACTATCAATAAAAATATGTGAAGGTAGAATTTTTCAGGGTTCGGTCATGGTGATCTAATATTTTTATCCTAAACTTATTAACTGTTTATATGTTAGCCATTTAAGTTTTAAATATGTATTATTTTAACTCTAATTTAAGCTCTAGCTATAACACAAAGTTACCGAATGCATCATTCATCCTTGTCCATGTATAATGTTTTTCTTTTCTTCTTTTTTTTGTCATTTTTTCTGTATATAAGTTAGTATTAGCTCTGCCCTTTTAGTTTTGCAGCCCTGCTGAAGGCTTGAATTTCTAGCTTCAACGTCGCCAAAAAAATAAAACTCAGTTCTTTATAAAAAATATAGTTTTATTAAGATACCACGAAAGAACCCTGACAATTTCTACCTTCCCATCACCAACGGTCAACAATCTCTTCTCAATCAGTAACAATATGTAGGAGAAAACATATACATAAGCAATAAACACATAATGAATCACATTTGGAATTTAAAAAGTAAATTATGCAGAAAAAATGGAGTTCCTCAATATATCTCTTATCAATATTTGTCTTTAGGACAATCTTAGTTAGCTCAGTGGTAGCTCAGGGGGCGAGGTTAACTCCGTGGTAGAGCACTCGACTAATGAACTGGAGGACCAGGTTCAAAACCCGAGCGCGCACTGAAGATATTTTCTTCTAGTGCTGCCGTTAGAGGGTTGGATTTTGGGTCCCAGATCGTCCCTAGGATCACCCAGCCTTTAATTAATAATGGGTACCTTGGGTGCTAGTGACTCTAGCAGTCGAAGCAGCCAAGGGGAAAATCAGGCGGCCGGAGCATAGTGTTGACCACACTATCTCCCTAGTGTGCCGTACGGTCAAGAATCAGATACCTCTACAGTATCTGCCCCTCTGAGCCCTTCTGGCCTGTTACGGGACTGATTTTTTTTTTTTTTTTTTTTTTTTAGGACAATCTTAGTTCACATTGATTGGTAAAATAAGCCACTGAAGTTTAGCTTGTACTTTTTGAACAATCTGTTTAACTTCCAAAATAAAAACCGCGCTAAAAGAACAAAAATCATGAATTAGAGCGAGTTCAGCCCACTCCGATTTCCTTAGTGCTTAACATTTTTTTGAAAAAAAAAAAAAAAAAAAAAAAAAAAAAAAAAAAAAAAAAAAAAAAAAAAAAAAAAAAAAAAAAAAAAAAAAAAAAAAAAAAGCTATCAAGACTTTTCTTACCTCCGTACATCATGAAGAGCGTGACTTTGAGCATAAGAAGATTCGGATTAATTCCAAGTTTATCGCAATAAAGTTCAAACCTACTTGGTGGCTCCTTTTTAGTGGTTTCTTTTTCATTTTCGGTCATTTTTTTAAAAAATTAAAACAAAAATGCTCTTTATAACTAAACTTAAATTTATAAAATAGTTTGGGGAATACTTGATCTCGGCTCTCGTCGGAAAGGGCTACTGTTCTATGACAACATTTTTTATTATATCACAAATCCCGGGAGATTATCTCAAGATAAATATTTGTCCCTTCAAAGATTGTGTTTCTAACTAATCTAATGTTTGCTCGATTCCCAATGCTTTTAGCATATAGTAAAGCTATAAATTATTTGTTATAGAACAACAGAGTTATAATTAGAAATTTTGATTCACCCTAGCTCACCATTACATCTCACTTCCAAAAAAAAGTTTGGTAAAAATGCAGTTTCACGCCCTCCAAACCGGTTTCTTTCAAATTTTGTACAATAACGTATTTTGATGCACTAAACACGAATACGATAAAAAAAACCGTCGGATTTAACTAGGAAAGAAGTTATTAAGCACTTAAGTTCACTGTTATGCAGGTTATGAGAGCTAATGTAAACAACTAAATTTGTGACGACTTTAAGGCATACGTGCTATGCGTTTTCCCTCGCTACGATCGCTCAAGAAGATAACAAAACCCCAGTCAATCCAACTCGCTAAAATTAATAGAATATAATATTAAGCACTAAAGTTAGGAAGGTTATAAAACTAGGCGTCATCAGCGTTTTTGTTAACACGCGCATGCGCAGATATGTAACATTGGGAAACAGAGAACTCTCATTTGAAATGTTCAGAAACCATTTATTCGAAAATATTGTTAATTTTAAGGGCATCCTCACCAGTCGCTTAAGGGCATACATGCTATGCGTTTCCGCTCGCTCAAGAAGATAACAAAACCCCAGTCAATCCAACTCGCTATAATTAATAGCTCTCATAACCTGCATAACAGTGAACTTTAGTGCTTAATAACTTCTTTCCTAGTTAAATCCGACGAGTTTTTTTTATCGTATTCGTGTTTAGTGCATCAAAATACGTTATTGTACAAAATTTGAAGGAAATCGGTTTGGAGGGCGTGAAACTGCATTTTTACCAAATCCAGTTTTTCAAATATTAGCTTTGAAATTATAATAAAATTCGATTAAAGTCGATCTACCAAATCTCTTTATATAAAATTCAGCTGTTTGTCAGTCTGTTTGTTCCTTATACAAATCCATTCCGTTTGACCTGGCTAGGTCAAAATTTGTCTAGGACTCACGGTTCGGAGGTCACAGGATCGAAACTATGAACCCGAACAGTTACAGAAAAGTGAATTGTCAGAAATTCTCACTTTTGAAAATGAGATATTTAGCGGACCGTAACGGAACATCGTTCTATCATCTGTGGCATATTGTCAGCTGTTTGACAAATGAACTCCAAAGCTTAATATTCTACCCCCTCCACTGCTGCTTTCTCATGTCTATTTGCAAGGTTCGAAGTAAGAGTTTTTCTATTCTTTAACTTCATTTGCGTTATTTGATTTTAATGTTACTTATTTCGGTTCTATTTTTTTTTTTATTACTAACTATGAGCAGATTTATTATTTAACGATTTAATGAAACAGGTTTATCATTCTGTGAATATATATTATCCATATTTATATATACAGGGTGTCCCGCATTGAGATCTCATAACTTCAGGGGTTTATTCTGCACCTAATTTGTAGTTCCATTCTGAACGCATTCTTTAATGGTGAAGTCAATCTGGTTTCAAATGGATGTTTGCTCAGCTCATAATGGAAGAATGGTGACGGAATGGCTGAACAGTGAATTCCACACTAAATAAATTCGTTGTAAGGGAAAAGGTAATATTACCGTCTGTTGATGAATTAATCTGTCAGCTTAATTCTGCCAAACCTCTTTCAAAATTAGATGCCACTAGCGGTTTCAGGCAGATATCTATGGACGAAAGAAGTCAAAAGTTGGCTACATTCATAAGATCATTCGGCAGGTATCAGGCTGTACCGTATCAGGCTGTACCGTATCAGGCTGTACCGTATCAGGCTGTACCGTATCAGGCTGTACCGTGTCAGGCTGTACCGTATCAGGTTGTACCAAATGAAATGTCAGTTTTGTTTACTTTGCAATTTAATCCTTTCCCTTTTTAGCACTTTCCTCCGAAGGAAAGTAGCTATTGAGGTTGGACTCATGACGGAATTTTTGAAAAATTTCTTCAAATCTTTATCGATCCTACCTAGTAGACAGCGAAAATGACCCCCGTTAAAATTTATATATATCTATATATATATATATATATATATGCATATATATATATATATATATATATATATATGTCTGTTAACACGATAGCGGCCAGAGTTTTTGTTTTTTCGTCACGAAACTTGGTATATAGCATTCAATTAGCAAACGATTGAACGAGTTCGTTAACCAACAAAATCGGTCCACCGGAAGGGGGGGTTTACCCCGAACC
The DNA here is from genome assembly GCA_946811695.1 of Gonocerus acuteangulatus. Taxonomy (NCBI): domain Eukaryota; kingdom Metazoa; phylum Arthropoda; class Insecta; order Hemiptera; family Coreidae; genus Gonocerus; species Gonocerus acuteangulatus. The sequence goes on along the minus strand of OX328123.1, from coordinate 7,536,242 downwards.
CAAAACACTAATTTGACCATTTCAGCCGTAATATTTGTTATATTTCAACGAAACTTGGTATTCGTAGTGGTAATATAGAGAGAAAAGTGAGATATAAAAATGAACTAAATCGGTTCATAAGGAGGGGGGGGTTTACTCCGGACCGACAATACCAATTCGCCACTACCAGCCGTGATTTTTGGTGTATTTCGACGAAACTCGGTATTCATAGTGGTAATCTACAGGTAAATATGTGTTGTAAAAATAAACTAAATCGGTTCATTAGGAGGGGGGGTTTACTCCAGACCCACAATACCAATTCGCCACTACCAACCGTGATTTTTGGTATATTTCGACGAAACTCGGTATTCGTAGTGGTAATCTACAGGTAAATATGTCTTGTAAAAATAAACTAAATCGGTTCATTAGGAGGGGGGGGGGGGTTTACTCCGGACCCAAATTACTAATATACTCATACTGGTCGTAATTTCTGCTGTATTATAACGAAACGCGGTATACTTCGTGGGTAACTCATGAGAAAGAAGTGTTGTAAAAATGAGCTGAATTAGTCAATCGGAAAGCGGGGGTTTACTTTCTAATATATTTCAATAGATAAGCCAGCCAGACATAGGTTCACAAAGGCGCCGCAAGGAGCGCTAGAGGGACTGTATCCGGATCGGAAAATACGATAATATGAGGTTTTTTGTATTTATTACGTAGTGTAGTAGGTACCATGTGTAAACATAACTCTGGAAGGAAATTAATAATTTATCAGTTACTCATTACAAAATTAAAAGAGAACTATTCATGTTTTTATTTTATTTATGTAGGATATTTTAAGCAAATTGTTCTGGAAAGCAGTCTACGCTACCCAAATTCTGAGGAAAGTGCTTAGATATGCAGCTCCTGCGTGACGGACTTTTATTTCAATATTTACAAACATCATTGTTATTCATATAGAATTAAAGCTCTTTTATTCCAATCATTTAATCAGTAACTTGCGTATTGTGTTGTGAGAACGATCCTCTGAGAAAAAAATAAAACTTAAATTATGACTTCAACGGAAAACCGTATTATTTTTCGTTATGAATTTAAGCTCGGTCATAGCGCTGCTGAGGCGTTTATGAACATTAACACGACGTTCGGGGAGGGAACGGTGAATGAACGAACAGTTTAAAGGTGGTTTTCCAGGTTTCGAAGTGGAAATTGTGACCTTGACAACGAGGAGCGAGGAAGGCCAGAAACCAAGCTTGACAATGACCACCTGAAAGAAAGGGTTGAAACTTGTCCCTCAAAAAGCACTAGGGAATATGCCAAAGAACTCGGAGTAGGAGCCACGACAGTTTCAAGACATTTGAAGGAACTCGGCAAGTCCAAAACTGACATTTCATACGGTACAGCCTGATAAATGTTTCCCATTTGGTATATCATTTGCTTCTGAACATTTCTAAAGGAGAATGTCTGAGGATATTGAAGGTCTACAAAGGGTTATTAACTTAGCGAATGCATTTTTGGTTTATGGTGAACATGATGATAGGTTCACCAGGTGTTTACATTGCTTTCAAGAGTACGGGATTACTCTTAAGAATAGTGTATTTTTAAAGTTAATAAACTAATCGTTTTAGAGCGTTTTGGAAAATGGCAGCATCAAACCTGATCCAGAAAAGCTTACAGCATTCATGTCAATGCCTACACCTAAGGATCAAAAAGACTTAAGGTATTTTCTAGGTATGAGTAGTTATTTAATGCAATTCATCCCTCACCTTTCCGATCATGCCAAACCTTTGAGAGAATTATTGAGTAGCAAAATTAAAATCACTTGATAGTGAGGCCGACTCTTTAGCAACATTCGACCCACAGAGGGAAACACGTGTTTGCGCTGGTGCATCCAGCTTTGGAATCGGAGGAACTCCAGAACAGAAGTTTGCTAAGGGCTGAATGCCAGTTCAATTCATATCGGCGATAAATATAGTATTCTTGGTGGACTCACAGGCTGCTATATTGGCCCTATCATCGAACTCATCCACAGATTGCCATCGTACTTTGGAATGCAGAAAAAGCCTCTCAGAAGTAGCAGCCAAAGCTATTGTCGTGCTTCAGTGGATTCTTAGCCACGTGGGAGTGTTTGGGAATGAAAAAGCCGACGAATTGGCTAAGAAAGGATCAAACGAAGAACAGCCATCAGCCTTGGTGACACTCTCCTCAGCTTACTCCCAAATAAAGACTATCGTCAACATAGCAGTAGCTGAAGGACACCGCAAAGCTGCAACTGGTAAAATTTGGGAGAAGCTAGTCACAAAAGGACCGGTGCCCCGAGATCTGCCCAGAGAATTGGCTGTTTGCCTCTTCAGAATAACCACCGGACACGACTACCTGCACAGAATCGGCGTAGTAGATACAGACATCTGTCCACTGTGCAATGGTGACAGAGTGGGCGCTGCACACCTTACATCCTGCACTGCGCTAAGCTCCCCAGAGTATGACTATATGAATTTGCTGCTTTCCTCCCTATACTGGTCTGCGAGGCGCTTGATGGGAGAATTGCCTCGTGCGGGCGTAGGATAAAGTAAAGTAGTTCAATTCATATCGCGAACTTTAAGTTCAGTCGAGGTTTGATATGCTCAAATAGAAAAGGAAGCTTTAATTTTAGGGATGAAATTCGATTTGTTGACAGACCACAAACTTCTGGTTGAAATTCATGGCGAGAAACCTATTACGGGTTTGTTGGCACGACAGCAAAGTTTTAAAATTCACATCCTTTATGCAAAAGGAAAAGAATTTTTGACTCCTGATTAGCTTTCCAAAATTTCGTTAGATGGGTCTAGAGATAGAGACTTCCTAGACAAAATCAAGCTTCATGACTCTGAACTTGTTTCGTCTACACGAATTAAGGATTCGTGAAAGCGCAAGACGAATACGCAATGTAGCCAATTTCTAAAAAAAAAATTATTTCGTTTAGATCCTTCTGCTCACATTCAGGAACATAAATATGCTTTAGGCCCATCTGACAAACGTATGTAATGTACTGTATAACATATAGTCTTCTTTTTCGTACATGGCCACCGCGCATTCGCGAACACCAGCGGACACATTTTTGTGACACTTTTCTGTAACGCTTATGTCCACCTGACAAACTTATGTAATGAACTCTATAACATACAATCTTCTTTTTTCGTACAAGGGCACTGCGCGAGCGCGAACGCCAGCGAACAATTTTGTATGACACATACAGTCTTGTTTTTCGTACATGGCCACTACGCATGCATGAACGCCACTGCACATTCGTGAACGCCACTGCGCATACGCGAAAGCAACTGCGCATGCGCGAACGGCAGCGGCCACTTTTTTGTAACTTTTTTTCCAGTTTAGTCACCGCTAAAGCATATTTATGCTAAAAAAAAAACAATACTCTAAGACGACTGGACTAGATTTGATAATGGCCCATTCAATATAGAGAGAGGATCTTTTGTTTACCAAGGGGATCTGATTCTTTATAATACTAGGATTCTCGTGCCGAAATCTCAGACAGAAGAAGCCCTTGACAGTTCACATCCTTGACACCAATGAGTTACAAAATGCATCGCTCTTTCACTGATCTCTGTTGGTGGCCGGGAACTACGGCGGACATAAACTGTTTACCGTCCATAGACCTTTCGTGAACCTCTGATACCAAGCGACATATTGAACTTCAAAAGAAAAGGTACCTTGTTCTGCAAGATTATTTTTCAAAATACATAATATGTAGCACAAGAACTGACTCTAACGGCGTTATAGGAGCATTCAAAGTAATATTTTCTCAGCATGGCATTCTATCTATTGTTGTAGTAGAGAACAGCCCTTTCAACAGAAAGAAATCGTTGAACTGACAAGGCAAAGAGAAGTTCAGAAGAGAAGAACCAGGAGAGAGGAGTAGAAGAGAAGATGAAAGAGGAAAAGAGAGGGCGTTGGGACCTGGAGTGGAAGGATAGTCAAACATTGTTTACGTGGAAGAAGGCAGGAAAGGATGACAGAGGTACCTGTGCCTTTCGACCTCAACTTATCTCTCACCTATCCAGCCCTCCAGCCGACACATAGAGGCGGATGGCCCCGTACATACGTCTCCCTGGTATGTTGGAAGCTTGCGGACACATTCCCTGAAGAGGGATGCCAATTTCTCTAGATTCCACCCCGAGTCAGTTAGCCACCAGAAACCTGGGTAAACTGGCCCGGAGCTTCTAGCAGGAGACTCAGACATTGTGTACGTCGAAGAAGGCAGAAAACGATGAGAGACGTACCTGTGCCTTTAGTTTTTAAAAACTAACTCTCTACGCACCTACCTCCCTCCCAACAAAAAAAAAAAAAAAATCTTCTTGGTCAAAAAAATTAACTGACCAACTTATTGTCTTAGCTGTAAAGCTGCAAATTCAACATAATTTAAAATACATAATTATTAAGTAACAATTTCTTCTTCTAATAATTCCTAATAATCAATTTAAAAACTGTTCAAAGGTTTAGCCCCTTGCAGCAATACAGGCATCATATCGCACATTGACAGACTGGATGGTATTTGTGCACTCCTCTTCTGTAATCTGTTCCCAGGCCCATCTGATGCGACAGATAAGGTGCTCCCTTGAGCGAATGGGATCCCTGTAGACCAAATCTTTAATGTGTCACCATGCGAAGAATTCCAAGGGCGTGAAGTCTGAAGATCGAGCCGGCCAATATACCGGCCCACAATGTCCTATCCAACGCCAAGGATAGTCAGTGTCCAACCAATTTCGGACGGCCCTCCCATACTGACAACCGTCGACTTGGAACCAGCTTCCCAATCTCTTTGCCAAAGGACTTTGTCCAAGAAGAACGACAATTTATTATCGAGGAATGCGTGGAAAGAAGTTGAGGGGTCAAAAAATCGGGGCCTATTATTTCATTATTCCTCAATAAATCAGAGTGCCTATCATAATTTCTGTTAGTTCTTTGTGTTTTTCTAAGAAACAATGCAAAAATGAGATATATATCAAAGGACTTTTTTCTTTCTTTTTCCATCCTGCATCGATTCCGGAAGTTTTGCCGTTTATTTTGAGGACACCCTGCATATATATACAGGGTGTCACAGACTCGATGTTCCAGGCTAAAATCTCTGCAAACGTTTGAGATAAATTAGTGACAGTTTTTCTGTAGGGCGGGCTTTAAAAATAATGAAGTACATCAAGTTTCACATCATAATAGAGAATTTTTTCTTCTGTACACAATAGTGAAATCTGTTTCTCAATGCGATCTACAATAATGAGGATAAAGCTAGCAAGTAGAGAAAATTAACAAAACTATTTTATTTTTCCCCTTGAGACAAAGGAGGTTTAATACTGAAATGAGTATGTTTTATGAATTGGTTACTTGTAATAAAACAACTAAAAGCACAACAAAAATATTCTCTCGGTGTAACAAATTTTCAAACAGTCTTCTTTCTCCATTCATACAGAAAAGCAGCCTTCGACGGAGGGATGTGGCAGCTGATCTCAGGTATTAGGATGTCTTGAGAAGCAGAATATTCTCTTGTTCATATCCCCCAGTGAATTGGTATTTTTATAGACTATGTCTTCTCCAAAAATAAAAATTCAAAATGGTCAAATCCGGTGGTCTTGGTGGCCATTCAATATCGAAACTTTTTCCAAAACATCTATTATGAAATTTCTGCCTAATGAGATTGCTGACATTTCTCGAGTAATGCACTGGGCATCTGTCCATCTGATACCACATGTTCTGCCTTGTAGCGATTGTTAAATTTTGCATTAAAGTTGGAAGATTGTCCTTGAGAAACTCCTCAAAATTTACACTGTTCACAATATTGGGCAAGAAATTTGGTCCGACAATTTCAGAGCCAATGATCCCACACCATAAGCTGAGTTTCCAACGATGCTGATTAGTGCAGGTTTCTGCGATTTATTAGGCCGTTGCTGAAAAATGTTGCTTCATCAGACCACAAGACAAGATTAAGAAATTTGGGATCCACAGAAATTTGTTGCTGCGCCCAATGGTAGAACCTCACCCGGGGTTTGCAGTCTCTCTGACTCAATTCCTGGTGCAGAGACGTGTGGACTGTCTCATTTGCTTCTCTGTAAGAATGCGATGAACAGAAGTTCTAATAAGATCAAAGCCCCTGGCTATTTCCCAGACAATTTTGTAGGGCATTTTCATTTATAGCACCCACTATACTTTCCCAGAGTTCTTCTATGTGAATGGATCTAGTGACAGTGGGCCCTCTAAAATTTGGTTGAAATGAACCTGTAGTTTTAATCCTGTTAGTGATAGGCAGAAATGCTGCATGAGAAACAGGGGGTCTATCTGGGTAGCGTTGGGTATATAACCAGAAAGCACCCCGACTATTCTACCAACACTCTCTGAAAATGATCATCATATTAAACATCTCTTCATTTAAAGTCATTCTAAATATGATGTTAACTGAATGAAGGCAAACAAAAGGAATAAAACACTGAAGGGATTAAAGTATTGAACTTTAATCCTTTTCTTATCTGCTGGACTTATCATAAATAATTATTTAGTCATTGAAAAAGATTAAGAATAAAAGTTTAGAGAAATAAATATTAAAGTAAATCCTGGAACGGGAACAAGGAGAGCACCCTCCTGGAGCAGGAGGGGAGTTTTGTGTCTATTTACAAAAATCTTATTTTTAATGCACCTACAGATAAAGCAATTTTTTCTTGCCATTTCTGTTATGAATTCATTATTTTAGAATGTATTAAAAATGGATTTATCTATTATATTAAGAAGAAATAATGCTAAAATATGGTGTGTAACGGCATACTTTTTGTAGAATTTTTAAAGCCTGAAGAACAGAAAAAAGATTTCACTTATTTATCTCAGACAGTTCTGGGACACCCTATATCGCACAAGTATTTCTGTGACTCAACTCAAAATAAAACTCAACTGAAAATGTGTCATTCTTGCCTATGTAGGGGCCTTAGGATTAAGATAGGAAGAGTGAAACAAGTGTCCTCTGGTGTAGAAGCTCTGTAGCTAGGTACATACAGTTTGATGGTTGATAAAGAGATATTTACCATATCTTTCACAGTCATAACTATGACGGTGTGAATAAAGCCGATTTTCGAGTTGCGTCACTTTAGAAATACTAGTGTGATAATATCACATATTATGTTTGTATATATATATATATATATATATATATATATATATATATATATATTATTTTTGAGGTTTCTTCGCTGGGGAGAATTATTTGTGTTTGTACGGCATTCTCCAGCGGTCGATTTATTTGCGTAATATTTCACAGAAATCACATTTTGCTTCTTCAGACGGCCCATGTTTTTAAATATACACTTTTTTTTTTTGTTTATACTTTGTTATTTTATAATAACCTATATGATATATGTGTATATACACTTATGCATACATACATTTAAATGTGACTCAAGAACTCAATAAATGTCCAAATATTTGTTAAAGGGCCTCAAGAAAAATAGCAGTGCAGAAATAGATTATTTATTCAGGAAAAAAACTGGATTTGAGTATGAGGAAGTGAACTAGTTAGTCGAGGATGGTCCCACTAGAGGGGCGGACATCGCTCTCATAAATCATGAAGCACCCACCGGTATTTTCTTAGATCTGACTATAAGATTCAAATCAGGCCTTATCAGTTGAAAAAGAAAAGAAATCTATTAATGAAAAGTTTATTCCTATTTCGGTAGAAATTATAGAATCGAAAATTGAGAGGTAATCGCCCTTCTGTTTGGTGGAAGAGGTTCCATGCCTTCATTTACCCAAAATGTTTTCAGAAGATGGAACATAAAATGCGACTTTGGGTCACTGGCTTGTTCAATCATAAAGGATTCGGTTATGATTGTAAATCACTATTTGTATGGCTGTAAGAAGAAATAAGAAAACACATAAATACAACAAAAAAAAAATAAAAATAAAAAAATAAAATAAAAACAGAAGGGGGAAAAATTGAGAATTTCATTGAGCAAAAAAATGATTGCAATAAAATAAATCACGTGTAACCAACAGATGGCTTGTATATATATAGGCCAGAAGCTTATTATCATTCCAAGGAGGGCAAATTTTGTAAGAAAAAGAACATGGAATGATGACCATGTCGCTAAATATGGTCAGCCATCAGTCGGACATGACTCTTTCATCATATATATATATATATATTGAATTGGAAGTTGAGGGAGTGTTATGTTTTTTTTTAGACTTACAGATAACGAGAGAGAAGAAGGCTCACTCATTTGGCATATATAGGAAGCCCACTTTCACAGATACCATGATTCCATCTGACTCGAGTCATAGTTATAGGCACAAATTGTCTAGTTTTATATATTTAGTTGACCGAATGCTGAGGATCCCACTTAGTAAAGGAGACTATCAAAATGAACTAAATACCATAAAACACCTAGCACAGGTGAATGGTTATGGAAAAACGTTAGTGGATAAACTGGTAAAGAGACGTCTCAAAAAAAATATATGGGAAAGATGGGGACAAAGAAGAGTCGCATAAAACATCGATGAAATGGTGTTCTATGCCATATATAGAAGGTCTTTCAGACAAGTTGGTGCAACAGTTAGGTAGCCAAGGAATTAATGTGGCTTTCAAAAACCTTGGCTCTTTAAAGTCTCTACTGTGTAATGCCAAGGAAAAAGTACCCTTAGTGGAGAAGTCTGGGATTTACAAGATGAAATGTACATCGTGTGAGGCGTCTTATATTGGACAGTGTGGTCGAAAATTGAAGAAGAGGTGTTATGAGCATATGACGTATAACTCTTCTGAAATGTTCACTCATTTGCAAAATGAAGACCACAATAAAGAGGCCCTAGATGTAACTTTGTTGCACAATGTTAAAAAGGGGTATAAGATGAACGTCCTAGAAGGGATTGAGATTAAATTAGATAGACTAATAAATAAAGGTAAAAATCTCAATACGAGGACAGATACATGGCGTTTGAAATATGGGACTGAAGAAGGATTATCCCGGCTCGGAGAGTTCCCAAGAAGAGACCTCAGTCTACGGGTGAACCGCCTGCAGTGAAGAACTGGGTGGGGTCTCAGCATTAGGTTTTATTTTTATGTTTAACTTGTGATATACTGGTGTGTTTTTTATTTATGTACTTATTTATTTATTTTTCTTACGTGTGCTTGGACAGAAAGTGTGTATTTTGCTGTTTTTAATGTATATTTGAGTATGAATGCTTTTGTGGTTGATTACGTGTTTTGTGTTTTAGGATTTAATTGTTTTTATGATTGCATTGATTGTTTTTAAATGGTTTCTGACAATTCAAATTTATTTGATGAGCTTGTTCTCCGGTGTTAAAGATTATATATTTTTTGTTTTTCTATGCTGCAGAAGCACTGAGGATGGAGCTGTAGACTCCGAAAGCATGCTTTGTTGGTGAATAAAATAAATCATTTGTGGTGGAGACCTTGGAGTTTGTTGGTTTTCCTATTTGGATGCAGTACCACCACCGTCCAGCCAAATCAATGTCAAGATATATATATATATATATATATATATATATATATATATATATATCATCAACTGATGGGTAATGTGAATTATTAATATCTAAACTTATTTTTTGAAATTGGTTGATAAATAAAATAACCTATTGATGATTTTTTATCACTCATAGCACGAAACTCATTTGATTTTAAAGATATCAAAGTGCGGTTTGCATCTGCAAACCCCAACATTTCATCAAGCGCACATGTGCAGTAAATATGTTAAATGGTCGACATATTTAGAAAGCTTAGGTCGAGCCCTATAACTTTTACCTCTGACATTTTCTCCTCAGACCAACCGTTTGGCCGCACAATTAATTTGAGCCGTCATATTTGGGACACCCTGTATATACATATACATATATATATATATATATATATATATATATATATATATATATATATATATATATATACTCAGTGATTGTCAAAAGTATTGATACACTAAGTTTATTTTGAAAAAAAAAAAACACATTTTAAGGAGCACCATATCGTTAAAAATAATGTAAATGGTTCAGGAGAGATGTCATCAAGAAGCTATTCTATTTAGTAATAATATCAAAAATTATTAAATGGCCAACAGTTCCCATAGATCACCGAAGTTAAGCAACGTCGGGCGTGGTCAGCACCTGAATGGGTGACCGACCACTTGCTGTTGGCATGATAGAAAAGGGTGGCAACCTGTAGATAGCCCGGCGTTAATAGCTCTAATGTTGATAAGCCGTTAAACAAAAAAAAAAAAAATATCAAAAATTTAATCATTAGATATTAAAAATCAATATTATAAATTCCATATATCCAAAAATGATGAAAGAAAAGTATTTTTACACTAAATTTATTTTATAAAAAAAGCACATTTTAAAGACCACTATGTTGGTACAAATAACAAAAATTGTCCATGAGTGATAAAAAATCATCAATAGGTTATTTTATTTACTAACCAATTTCAAAAAATAAGTTTAGATATTAATAATTCACATTACCCATCAGTTGATGATAGCATTTTAAATAGAACATCTATTGCAGCCTCGACTGGACTGTAAAGATACTTGTTATTAAAAAGTACAAGGCAGGAATCGAAGGAATGAGAAAATACATGGATATAAGAATAAATAAGAAAATTCTGAATTGCTTTGGAAAAAAAATTAATAAAATAAACTAAATCAAATTAAATCATCTGATTGCTTATAGATAGGCCGGAAGCCTTAGAGCAAGGAGATTAAATTGTCTAAGAAAAAAAAAAAAAAGAAGAATTTCCTTGGAAATAGATTGATTTTTCTTGCACATGAACATTTCATAATTTATTTTTTTGACAGCACATCAACATCGAGGCCATTAAAAAATCGTACTAACCATCCAAGGTGCAGCAAGGAATTCCGTCAACGGGCCCTAAAATGAAATAACTCATCCAGCTGCAGACGCGACTCGAACCTGCATGAGAATCCTACACCTTAGCTACTGGAACATTCGGAGACCCTCGGTAATCCTAATATTTTAAATTTGTTCTAAAATATTAGTTAAAACTTTCATTGTTAGCAGAAGGTTCCATTAATTATTATTATTATTATTATTATTATTGTTTTAAGCCATTTCAAAGACGGCTACAAATAGACTCAACATCAGACGTATTATATCAAGACATGCAACTTGAAGCCAGGAAGTTTATTCTCCAAAAATGGCAGAGATCTTGTGGTATGAAACGACGGAGAACAAACTGAGGGAAATTAAAAGCACAGTTTGTGAATGGCCTTCGAACAAGAGAGGCACAAGAAGGGAAGAAATTATTTTTTGTCGACTAAGAATAGGACACTCTCGATATACTCACTCGCACCTTATACTAAACAACACATCCATATCTGCCAATATTGTGACACAAACTTGACTATAAAGCACTTACTAACTGAATGCAGACTTAGACAGAACTTTCACATGCCTGATAACTTGACTGACTTACTCAGAGAGGAAAGCCAATATATTAGACTAAAACACATTAGAATTTTTGAAACTAACCAGACTATATGACACTTTCTAAATACAATTGAATCCCCAAAATAACTTATAATTTTAATGGACTGATTGGAAAACTGATATTTATACCACTTTCCTTTCATTTTTTTTTCAGTCTAATTTTTAATATCATTGTGTATATGAAGTATGTTCCTCCTTTTTTATTAGTTTGTTACTGTTATTAAAGTAGGTTTAGCTTAAAATTGTAAATAGTTAACTTGTATAAGTTAACTATAAATATGAATTATAAAAAAAAAAAAAAAAAAAAAATCAGTCCCGTAACAGGCCACAAGGCTCCTGAGGGGCAGATACTGTAGAGGTATCTGATTCATGACCATACGGCACACTAGGGAGATAGTGTGGTCAGTACTATGCTCCGGCCGCCTGATTTTCCCTTTTGCTGCTTCCCTAATGACTGCTAGAGTCATTAACACCCAAGGTACCCATTAATAAATTAATTAAAGGCTGGGTTGGCCTAGGGATGGTCAGGGAGGCCAAATTCAACCCACGAACGAAGACACATAGAAGATAAAATCTTTAGTACTATGCTCGGGATTTGAAGTCAGGTCCTCCAACTTATTAGTCCAGTGCTCCACCACTGAGCTAACCTCGCCCCCTAATATTAATTATAACCCTATAACACTATATCAGATTTTGAAGCTCCATCATTATGTATGTACAAGTATATTTACCATATATCTATGTAAAACCATCTAAAATGATCTATCATCTATCAATGTAAAATTATACCAGATGCAAAGCTCTTATCCCTCAAGCCGTGAAGAGTTTCAATAAATAAATAAAAACATTAGCGGTATTTAAATTATTACATTTATATGAAAGTATAAAAATTTATGTCTTTAAAAAATGTCACAATATTGTTCAGAAAGGTTTGCCAGTAATGCATGTAAGTATCCATTTATCTTACAATTTGTTCTCTTATTCCTAAATTTGTGGAATTGTAGGAGAATATGTTTCACAGAGAGAGGAGAGTTTTAAATTGAGAACCTGTGGGAGGATAAAGACCTATTAGTAAGTAGGAATTGTAAAATTTACAATTGTCTAGTTTTAGCCTATCTATCAGGTCATCCCATAGGTAATGACGGTTTTTAATATTCTGCCTTTTTATGTTCCCTCCTTTTCAATTTATTTATTTATTTTTTTACATTTTTTGTTTATTATAGTATTAAATAACCTTATATATTATATTTATCATGTTTTGGTTGGTGAAACTTATTTATTCTGTGCTGAAATTTCATTTGAAATGGATCTCCCAAGACACCACTCACGCCACGTTATGCTTCAGGAATTTGATAAAGGAGAAAATGCTGCTTTAAATTATCGAAAACTTGTAGAAATATATGGCAAAAATGTCATTAGTGAGCAACAAGTGCAGCAGTGGTTTGAACAATTTTGAGCGAGAAACCTCAAGCTTCAAGATGAGCCTCGTACAGGACGACCAACAGAGCTTGACGACCAACTCCTGCAGGCTACTGTAGAAGAAAATCCTGGATCGGCACATTCTACAGTCCACCGACATTACTTATGGGATGATCTGATAGAACTATTTTATTTCTCCAGTTTTTTCTACTAATAGAAGACCGTGGTCCAAATGTCTTCTTATTTTTGTGTGTATGTTTAATGGTGTATCAACACGGGCTATTAATGCAGGGCTATCTACAGGTTGCCACCCTTTTATAATGCTAACATCACGTGGTCGGTCACCCATTCAGGTACTGGCCATGCCCGATGTTACTTAACTTTGGTGACCAACAAACGCCTTCTTATTTTTTGATAACTTATTATTTTTGAATGATTGAAAAATAAAAGAAGACTTTATTAACTCTGTCCTACTTATTTTACTGCTCTGATGAATGCTTGAATTTCAAGCTGAAACATCGGCAAACAATAAAACTCATTTTCCTATAAAAAATGTAGTTTTATTAAGATTGATTGTTCCTGTTGCTCTCAGCACTCCCATGTACTATGGCTAACAAAGAAAAATTATGCTCTTCATCGGATTCCCTATTGTTTCATTTTTTTGGGGGGGGGGGGGGGGGAATAGTTTATTCCTTCTATGCTGAGGTTTTATTTTTACTAAAGGAATCTGGAGCCATGATGAAGCTGTATTCCGAAGAAGCAACAGCAGACACTACTGCCTGATGTATGTAATGCATTGCTACATCAATACACTAGCTGAATACCCGTGCTTCACCACGGCCGATAAGTATTTTTTATACTAGCTGAATACCCGTGCTTCGTCACGGCAGATAAGTAGTTATTTTATTGCGTTAAATAATGTTTCATTAAAATTACGTTACTATACAATTCTGTGCAGTTTATTACAGCACGGTTCCTGTCATACTATATTTTATTCAATGGGCGTTAAAATTTAAAAGTTTATGTTTCCAATAAGTCATATGGTAACACCCAATATATTTACGAGTATTACCAAGGTTATAGGCTGTGCAAGGGTTCCAGATATTATTACCTCGCCTGGAAAACCTAAGGATATGCCATACATCACGGTTTGACCGGGACTGTCCCGGTATTTTGCAATTGTTTTGGTGTCCCGCCCAGTTTTATCAATGTCCCGGAAAAGGCTGTAAGATGTAAAAAGTAATGAATTCATGTTTATAAGAATCTTTTTTAAATCGGTTACTTTTCTACAATTAACATTTTTACTACTGCTCACAGTGTCAAATAAATCAGAAGTAATCTAACTGTAAAACGCTGGAACTACCTGCACAGCGCTGCCAGCTGCCAGACACTACTATTTGGCTGAGAGATTTTTTTAAGAAAATCAAGTAGCAAAAAAAGTTCCGTTCTTATTTTTAAGGTTTGGGTAGACTAACAGTTTAGGATTCCCCCTTCCCGTTAGTTGCTAGGCTTAAAACTCACCAACCATTTTGCTTATAATTTGTACTCTTTTTATCCCCCCCCCCCCCCCCCCCCCCCCCCCGGTATGCCCATCCCATATTAATGTGTCCCGGTTTAACTCTCCGAAAATATGGCAAGCCTATCTGACGGGGACAGGCAGAAAAGAAACGCAATTAAAACTCTATGAGGGACAATTAATTTCTAGTAATTCAAGGTCTGCCATCATAGTTGAAATTAACCTAAATTAGAAATTTAATTTTAACGTCCATTTATTATTAACGACGAATTTCAATTAGAAATAAAACTATGAGATAGATAATGTAAGGTAACAGCTGTTCTTTATCGTCCTAGCAACGCAGGCTGCCTAGGCTTCTCTAACCAACTAAAACTTTAAACCCCCCTAAAAATACGAATATCAAAAAATCCTTTCTTAGCGAGCGCCTACGTTATATAGGGAGTGTCCATGCAAAATTTCAAAATTTTCTGTCGAGCGGTTTGGGCTGGGGGATGATAGATGAGTGAGTGAGTGAGTGGTATTTGACAAATATATAGTAGATACAGAATTTTTGTGTTGAAATGTGTAATTCTGTCAAATTTATTTTTAACATTAATTTTTTTGTATTGTTAAAGATTTTTTTTTCAAGAAAAAATTCTGAGGTTGATTTCTTTAACCCTTTCTTACTATAAAGGACTTTCACCTCTGACCTTTTCATTTATTATTATCACATTTCGGCCTTACAGTAATTTTCATAAAACTTCAAATAAACAGTCTATTTTCTAAACACTGTTTTTAAAAGGGCTTGTCATATTTTCATTCATTACAGCTACTAACATTTTTTCTCCTTAGGCCAAGTACAGTCCATGTGCTCTTTTTAACCATTTTCCTTATTGAAATTAAATAAAAATAAAAATTTATTGGGAATAAATAATGAAAATGGTGGAATAGTGCACATGGACTGAATTTGGCCTAAGGAGAAAAATTGTTAGTGGCTGTAATCAATGAAAAAATTGCCAAGATGGCAAAACCTTTTAAAAACAAAGTGTAGAAAATGGACTGCATATTTGAAGTTTTATAAAAATGTCCCTAAGGCCGAAACGTTAAAATGTGAAAATAATAAATGAAATGGTTTGAGGTGAAGGTCATTTAAATTAACCCTTTAGAAACCGTGAGCTACTATAGTAGCTCGTTGAGAGGTGGGCTCCCTGGACCGTGAGCTACTATAGTAGCTCGGTGATAGGTGGGCTCCCTGGACCATGTGCTACTATAGTAGCTCGGTGTGAGGTGGGCTCCCTGGACCATGAGCAACTATAGTAGCTCGGTGAGAGGTGGGCTCCCTGGACCATGTGCTACTATAGTAGCTCGGTGATAGGTGGGCTCCCTTGACCATGAGCTACTATAGTGGCTCGGTGTGAGGTGGGCTCCCTGGACCATGAGCTACTATAGTAGTTTGGCTTCTCCAGCATTTCTAGACCGTGAGCTACTTTAGTAGCTCTGTTCCAAGAGCTATCTGTTAGTGGTTCTTATGTCAAGCTGAAGTATTGCTACCCATTTAGCAACTTTCTTTTCTAAACCCCAAAAATTTAAAATGTAAAAAAAAAAAAAAAAATGAAAAAAAAGTCCACCTGTGCCGGTCCAAAGTCTAGGTCATAATGAATGATGGGAAACTATGCATAATTAAAGAAAATAACGCAATTGCAGAGTGAAAAAGTAGTCGGTTCATTGGTCACAGTTTGCATCACTAGTACTCGGTCCAGCGAGCCCGCTTTAACTCTGCCATATTCGGCCTCTAAAGGGTCAAGAATGTGTTGAATTATTATTATTATTTTTTTTTTTTTTTGTGAATGTGAATTATTTTTGTTTAGTTAAAATCTCTCTTTTTTACCAAATAATAGTTTTATTACTCATAAAAGTATAAGTAAATAATACTTTTATGTATGAAATATGAAAATATCCTATCATGTCATTGGAAAGAATGAGTACTGAAACGCCTCTTTATCCTGATAATCAATCCATTTAAAAAAGTGCTGTTTTTTTATTACACTGAACTAATGTGCAAGAAAGTTTTTTAAAAAAAAAGTGTTATATTAGGATTTAATGCCACGTCTATATCATGTCTTCCAGCTTTTAGTGCTGTTACTCCACTCCTCCCCAGCAATTTATAGGTACATGTTGTAGTGATGTAGTGCGAATTTCTGATTTATGGTAGAAATGTCACTCCCTAACACACTTTTTCTCTTGTTATAAACATTATATGAACAAAAATTTTTGCTCATTGTTTCTTGGGTGTTATTTATATTATTTTCTTAATTATAGATCTGACTTCTGGCTGAGAAACCTCATTTCATATATGTGAAATAAGCACACCTATTTCAAGATAAAAATGCAATTGGGGCATGACTTAAGTCCCTGATTAAGCAATGAAAGTGAGCCATTTTTTTCTTTACACCATGGATTGCAGTTAGAGAAATTCTACATAATTATTTGTCCTACATTCCATTTAAGAATCAAGTTTATCTGTGTCTGGTGGGCTCAGAAATTCCTCACTGCAATGTATTGATTTTCTAGCCAAGATTGATGGAGGTGTCAGAACATTTGGAAGTTTGAAGTGGAGATTATTGAAATTATTATATCCCTTCTTTTGATTATATTTAACAAGAAAAACTAATTGTCTTTTTATATCCTTTTTTTTTTCTCCAAAAAGAAAATTCTGAGGTCAACTTTGATTAAAACATTTTGGTATGATCACTTCCTCAGACCATAAATATGTATTTTTATTTATATCTCCACCTTTCACAAATAACGTTTCGGCCTTCGGACCATTTTCAAATTCTAGAACAAATTTATTTATTTTATTTTTCTTCTAGAATTTGAAAATGGCCTGAAGGTCGAAACTTATTTGTGAAAGTTGTAGATATAAATAAAAATACATATTTATGGTCTGAGGAAGTGATCATACCAAGGTGTTTTTTAAGACAAACTAATCAAGTAGCATGCAGCAAAGGTAAGTTCTCTAATTCACACTATTTGTGAGCCATTTACTTTCAAAAGATCACTTTATGCCTAAATTATCTAGTTTAATGAAAGCAACTCATAACAGGAATAAAATAATAATAATCTTTTCGGACTAGATATAGATTTTTTCTAAATTAAGGAAATAAATAGGTCATGTCCTTTTTAAAATATACATCATTTTTGCTTAAAGCACAAATCATAACAGAGATGCTCATAACATTTGAAAAATGGCTCAAAACAATGTCCTTGCTTTCTTTAATGTCACACTCATGCCAGCGCTCTTTTGCAAACGTGCTCGCAAAATTAATTTCAAAAAAGTTTATTCAGAATTTTTGTTATTATTTTAAAGAGCGAAAATATTTTTATTCGCGTAATTATAAAGTAATTATTCTTTTGAAAAAACAGGAGTCATGTGAGAGCAATTCAAATGGCAGTGAAGGGAGGTTATATTATTGTAAGGCTGCTTAATTCACTCAAGGCCGAGGCTATGGAGCATCTAGCCAAAGCTCTCCTTTTTCTCAAGAAGTAGTTTAGTATTATTCAAGTGCGTGACATAACTGTGATAAACTGTTATCGTTGTCGCGAAATTAATATGGGCCATGCAACATGGCCTGTATTTGTGCAGTGGTTTGCTTAATTTGAAGTTGTGTTTGGACTATCATGGCTGACAGTGCAAGTGTAATATCCTCTAAAAATTCCGAAAAAAGTAAGTTATCGAATTTAGTTAATCGTACAACTAGTGAAACTTTGCGTTTAAACGATATTGAAAAAGTAGTGAACTCTCCGAATTCCTTGTCGACGAACGCACCACGGAAGAAAACTTCATTTCAGATCACGAGTGTAATAGTCGGTTCTAGAGCTAGTAATGATGGTGGTGATGATTCGGCTGATGACTTAGATGAATCCCATGCTGAGGATATTTCTGAGGTTCTTGATAATTCCAGAATCACGGATATAGAAAACGAAACTCCTAGTTATTCAGAAGATACCTTCTCAAAGGATGACGTTTTCTTTAATGCATCCTCTTCCTTAGTTTCTGCTCCTGTGATACCCACAAGTTCGCAGTATGGTTTAGCTATCGTAGCAACACCAGAGCATAGTGAAAGTGCTTTAAATTCTTCAGACAATTGTGAAAATTGTGATACAGTGAATGTTTCCAGTGTTGATGTGACTGAAAATGTTATAAACCTAGGTGTAGTTAGTACCAAACATGATCCTGAGATGAGAGACATGCATCCCCCTGCCCCGCGCACTGAAAGGTTTAAAGTTGTTAAAATTGAAAGTACCGAACCATTTAAACGCGGCCGTTGGGTTTGTATGGACTATTTAGATCATAATATAGCACAAAAAGATCAGCCTAGTTCTAAAACTGATACTGCTGATAATAATACTACAGAGCCGACTACGCTTGTCCCTAGTGAACAGCCTGTTGTTGTTAATTCAGTTATTGAGGAGCAGCCTCAAACTACAGTTCCTACAGAAGTCGTTAATACTCCTGCAGCGACCATGCAGTCCAATGAAAATAGTCAAGTTAGTAATAATCAGGTACCTATCAGTAGTGCACCTACTGTTGTACCTACTTCCTATCCGTCTGTGTCTCCGGGACAATCTCTACAAAATAGTATGCAAATGGGCCATGTAGTTAACACCTCTACAGCTCCAGCAGCTTCTCAACAATCACAGAGTTTATCTCAGGTACATATGCAACAAATTCTAGCCAATTCGAATCAGCATCAAAGCTTACAACCTCAACAAATGCAGCAGGTAATGGCTAGTGCAAACGTTATGCCAATTCAACAACCTAATGCTATTCCACAAACGTTGCAGCAACAACCTGTAATGCAGCAACCGATACAACAGATGCAACAAATGCACCAACAGACTCAACAGTATCCATCTCAACCTCAAAATATGCCTCAACAGCAACAGACTGTACCACAACAACAAACTATGCCTCAGCAGCAACAGTCATTACCTCAGCAACAACAATCATTGCCTCAGCAGCAGCAACAGTCAATGCCCTCTCAACAACAGCAAACGATGCCTCAGCAACAGCCGCAACAGGCTATGCCGCAGCAGCAGCAACAACAACAGCAATCTATGCCTCAACCTCAACAGCAGGTATTACAGCCTCAGCAAACTATGCCACAACAACAAACAATGCCTCAGCAGCAAACAATTCCACAGCAGCAACAGACAATGCCACAGCAGCAACAAACAATGCCTCAGCAGCAACAAACAATGCCTCAACAGCAACAAACAATGCCACAGCAACAGCAGCAGCAAACTATTCCACAACAGCAAGGAATGCAACAGCAAATGCCACAACAACAAGGCATGCCTCAACAGCAGCAGCCTATGCATCAACAGCAGTTTCAACCGATTCAGCCGCAACAACAGCAGGCGATGATGCAGCAGCAAATGCCCCAACAGCCCATGCAGAATCAGATGCCTGTGCAACAAGTCCAAATGCAACCTGGTGTTCAGCAAATGCCTATGCAACAGCCTCAAGGACAACCGTCTATGCAGCAACAGCCGATGCTACAGCAGCCCATGCAACCAACTCAGATGCACCAAGTGTCGTATTCACAGCCACCGACACAAACGACACAAGTACCAGGAATGATGCCACAAATGCACCCGTCTCAGATGCAGGGCTTTCAGCCAGGGCAAATGATGACTAATATGCAGCCTCAACCGATCATGAACATCCAATCGCAACCTCACCTCCAACCGCAGTATTATCCCGTGTCGCAGCCGATGCCTACTAGTATCGTATCATCACAAGGTTTGATGACCCAGGGAACGATGCCACAGGGTTCTACTCCTAGTCTCCCTCCTCTCCAGACGTATGCATCCGTCGCGTCTATGCCCCCTATGCAAGTTCCCAATATGCCACAAACTCCTCCGATCCCTACGTCGGTACAATATAGTATGCCGCACATGACACAGAACAGTCAGATGACTCTACCTCCAATGACTATGCAGCAAACGATAATTCCACAGCCAACTCAACAACCACAACAACAACAACAACAACCTCAGCCAGCTCAAAGCTACGCTGGGATCAGCTCTCCAGCCCAGTCGTATACTCACGGAATGTCTAGTTCGTCTGTTCCATCAGCTATTATGATGGAACATCCCTTCATGAACGGCGAGCATACAGACAACCCTACTGCAGCGCTTATAGAATCACTCAATGAAGTAACCGCAGCAGCAGATGAATTACAGCCAGGAGAGGACGCTGAAAGGTGAGCTCATTTTATTTATTTTTATTAGCTATTTATTTAGTGAATTCGCCAAGCACTAGTTTTGGTTTGAGGGCACATTTAGAAATTTACCATTGAAGAGTATTTGAAAGTTACAAGAAATCATATGTGTAAGTTTATTGAATATTTAAATTTTCCTAATTATATAATTTAATAAATATTTGCCGTAAATTGATATTAAATTTTATCTAAAAACATTATTTATAATTATTATCTTTCAATGCTCACTATAATTCACTACATATTATAGAATAAAATATTTCAGACTTCACTTATAGTTGCTTAAACCATTGTACAAAATGATAACATTATTTGTTCTCCGTGAATTTTCTTAGTGATTATTGCATGGTTTGTACTGCTTCATACTTCTATTCCCAGTTGGTGGCTTTCTCTTATTTAATTTTTATCTATTTATCTTTATGAGCAAGCAGTTACAATTTTTGCACATACAGAATAAATGGGTCACATGCTTGAAGACAAAAAATGTATTGATCTTATTGTTTTATCGGTAGCAGAATCATGGCTATCTTCTACAAAATATGTTATCATTTTGGTAATTGTGAAGTTTTGGGGCCTCCACCCCGATTTTTTTCAATGGTTATTCTATGAGTTATTTTGATGCACTAAATATGAATCCGTTAAAAAAAAAAAAAAAAAGTCGCCCTCAACTAGGAAAAAAGTTATTAAGCACTAAAGTTCACTGTTATGTACGTTAGAGAGGCTAGTATAAACAACGATATTTGTATAGATGCGCATGCACAGGGATGTAAAATTGGGAAATAAATGACTCATTTGAAATGTTGTTAAATTATTTATTGAAAAATAATTGTAAATTTTAAGGGCCTCCTCACCCGTTGTAGCCTGTCTTTTATGGACATACGTGCTATGCGTTTCCACTCACTTTGCTCGCTCAAGAAAATGTATAACTCTAGTCATTTCAACTCACTAAAATTAATAAAGTTCTATTAATTTTAGCGAGTTGGATTTACCAGAGTTTTGATATCTTCTTGAGCGAGTGGAAACGCATAGCACGTATGCCCTTAATTTGAAATAAATATAAAATATAAACACTTAAAACAAAAAAATAAATACTTCATTCTTCTTTAGCCTATCTCCTAGACATTTTCTAATCTTTCATTTTCGGCAGTGCAATGAAAGATTATTTTTAGTTAAAACTGGGAGGCCCGGTGGCCATGAGCGTTAAGGCGTGAGCACTTTACACTCCAACCAAAGGGTCGTGGGTTCGATTCCTACTAGGGGTGGTGGCTTTTCTTTAGAAAAAAGAAAAGGCATCTGCCCTAACCTGGCTAGAAAAGGGTGGTAACTTATAGATAATCCGTCCTAAAATTCGTTGTTAATAATAAATGGACGTTAAAATTTAATAACAATTGAACCCAAACTTGTCCCCACATTTTCCATAATGGATTATTCTCTCATAATAATAACTGCTATAAATTCGTATTACTATAACTTCATTATAATTAAGCAAACTTATCTGACTTTTTCACAATTATCAGAGCATACTAATTATAAAGGCATTAGCTAATTATTAAGGGGTTTCTTGCATATAATACTTTTCAACAGTAAAACAAAAAATGTTGAGAATGTTTTATTATTTAAAAAAATGTTTCTGAATAAATAACTGATGGTAAATTTCAATGATGGTTCTTTATTGCGGACTTTTATGTACTAGCATGTTTAAAAATATAGTTGTTTACGCTTGCTTTCTTAACCTGCAAAATTTGGAGCTTAATAACATTTTTTTCTAGTTGAAAGCGACTTTTTTTTTTAATGGGTTCGTGTTTAGTACATCAAAATAACTCTTAGAAAACCAGAACCCCCCCCCCCCCCCCCCCGAAAAAACAAAACAGAAAAAAATGGTTTGGGGGCCCCTAAACTTCACACTTACCATCATTTTTAGATTATTGTTTAATTTCATTCTCTAATGCCTTATTTTGACCAAAACAGTGCTTTTATTTTTTTTCATTTTACCTTATATGAAAACTACAGAGGAACTGTTTTTTGTTATTGTGTTATCTAGTTTGCGTGGTCTCGCACGTGCATTGTCTGAGGCCGTCATTGAGCCACTATCTCAAGATTTCAGGTGGGCGAGAAACCACATTTCCTTCCTCTCGTTTATCGTCTCCCCTGTATATTGTTAACTCTGAGTATTAGTTTTTCCCCGTTTAGTTTGAAGCCATGAACTAATATATCATTAACAACGGGGAAGGAAATGATTACTTCAATGTTTTTGATTGGAGTCAGTTTGCTTGCTCAATGTCTTTTTATTTTTTTGTTTATTTTTAGTATTAATTTTGTCATCATTTTATTTTCTAGCAAAAAAATATTTTGCTCAAGTCATGCATTGCTTTTAATAATTGAATCCTTTCCCCGGTTTATTGTTTCAATTTTGTCTGATATTCCCCATCCTACCTTACTTTGAAATTCCAAAATAACTGAAAACCCATTTTTTTTTTGTCTATCCTCCACCCATTTTATTTTAACTGAGAATATTAAAATTGAATGATTTCTAATGGTTTTTTCTTCTTTTAATCGCCTCAGTCCTAGAACTGGCTAAATTATCATTAAGTGTGACAGGATCGCTATTGGATTCAGTTGAACTGTAGTTAGTAAAATAATAACGGGAAATTAAAGCAAAATATATATTATATAACTATTGAATTAACTAAATTATTTTTTTCTTAAAGAGATAATGAATGAATTATTACGTGAAGAAGAAGGTGTAGATCATCAGGGTTCGGTCATGTGTTGAATAAAAACTAAATTTTATAACTAAAATGAGTTTTATTTTTGACAACGTTTTGGCTTGATATGCAAGCCTTCTTCATGGCTATGGAGGAGGGGGAGAGAACTCTCCCGTTTTGTGGAGGCTGATCTCTGTGGGAGAAATGTAGCATCCACGAAATCTGAACAGTTCTCTCTCTCTCCTTCATAGCTCTGAAAAAGGATGGCAAATCAAGCCGAAACGCCAAAAATAAAACTAATTTTAGTTATAAAATACTGAGGTTATAATACCAACAAGGATGAGGAATAACCCTTCACAGCTGTACAACATACTTTTATTTCAACGTTTCGGACCGTTCGTCCATCTTCAGGCAATCATATCTTGTCACTACTTAAAATAACATTTCAAACGTCATAAATTAAAACAAATGATTCCTATAAGGAACCAAGTCAAAAACACTTGAAGACAATTAAAAATGTTCATCCTCAAACAGCCATATTAGAAACCTTATATTAGATAAGGTTTCTAATATGGCTGTGTGATGGTGAACATGTTTAATTGTCTTCAAGTGTTTTTGACTTGGTTCCTTATAGGAATCATTTGTTTTAATTTATGACGTTTGAAATGTTATTTTAAGTAGTGACAGGATATGATTGCCTGAAGATGGACGAACGGTCCGAAACGTTGAAATAAAAGTATGTTGTACAGCTGTGAAGGGTTATTTCTCATCCTTGTTGGTATTATTTATTTATTTATTTAAATTTTAACGTCCATTTATTATTAACTACGAATTTTAGGACGGGTTATCTATAGGTTACCACCCTTTTCTAGCCAGGATAGGGGTGATGCCTTTTCCTATTTCGAAAGAAAAGCCACCACCCCTAGTGGGAATCGAACCCACGACCTTTGGCACGGAGTGTTAAGAGCTCACGCCTTAACCCTCACGGCTACCGGGTCTCCTTGTTGGTATTATTAATTAATACCCTTCATCTAGTCATCAAAATACTGAGGTTAGCTCAGTGCAAGAGCACTCGACTAATGAACAGCAGGACCCGAGTTACAATAACTTGAGCGCGCACTAAAGATTTTTATCTTCTACTGTCGTCATTCAAGGGTTGGATTTGGGGTCTTGGATCGTCACTAGGCTCACCCAGCCTTTAATTAATTAATGGGTACCTGCAAAGAGAAAAATCAGCCAGAGCTTAGTACTGACCACACTATCCCCCTAGTGTGATATATGGTCACAAATCAAATACCTCTAAAGTATCCACTCCTTGGGCCATTGTGGTCTGTTACGGGACTATTTTTTTTTTTTTTTTTTTTTTTTTTAGTTATAAAATGTAGTTTTTATTCAATCACATGACCGAACTCCGATGATCTACGCCTTCTATATCTCAACAGTCGACATTCTGTTCTCAATTATGTGAAGAAGTCTGATTTTTTATGTTCAACAGTTGAAAAATGTAATTCAAAATTTTAGCAAACTTTTTTTTTTTTTTTGCAATGCTTCTTGGGAATAAGAATTGCTTTTCCAGAGCATAACACTGTTGTTTTTTTATCAAGAGACATCAAAGTCTGTGAGCTAACACAATTCCGATACATTTTTCATGTAGAAGGAACGAGATTTTCACTTCTCTAAAAGGTTTTCCTCAGTCCCTGAAATGGAATTGTCATTTTTTTGCTTAGACCAAGCGGTGTTAGATCCCAGCTTATCTTTTACAGAAATTCTTATATACTAGTATTTACGTACGTATATATGCGTATTTAGGATATATTGTCTTTTAGGAGGGGATGGCATTTTTTAAACACTTTTTCCCCCCATTTTCTATAGTTAAATATAAAAATTATATTTGCTGAAAATACTCTTAATATTATTATAACTACAGTGGAGTCTCACTTATACGATACTTATGCACTTATACGAAGAATTTTTGGTTCCCCAGCGGAACTCCAATTAATCCTGTGTAATGAGTTATTCACTTATATGATATTCAGTTATACACAATATTCACTTATACAAAAGTTAATTTGTTCCACTGGTGTAAATACTATTCAGTTATACGAAGAGAACAGCTTTTCCACGAAATGTTTACAGACTTACCAGTGACTTACCCCCACCAGCCTCTCTCTCAGTTCTTCCTTGTGATTTTAGTAGTCCAGCCGTGTTCTATGCACTCTATCTTGTGTGATTTCCTTCGTTCCAGCACTAATAACACGGGTTTTCAGTTCTCTACATAGTAGTCGTTCTAGAAGCTGTGTTCTATTCTGCTTGCACTTTTTGAAATGAATAAAAAACCAGAACAAAACTTTCGCTTGAAAGCAAAATAAAAATACTGAAAGACGTTGATGACAACCCCAAAGAAACAAAAATAGATATAGCTAAACGGTTGAAATTACCTTTTTTAACCCTTCCGACTATTATCGGTAAGAGGAAAGGAATCGAGGAGAATTTTGTGATATTAAACTTGGCAATATAATAATCTTCAACGTTATCTAACAACAAAATGTGTACAAACAATAAAATTGTGACTTTTTTTATGAAGAATTTATTTTATTTTAAAATAGCCACAAAACATAGTAGTACTATTCAGTTATACAAAATATTCACTTATACGAAACATTTTCCGTTCCCCCTTACATTAGTATAAGTAAGACTCCACTATATTAGTAATTTATTTAAAATTACCATAATATAATATTTCTTTTCCCAAAGTAATGGTAGTTATTTTCAATTGTTTATTATTATTTATATGGAGATGATCCGACTGCTAAGTTCATTAACACTGTTAAGCAGAAGTAAAACAAACAAACATTTATTGTTGTACTTAGCAGGTTAATTTTGTTTTTATGGTTCTGATGAGGGCTTAAAAATCAAGCAAAATGTTGGAAAATAAAAAAAAAACTTTTTTTTAAAATGCGATGTTATTCGAAGACTTCCATCTTTGTAATTTTCTCAATCAATAATAATTTCTGAGACAGTTATTTTATTAGTTAATTCATTATGCTTATAATATTGGAACTGATCCATTTTTTAGAATAGGGAATTTTGAGGGCAAATAAATTATTTGGCAAGTATTGATAAATTATCCTTTAATATTCAAAATTATTAGAATCAATTTTCTGGCAGTTCAATGCCTTCTGTCTATAAATACCTATTTACATTTAATTGTAAAGCCTACAACTGTATTTTGTACTATAAAGGTGTAACGTTAACTTCAATGACTTATCGCTGAAGCGCATCAGCGACACATAATGAAGCGCATCAGATAACCAAAATCACGCCCACTCCAATAACTGTTAACGAAGTCTTCAACCCGATAGAAATCTTCATAAGAGCAAATTGGGAAGACAATAGATTAAGGGAGAAAGCATCCCGAATGAAATAGCCTGAATGAAAATCGGACACACAAAACTGTCGCATAGATTCGTCATTTCGAATGAAGACCCACCGAAATGACCAACATGTGACGACACCCTACTATAAAGCATGTTAGTCTAGCAACACCACTACAGGATAGTCGGAGAGCTAGTAACGCACGTTTTATGAAGTGTTTTATACACCTTGAAATTTTGCTATAATGTACCTCTTGGGTAGATAAGGAGGTAAGTACGTGTTGGCTAGACTTACCAGGTACTGCGCATAGGGGAAAGGTACAAAATAATATTGCCCAAAAATAAAGTTTTATTCGGAAGCCAACTATCTTTAATGTAAAATTAAGGCGATTTTATAATGAATAATAAATAAGGCAGACACTTTTAAGGGGGATAACATGTAAAAAAAAGAAAGAAGAATTTGTTTTTTTGTAATTTTAAATTAAGTGTTTTATTCACGTTGCGTTTTAAACCGGAACAGCTGTACAAGATCATGTGAGCAAGAACCAATGAGAGCACAGAGAATAACCACAACTGCCCAGATGATCGGTGCTCTCACTCACTCTTATGCAGTGTATTGCAGTCTATCATAGGCAACATTTATTTTCATGTTTCCTGATAATTAAACCCCACAAAAAGTGTCTGCCCTTTTATAATTATTTTCTATTATGTTTATTGAAGACGCTGTTTAAATCGCAGCGCGAATAAAGCACTTCATTTAATATTTTTAAAAAACTTGGTATTTTAGTTTTTTTTCTTTAATTTACATTTCAACCCCTTTAAAAGTGTCTGCCTTATTTATTATAAAATTGCCGTAATTATACATTTAATGTAGTTGGCTTCTAAATAGAAATCTATTTTTGGGCAATATTTTGTCGCACCTTCCCCCTATGCGCAGTACCTGGTGTGTAAGTGTAGTATATTCGTGATACCAGCTACAGGATTTTAATATATATATATATATATATATATATATATATATATATATATATATATAAATATACATATATTAAGAGAAATTTAATCAAGGAATAATGAGTCGAAAAAAGAGAAAAACATTCATAGAATCCACAAAAAACACTAATACATTATGAAAGTTAACCAAGCATTGGCGGCATAAAAAAATCAGGCAATTATAACCTTGATGTTGTTTGCCTTAAAACTCCAAACAAACCAAAAAAAGAAAGAAAAAAAAACTACCTTCTTTTAGCGGGGAAAATCTTCCACCTGTTAGCTTTCGAAGTATTCCTTCCTTCATAGGACGCATATTTTGAGCGTATTTTGCTATATGCTAGGAACTTGCTTTATCTTACTCTCATGCTAGCTTTCATTTCCTAAGCAGCCCTTCATTTCAATTATAGTCAAGTCAATTTTTATAGCCATTTGTTAATTTAATTATATTTTTTATAATTCAGTTATTGAAATCACAAATGTAAATTGTTTTATTTCCTTTGATATTATGGTCAGCAGTTTTGTATTCAAGTTATTGTTTGCTTTCTCTGTTTGGGTCAAGCTGCTTTTACATTTTTTATTTTGTGCTTGTCATTGAATGTGATGGATTTTGATAAAATGTTACTTTTTTACCATGTAAAACTTTAAATTATATTATTTTCCTATATACATAACATTTGCAAAAGAAAGGAAAAGTTATAAAAATTCTTTCACAACATCTAATAAAAATCATTTAATTGTACTAAGCATGGTGGATGGTCAATAAAAATATTATTAAGACTGTTAATTTGTTTATTTATAATAATTTTTCATGTTTAACACCTTTTTTAGTGCCTCATTAGGATCTAGAACAAGCACTACTCCACTATAGCCTGTTCAGATAAACCCAGGAGCTCAATTGAGCATGCTCGAACGTCAGGGAAAATTTCTCCCTGTACCCTCCCTTCTATTCCGCCATTTTAGGTTCATCTTCGTACTATCAACATGTACTGATTGTAAGACATATTTTATCCCCTGAAGAAGCATCTAAAAGGCTTTGAAACTTGTAAAGCTATTTAAAATAAATTACTTAAAGGAGTTAATTTGATTTGTATTGACCTTTCAACAAGCTTAGTACAATTTGAGAAATTTCAAGATAACAAGATGTCAAGTTAACATGTCGTCTTTTAATTGAGAAGATATGGTCGACCGTCCGGTCAATGTTCTTATTCAATAAAACACATTTTATTTGCTAAAATGTATATTTAGCGGCAATAAATATACATTTTAGCAAATAAAATGTGTTTTATTGAATAAGAACACTGACCGAAACCCCGACGATCAACGCTTCCTGTTGTCTTTTAATTTCATTTTACCAGTGAAATTAAGTAGTTCAATATCTCTTAACGTATTCTTGATTGAAGCTTGTGTATTTATTTAATATTCTTCTAAAACTGAGGTTATCCTATATTGTTATTATAAATCACAACATAATTATTTTTTATTAATTATATTATAGCAATTAACATAGGTTCCAGTGACCTATTACTGGAGGTCTCCTTTATAGAAATATTAAATGAGGATGTCATCTGTGACGAATGCGTCTCCGAAACAGTGACATGGTTCCAAAACTGTCTCGGCATCCGTTAATAAGCCAAGACATTACTGTAATAGGGACCCATTTGTTTGGCTGTCATTCTTATTAAATTGTTTATACAGAATATCTTGTTAACAATTATAAATTTTTTATTTATTAATATCTGCTCCATAACATAGGCGATTAGCAGATACGAGAATGCTGTGATCCGTTGTAGACAGTGGGTAGAGCGGTTGAAATTTAATGATAAATGCTTTGAGACAATATTCACAGATTTAGAGTACAACAATACATTTAGAGGTATACGCACAGTATGACATATACACACATATTTGTTAAGCATGCACAAACGTGAGTTTATACTGTACACACGAATGCATAGCTATACATTTCGAAGGGAGATCATAGTTAAATGCATATCTGTGTTAATATATATTTTCATATTAATGAAAAATATATATTTTTATAAAAGTTAATAATTTCAAAGTGAAGGAACTCCACCCCCCCCCCCTCTTAGGATCCTGTCAGTTTCATATTGTGGCGCCTTTAACTTTCTTCTCTTTGAGATTTTATTTTATATTTTTAACGCAAGATCAAACACTACCGATAACTGCTTCTACTCCTTTCCTAATGTCACTAGGGATAAGAACGGAACCGCGCGAGTAAACTGTTTTGTTTGTAGCCTTCCAGGTTCTCTAACGTAAGCAAACGAATTAAAACCATTTTCAAGTTGAAATATGTTATCGTTTTCGAGAAAAATGGAAAAAATAGTTTTTCAAACTATATTTCGGTTTGGGTACTTAAAATCTTCAGACTCAATTCAATATTTTCTTTTTGTTTAAAATGCATCTAAACTAAGATATTTAAATTTTGGTTACAGGTGAAATTTAGGAAATATTCCAAAATAAAAAATTAAATAAATGTTTATTAATAGAAATGAAAAGTTTTAGGATCTTCGTAGATTTTCGTAAATATCTGGGAAACGGTTGGGAAATCGTGGTAAGTGGAATGTGACCATTCGAAAGCTTACTAAATTGTCTTCAAAAAAGGTTGTGAAGCAATTTTTGATGGGGCGACGTCAATCGGAGAAAAAATGGATTCGAAAGTGTTTGTTTTGTTCTTTCGAACGGATTTTTTCTCTTTTAAACTCAGTTTTTAATTGTTTTTTTTTTTATTGCATTTAATAGTAAAATGAGTGTTTTAGTAAAACAAGGTAAGAAAATGGAAACAGTGTTTCGAAGAGCGAACGCTGAGACAGAGTATGGAGTAGTTTCTGCTTAGGATACTGTCAGTTGCATGTTGTGGTTCCTTAAACCTTCCTTCTCTTTGAGGTTTCTGCTTAGGATACTGTCAGTTGCATGTTGTGGTTCCTTAAACCTTCCTTCTCTTTGAGGTTTCTGCTTAGGATACTGTCAGTTGCATGTTGTGGTTCCTTAAACCTTCCTTCTCTTTGAGGTTTCTGCTTAGGATACTGTCAGTTGCATGTTGTGGTTCCTTAAACCTTCCTTCTCTTTGAGGTTTCTGCTTAGGATACTGTCAGTTGCATGTTGTGGTTCCTTAAACCTTCCTTCTCTTTGAGGTTTCTGCTTAGGATACTGTCAGTTGCATGTTGTGGTTCCTTAAACCTTCCTTCTCTTTGAGGTTTCTGCTTAGGATACTGTCAGTTGCATGTTGTGGTTCCTTAAACCTTCCTTCTCTTTGAGGTTTCTGCTTAGGATACTGTCAGTTGCATGTTGTGGTTCCTTAAACCTTCCTTCTCTTTGAGGTTTCTGCTTAGGATACTGTCAGTTGCATGTTGTGGTTCCTTAAACCTTCCTTCTCTTTGAGGTTTCTGCTTAGGATACTGTCAGTTGCATGTTGTGGTTCCTTAAACCTTCCTTCTCTTTGAGGTTTCTGCTTAGGATACTGTCAGTTGCATGTTGTGGTTCCTTAAACCTTCCTTCTCTTTGAGGTTTCTGCTTAGGATACTGTCAGTTGCATGTTGTGGTTCCTTAAACCTTCCTTCTCTTTGAGGTTTCTGCTTAGGATACTGTCAGTTGCATGTTGTGGTTCCTTAAACCTTCCTTCTCTTTGAGGTTTTATTTAATACTAGCTGTTACCCGGCGTTCTACACCTACTTTCTGCATATAGAAAAGCCTAAATAAATTAGAAACCAAGTAAGTATTATTAAAATCTAATAACACGAATCTGTAACTGTTTCGAACCTGTGACCTCCCAACTCTGAGTCCTAGACGACTTTGACATAACCTATAACACATCAAGACCTACATGTATGCCAAGGTTGCTAAAAATCGGTCTAACGGTGTGGATTTTTATAAAAAGAAACAACAACATACAGACAGCAGCTGATAGACGTTTTTGACCTGGCCTATGACAATCCCCTGATCAAGACCAACCTGTGTGCCCAGTTTGATCAAAATCCGTCAGACGGTGTGGGTTTGTATAAAGAACAAACATACAGACAGACATCTGGTAGACGTTTTTGACTTAACCTACGACACTCCCCAGATTAAGATCTACATGTGTACCGAGTTTAGTCAAAATCGGATGAACAGTGTGGATTTGTATAAGGGACAAACATACAGACAGACAGCTATAAGTCGTTTTTGACTTAGCCTACGACTCTCCCCAGATTAAGATCTACATGTGTACCGAGTTTAGTCAAAATCGGACGAACAGTGTGTATTTGTATAAGGGACAAACATACAGACAGACAGATGGTAGACGTTTTTGACTTAGCCTACGACTCTCCCCAGATTAAGATCTATATGTGTACCGAGTTTAGTCAAAATCGGATGAACGGTATGGATTTGTATAAGGGACAAACATACAGACAGACAGCTGGTAGATTTTTTTGACCTAGCCTAGGAGATTTCTCGTATCAAGACCTACCATTATTCCAAGTTTGGTGAAAAACGGTCAAACGGTGTGGATTTGTATAAGGAACAAACAAACAGACAAACAGAAAAACAGACAGACACGTGATTTTTATATATATATATATATATATATATATATATATATATATATATATATATATATATATATATATATAGACTAGCTCTTACCAGGCGTACCATGCTACACCCACTTTCTGCATCTAGAAAAGCAAAAATAAATTAGAAACCAAATAAGTAATATTAAAATCTATTAATGCAAATCTGTAACTATTTGGGTTCATAACCGCGAATCCGTGTGAGTCCAGATTGATCAAAATCTGCCGAACTGTGTGGATTTGTATAAGGGACAAACATACAGACATACAGCTGGTAGAAGTTTTTTTACCTGGCCTATGACACTCTCCGTATCAAGACCTACCTTTGTGCCAAGTTTGGTCAAAATCGGTCGAACTGTGTGGATTTATATAAGGAACAAACTGACACGTGATTTTTATATATAGAGATTTTTCAAGAAAGATCAAAACGTGCTAATATGACGCACTTCCTGCGGTGTTTTCCTACAGACAATGCAATCCCATCTCCATAACCTGCAGTCCATCGAGGTTGAAGAACCAGTATGCCATTTAAACCTCCGTGGGAGTGAGAGGTTTAATGCTCTCCTCTTTCTCTCCTAGTATGCATTAGGCTGGATGGAATATTAGCTATCTATTTTTAACGACTGCAATTCCATTTAATAGCGTTGCACTTCTTAAATGCACCGGCGGAAGTTTCAGTCTTGTCTCTCAATATTGGCTAACGGTAAGATGTTATTCTGTTCGTTTTTATGTACCTTTATCACACACAGGAAAAGGATTATCACATTGGAAATGGTTCCCCCACGTCAAATAGGGCGCTATAAATTCCAAGACATAGTAGACTCAGAACATTATTCATTCAAAATCATAAGCGGTGCAATTTACGTTGAAATCAGCATTTCAGTAAAGCCATTCCGCTCTTTATAGTGCGAGAGGTATAACTTGCAACTTGGGGAAAGCGTAGAGGGGGCTCGACGTTGCCAGTTCTCACAGCCCCCCGCTCTGCCTAGACGCGGGACTAGGAGAGAGAGGAGTGGTAACCCAGCAAGGCCGTCATTGGCTAGAAGCGCCTCCACCTTCCCCTATCCAAGTGACAAGTTACATCTCTAACATTATAACGAGTATGACCTTTAGTTTAAGACAAAACATCTCTGGGCTAAAAATAGTGAAAATCTGACCTTTTTAAACTTTACCGCATATATATATACATATATATATATATATATATATATATATATATATATATATATATATATATATATATTTGGTACATAAACATACAAGCAAATTTGAAACATTAGTTTATCCGTGACTTATGGGTTATGGACACATCAAAATATTTCATTAGGATTTCCGGATTGCATCATACATCCATACCAAAAAAGTTTTCCTTATTTTAGTAGGGAGAGAAGAAGCACGGTGAAACAATATGAACTAGGTAGAGATATGTTTAAACCATTTGGGACTGTAAGCCACTTTTGTGCCAGTGGGTCGGAATGCCTCGTGGACTTTAGCCACTTTCGTGCCACCGCTGTGACGCTTTTCGGGATATCTAGCGGTTTTGTAAGCTCTAGTCACTCTTGTATCGCTAGAGTTTACAAAAATGCAGTTTGAGCCTATTGCAATGGAGGTTTCCTTCTCCTACCTGGTTTCTTTCATTGCACAGTTGGTGTCCGTTTGAAGGGCCTTGTGTATTAACAGTTGACGTGTACATAATGTTGATAGGTTTAATCCCGTACGTCGATAACGGGAGAGTTGGACGGGCTTGCCGTCCTGTAAGGGTCTGAGATCTTCTTTGATGATGTATGAAAATATTATTCCTTTGTGTCAAATTCCATAGTCCGAACGGAAAATTCAGTCTTGCCTTCCTATATTGGCTAGTAGTAAAATGTTCTTCTGTACGTTTAATGTTCCGCCGATGTATTCGGATTTTCCGAAAAATTTACCTACTGTGTCCAATGGAACCCTTTTCGTTTGAAGACTGTATCTTCATGTCATCGACTTAACAAGAAGAGAATTGTGAGAAACATGATGGAAAATATCAGATAGAAATAGGGTCTACCCATCTCCGAAATATGGAATGCAAAACAGTTTGTTCTTGTGGATAGACATTCAAAATCTTGTTGACAAGTTTCACAACTGAATCGATCCATGCAAAAAGAGCTTCAGTCTCTTTGAGAAAACTAGACTGAAGCCCTTTCTACATGGAATAATAAAATTAGGACTATGTTTCTATGGCAACTATGTATTGGATTGAAGTCCTTCTAACATAGAAATATTAAGTTACTTTTAGATTCAGAGAATTCATCACTCATACTAAAGAAAATATTATCGGAACTCATATTGGGAA
Organism: Gonocerus acuteangulatus; assembly: GCA_946811695.1. Classification (NCBI taxonomy): domain Eukaryota; kingdom Metazoa; phylum Arthropoda; class Insecta; order Hemiptera; family Coreidae; genus Gonocerus; species Gonocerus acuteangulatus. The sequence goes on along the minus strand of OX328123.1, from coordinate 7,501,611 downwards.
AAATGGACTGAAGTTCTTTTTGCATGGATCGATTCAACTGTCGAAACAAATTTTTATTAAGGTTATTTGTCTTCAGAGATGGTGTTAGACAGTTATGAAACATCTTAATATTAAAAAAGTCCGACTCGCAGGAACTGCGTCATCTTAGCGCGGTTCCATTCATATCCCTAGTGTTATTTTGTAGACTTAGAATAGAAACAGTTATTACTTTGTTTGGATCATTCCTAATGTAAACAAATATGAAAAAAAACAACAAGATTTTCGGCTAGGGATGAAACTATCCTAAGCAGAAATTACTCTTTCTGCCGTCCCAAGTTTCGGTCTACGAAGACTCTTCTACGAATATATTTCTAATTTACTTAACTTGCAGTGCTAACATATCCATTTTACTTTTAAATGCAATTAAACAAAATAAAATTGTACATGAAAATGAGAAAGTAGTGTTATTTTTTATTGAACTACGGCCACATTCAACAACAAAATATAATTATATTTCTAGTATAGAATTTGGCTGCATGACTTCCTACAGGTAAAGGTAACTGTCAGCTGTCCTAGAATGCTTGATGAGAACAATGAATCTTGATTTATGAAGTGCAATAAAAGCCTACCTGAACCGGCAGACTACCTCGACCCGGACTGACCCTACACGGCGAATATTTACGTTTTCAGTTCTGTTACAGGTTCAAAGAATTTGTATTTATTCCCCTGTTTTATTGAGAAATACATCCTCCTCCTAGAAGCAATAACGAAATAACAAGAAATAAAAACAGACAAAAAGAACCGTATAAATAAACGAAATCAATTATCGTTTATCAAACTTCTAAGTTTTATTTACTTATTTCTCCGTTTGACATCGCCTAATCAAAACTTTCTTCAGAACCTGTTTTCTAAAGCATTTAGTAAGCTTTCGAATGGTAACCATCCGTTTACCAAGATTCTCAACCGTTTTCGAGATATTAAGGAAAGTATATGACGTTTCCAAAGCTTTTCATCTCTATTAATAAATTATTTTAATTTAACCCTTCCTTAACTCCAAACGTAAGTAAATTTTCAGCATACTAGTTTTGATGAAATTAGAACATGCAGAAAATGTTTCAACTGAATCCCATAATTCGAAGTACCAAAATCAAAGACAAAAAAAAAGTTCGAATAAACAAAATCAATTACTTAAAAGTTTTAAGCACTTATTTCTCCGATTGACATCGCTTATTCAATACTTTCTTTAGAACCTTTCTTGTAGACCATTTAGTAAGCTTTCGAATGGTAACCTTTCGCTTCCCAAGATTTTCAACCGTTTTCGAGATATTAAGAAATTATACGAAGTTCCCAAAACTTTTTATTATTTCTGACAACAGAAAATTGGTCTCATTTTACCTATCCTGTTTTACACACATATACATTTTCCTTACAAATACAACATAAGAAATTACAAAAATAAAAAGCAATAAAAAACCAAGGGAAAGAGACAAAAATTACAAAAAGAACGACAAAAACCCGTTCATAAGAACAAAACAGACGTATTTGAAGTTTTAAGCACTTATTTCTCCGATTGACATAACCTAATCAAAAATAGTTTTAGAATCATTTTTGTAGAGAATTTAGTAAGCTTTCAAATAGTTTCAATCCACTTACCACGATTTCCCAACCGTGTTCGAGATATTAATGAAAGTATACGAAGTTTCCAAAACATTTCATGTCTGTTCATAAAATATTTTATTCTAACCCTTCCTTAACTCCAAACGTAACATAACTTTCAACATATTAGTTTTAATGAAAGTAGAACATGCAGATAATGTTTCAACTGAATCCCGTTATTCTAAGTACCCAAACCAAAAACGGTATTCAAAAACTATTTTTCCAATTTTCTCGACAACGGTTAAAGCTATCGCCTTGAAAATGGTTTCATTCGTTTTTCTAGCCCAAGAAGCCTATAAAACGAGTACTTACAAGCTTATGAACTCAAAAACGTAAGCGTTACGATTTTTTCTGCGCGAATTTCGCCCCAAACGCCATCTTCCAGTGGGCGGATTTTGCTGGTTAACGAACTTGACCTTTCAAATTGGACGACAGATTTTTGTACCAAATTTCATCAAAATCGGACCATTCGTCTTCTATTTAGACAGCGAACAGACAAATATATATATATATATATATATATATATATATATATATATATATATATATATAAATATATACATATATATATATATACAAATTTGAACCACCGTTATTTTCGGTTTCTAGGGGTTCTGAAACGCAAAATTTTCTAGTCGGCACTTCCGGATTGTTTCATTGTATCAACCTTATAAGCGGGGTTCCTCCCTATGGGGGAGAGAGGAACCGCGCTAAAAGTAAAGTCGAATGGCTCTCTGATGTTTTTTTTATAATCAAATTAATAAAAACGTGCATCCGAATACTGATTGATGTGCGTGTCGTTTAAGAACCCCATTAATTTGTGCAGCCTCACTTTAATATTAATAAAGTGTTGTTTCTTTCTTTTAGTCAGGATAACTATAATTATTATTATTGATTTTTATGCATCGCTTTGGTAGCGATGTGCATTTTATTCAGTACGTTTCGGTAGAGGGCAACATAAAATGGTCTGTTATCTCATCTTTTCTTTAAATGAGTCTACATTTTTCTTATATTTGCTATGCTTTTATTAGAAAACTTGGCTTGGTATTCGTTTAGGTGTTATATTTTATTGTAGGGCGTGATAACTAATAAATGATTTATTTCGTCATTGATATAATAATTTGCATGACAGTACTCAGACCAATATGTACTTATGGCATAGAACTCTGGGGATCCACAAAGCCATCCATCTCCTACAAAATTCAATCTTTGCAGTCTAAAACCCTCCGTAAAATAGCCGACGCTCCATTTTTTGTATCCAATTTGACTCTCCATAACGACCTGTATATTCCGTTTATCCAACCCTTATCAAAAAAATTGGTATTGTGGGTCCGGAGTAAACCCCCCCCCTCCTAATGAACCGATTTAGTTTATTTTTACAACACATATTTACCTGTAGATTTCCACTACGAATAACGAGTTTCGTCGAAATATACCAAAAATCACGGCTGGTAGTGGCGAATTGGTATTGTGGGTCCGGAGTAAACCCCCCCTTCTAATGAACCGATTTAGTTCATTTTTATATCTCAATTTTCTCTCTATATTAACACAACGAATACCAATTTTCGTTGAAATATAACAAATATTACGGCTGACATAGTCAAATTAGTGTTATGGGTTCGGGGTAAACCCCCACTTCTGGTGGACCGACTTTGGTGGTTAACGAACTCGTTCAATCGTTTGCTAATTGAATGCTATATACCAAGTTTCGTGACGAAAAAACAAAAACTCTGGCCGCTATCGTGTTAACAGACATATATATATATATATATATATATATATATATATATATATATATATATATAGATATATATATATATATATAGATATATATATATATATATATATATATATATATATAGATATATATAAATTTTAACGGGGGGTCATTTTCGGTGTCTACTAGGTAGGATCGATAAAGATTTGAAGAAATTTTTCAAAAATTCCGTCATGAGTCCAACCTCAGTAGCTACTTTCCTTCGGAGGAAAGTGCTAAAATTATATTAAAAATGTCATTGAAAATTACACGGCCATCCTAGTACATTAATAAACTCCCTATCCTCACATCAAATCCCAAATAACCCCGTTCGCCGACTGAAGCGCAACTGGCCTAGAGATCAGCTCCAGGAGTAATTCATACAGATTGTAATCTTTCTGCCTTGTGTGTACTGCAACTGTGCGGCTTGTACCTCACGAGTTTCAAGATATATGTATCATTTTACTAGAAATGTATTTTTACATTGTTGTAAATTCTGAATAAATAAATAAATAAAAATAATGATATAATAATTGATCATTTTTGTTATATAATATTATTAGTTGATTATAAGCGCTGTTGGCTTAACAAAAATGTATACTTCAACAGATGCTCTAAATGTGTGTTCATGTAGTTTGTTATTTTGTTGGATCTTCCCTAGAGAAGAGTAACCTCTAACCTATTGGCTCCAGGGCGTGGCAGGAAATTAAGGCATTCAAGGAGAGGAAATTACTTTGTACCTCATTTAAATATACTAGCGAAATGATGTTTTCTAATTGGGCACAAACATCTCTAGAGTTCGCTGTCTGCTAGTTTGATATTAAACATAGGTTGTCCAAAATACATTTAACAATTTTGGAAAGCCAAACCATGTACATTGCTACCTACCTGACGGTAGACGGGTAATAACTATCATGAATTCCACCTAACGACGAAATCCGGAAGTGCTGACGGGAAATGTCGGACGCTTCATAAAGGATAGGTCACAAATAAAGAACTATGGTTAAAATTTGCATATATGTTTATCAGTAAGAAATCTACAAATCTGGTCGATTGGAGAAATAAGTGCTTAAACTTCGAAAGTGTTAGTTTTGTTCCTTAGAACGGGGGGTTTGTCTCTGTTTAATTCACTTTTTAAATGTTTGTTTTTTTCGTTGCATTTAACAGTAAAATTAGTAAGTACGAATTCGGCACTAGGGATATGAACAAAAAGGCGCTAAAATGACGCAGCTCCTATGAGTCAGACTTTTTTTTTCTTTGTCTATTTTGAAGGGTCGGTCGAGATTACTACATTCATATCAATCCTTGACTGCTAATGACCCTAGCAGTCGAAGCAGCAAGGGTCCAACAGGCTGCTGGAGCATAGTACTGACCACACTATCTCCCTAGTGAGCCGTAATGGTCAAGAATAAGATACCTCTATAGTATCTGCCCCGCAGGGCCCTCGTGGCCTGTTACGGGACTGATAATCTTTTCCCCCAGTAGGCAGCCTTTAACCGTGACAAAGGCGTTAAGGAAGTGAGCCATGTGGCTGTATCTAAATCTTCCATTGTCCTGCTTTAGTCTATCCATATTACCAGCTATAAATATGGATGCTTACTGTGTGGGCGATCGGGGCCGTTATATAGTCAACTGCATATCCTCATAGAAGGATCTTACAGTCATTATGTATTCAGAAATATCTCACAACCTTGTAAGTTTTACTTGTTTAGGACTTTTGAAAAGTTATTAATTTTATTCAATATAAACTTCAAACAGATGCAAGTATGAGAAATATAGTAAATGTTTCTGTAAAACTCTGATCACTTCCTCAACATCATATATATATATATATATATATATATATATATATATATATATATATATATATACTATACTATACATACACACATATACTTATACATTAATTTTATCGGGAGTTAAGATCTATGAAGTTGTGGAGATGATTGTATGTGCTATTCTTTCATGATTACTAAAACGCATTGAATTTCTAAAACTATATGTTGAAAGTCTTACCGCAATGTCGTTTCTTTAACGTTACATTTGGCTCTCGGTCGGCTTGGAAGAGTTCATGATAGAAAACCTTATTAGTGAATTGGTGTTCGTCCAGGATTACAGGGTGGGAGTTTAACCTACCTACCTGATATGAGAATTCATTCATTAGAGTGTTGGTGAGCTTCTTATCAATTCCCCCTCCTTGTTACATTAGGGGTGTTCTGTGTTATTATTTAGTCAATATTCTTCATAATGAATTCTTGTGGTACTTTATTTGACTGGAACACAATGTTCCATTGTCGTTTAATATACTTCACCATTTTTTGCTTATTTTTTTTTTTTTTTTTTTTTTTTTGCTACTGAAATGCAAATGTTTATTTTTATTCCGAAACACCAATTCAACTCGTGGTTAAAGTGCAATATATGGGAGTCTCTGGGGATCCCGAGGATAAAACGAATGGAGCATTTGATGATGCGTTTTATTTTGGTCTCGAGATGCCCAGAGAGCCCAATTAATTGTGTTTTTTTTGTTTTTTTTTTAAATGTTTTATTCAAGTTTAACTATAAACTAAAAAGTACAGGGTATGATTAAATATTCTTTGAAAACAAATATAAAATTTCCTAGAATTGAGATGAGGCAGGACGGCAGAATTCCTATTAGAAATTGTATAGAAAATTTCGATATTTGTTATATTTAATTCTTATAGCGCCGTTTCATACCTTATTCTCCTTTTTCAGGCATATATTTTGTTGTTATATCATAGAATGTATTATTTTATGTTGAAAATATACTAACATTGGAGAAAATAATAATTAGTGAGCATAATTAATATTTGCAAGGGATAATACTACCTAGTGGGAATCGAACTCACGATCTTAGGCTGCACCTACATTGGATTCGTATTTCTTCCGATCCGAACCGATTTCGTTTGACCGACAACGCCCGACGTGAGCGCCTGCATTGTTCCCGACCCGATCTTGTCACAGCTCGTCAGTAATGATCTCGGAGTAAATTGAAAATGGTGATACCACCTAATAAGCATAGAAACCTTGGATTAGGTTGAATGTTGGAGGTATGAAGGAGGAGTTGAGGGGCCAACCAATCTTCTGGAAGTATCTAAGGCCTGAAAGAATAAATCTGAGTATAACAGTTAATTTTTAACTATTGCACTACGATAAGAGAAGCATTAGCATCCATATTTTTTTTTTTATAAAAAAGGTAGCTACGTATTAAGGTCCATAAGTTTCCGGCCTGTCCTGCTTCCCCTCCTTCAAACGTGCCGGGATCTGCACGCCTATGCAGGTCCATGCCTGCTCACTCCGTACCCATCGCCCACACTTCCTCAGTCTTGTCAGTCAGTGTCCAGCCTTGAAGGAAACTCCCCAATTTTACTATGTTCAAACTCGAGTACCGTGCGGTAATTAAATTCTTTTGTAAAGACAGTCTTACTCCTGCGCAAATTAAAGAGCGCTTGGATTGTGTATAAGGGCAGTCCTCCCCCTCGTATTTCACAGTGAAAGAATGGGCAAAATTATTTAAGTTAGGGAGAGAAAGTCTAGAAGATAACCCACGTCCCGGTCGCCCATTGGAAGCTGTCGCTTCTGAAACAATCCAACTTGTGGAATCTAAATTGCTGTCTGACCGGCGACTAAAAACCAAGGAAATAGCAGCGAGGTTAGGGCTTCCAAAACCAAGTGTTTTGAGGATCATCAAAGAACATTTGCATATGAACAAGGTTAGTGCAAGATGGGTTCTAAAAATTCTTTCAGCTGCTCAAAAACAGGAACGAGTTCACTGCTGCAATGAATTTTTACGCGAGTATAATGCCGACCCAAGGAATTTTTTGGACTCAATTGTAACTGGGGATGAGACAATGGTTCTATATTATGACCCACTCAGCAAAAGAGAGTCCATGGAATGGAGAAGACCAGGAGAAGCGCCTCCTTTAAAGGCAAAAGTCACGCAGTCAACAAAAAAGGTAATGGCCACAATTTTTTGTGACTGTAAAGGAATACTACTGATAGATTTTAAAGAAAGGAATACCACAATGAATGGTGAGTATTATGCAGCCCTACTTCACCGGTTGCGAGACGCCATTAAAGAGAAGAGGCGAGGGAAGTTAAGCAGAGGTGTCCGCCTCCTTCACGACAATGCCTCTGTCCACACAGCATTGATTTCCAAGGCCGCTGTGAAGGACTGTGAATTCCAAGAAATCTCTCATCCACCCTACAGCCCAGACTTGGCCCCTGGCGATTTCTACCTTTTCTCAAAGTTAAAATCTGACCTTCGTGGAAGGCGATTTAACACCGACGAAGAGCTCCAAGCAGCAGTGGAAGAACATTTTTTTAACAAAGAGGAAAATTATTTTTTTCATGGTATAGAAATGTTGCCAAAGCGTTGTATTAAGTGTGTTGAACTTAGAGGAGAATATATCAAAAAACAGTAAAACCAGTTTTTTTCTTCCACCTTTCCTTCTATCCCAGGCTGTAAACTTTTGGACTTTACAACGTAGAAGGTTATGGAAGACTATAAACATCTTTCCACGTACGGGAAACAAAACTGTGAATTGACAAAGTTGTTCTAAATTTTATTAGCTTTCATTTAAAAAGAAATGCATTGAAATCGGTTAAGATTTAGAGGCTGTAGACGTTTTTGAAACACAATAAGTCGTTTGGCGCCATTTTGCGTCGGTCGTCCGAAATCGGTCTAGAAAGAAACAAGTTTGAACGGCCGCGAATCGGTGGCTGTCGGGTCGGGACCAATGTAGGCACCTCCATTGAGATGCATGTGTTTGTTTTTCTTCCGACAGTCGGTGGCTATCGGATCGGGACCAATATAGGCACCTCCATTTAGATGCATGTGTTTGCTTTTCTTCCGACAGTCGGTGGCTATCGGATCGGGACCAATGTAGGCACTTCCATTGAGATGCATGTGTTTGTTTTTCTTCCGACAGTCGGTGGCTATCGGATCGGATCGGGACCAATCTACGTGCACCCTTAGGCACGGAGTGCGCACACCTTAGTACTCACGGCCTCCGGATCTCCATAAGTTTTATTAAAAAATGGAATTGTATCCGTGGGAAAATAAGAATAAATAAAGATATCCTGACTTTTAAATTAATATTTTATTAAAATATTTTTTAACATTTCGTGTATTGTATGCAGGAGGCAAACGTAGCTCGAAATAGGATTATGTAAATAATATTGTTCCATTTCCTCTTGAGACGCCATTAACCTTCCCTGAAGATGAATGGAGAGTTGAGACGGTTTGTTATGGAGCTGGGGCCTACGTGACAGATCCCACGTCATGTTGAGAAGTTTCTACCGGCTGCGTCTTAGGGTGGATGCTTCGAAACATACTAATCGTTCGGTTAGACGATAAAGTTCATTTACGCATGCGTGACATTTTGAAAGAAATGTTCCTGACTGCTCAGCCATTTCAACAGCACGTTACGATTTATGACTTAGCGAAAGCTTTTGAGAGATCAAGCTTGGGAGATAGTGTTAGGCCAAAACTAAGACTAAAAACGCTTTAAACCTCCTAGGAATAAGTTTATAAGAGAGTGCATTTTTACCGCTAATATTCTACACCGGGGATATAGGCCACGCCATTTTCCCTCCAACTAAACAATCTATTTGAAAAAGGAACCTTATATCAGGTTGTATCGTATGAAATGTCAGTTTTGTTTACTTTGCGATTTAATCCTTTCCCTTTTTTATTTCATTATTTACAAACATCATTGTTATTCATATAGAATAAAGCTCTTTTATTCCTATTATTTAATCAGTAACTTGCGTACTGTGTTGTGAGAACGATCCTCTGAGAATAAAAAAAAACTTAAATTATGACTTCAACGGAAATCCGTATTATTTTTCGTTATGAATTTAAGCTCGGTCATAGCGCCGCTGAGGCTTGTATGAACATTAACACGGCGTTCGGGGAGGGAACGATGAATGAACGAATTGTTTACCGGTGGTTTTCCAGGTTTTCTATTCTATTCTATTTTTTTCTATGGTTTTTCCGGATTTTCTATATACACCCATGGACTCAACAGCCGCTATACAAGGAGATATTTTGATGGTCACAGGGAATACATCAGTTTACCAACAAATGGGCAAGATGAGTTATACAAGGAGATATTTTGATGGTCACAGGGAATACATCAGTTTACCAACAAATGGGCAAAATGAGTTATACAAGGAGATATTTTGTTGGTCACAGGGAATACATCAGTTTACCAACAAATGGGCAAAATGAGTTATACAAGGAGATATTTTGATGGTCACAGGGAATACATCAGTTTACCAACAAATGGGCAAAATGAGTTATACAAGGAGATATTTTGATGGTCACAGGGAATACATCAGTTTACCAACAAATGGGCAAAATGAGTTATACAAAGAGATATTTTGATGCTCACAGGGAATACATCAGTTTACCAACAAATGGGCAAAATGAGTTATACAAGGAGATATTTTGATGGTCACAGGGAATACATCAGTTTACCAACAAATGGGCAAAATGAGTTATACAAGGAGATATTTTGATGGTCACAGGGAATACATCAGTTTACCAACAAATGGGCAAAATGAGTTATACAAGGAGATATTTTGATGGCCACAGAGAATACGTCAGTTTACCACCAAATGGGCAAAATGAGTTATACAAGGAGATATTTTGATGGTCACAGGGAATACATCAGTTTACCAACAAATGGGCAAAATGAGTTATACAAGGAGATATTTTGATGCTCACAGGGAATACATCAGTTTACCAACAAATGGGCAAAATGAGTTATACAAGGAGATATTTTGATGGTCACAGGGAATACATCAGTTTACCAACAAATGGGCAAAATGAGTTATACAAGGAGATATTTTGATGGTCACAGAGAATACGTCAGTTTACCACCAAATGGGCAAAATGAGTTATACAAGGAGATATTTTGATGGTCACAGGGAATACATCAGTTTACCAACAAATGGGCAAAATGAGTTATACAAGGAGATATTTTGATGCTCACAGGGAATACATCAGTTTACCAACAAATGGGCAAAATGAGTTATACAAGGAGATATTTTGATGGTCACAGGGAATACATCAGTTTACCAACAAATGGGCAAAATGAGTTATACAAGGAGATATTTTGATGGTCACAGGGAATACATCAGTTTACCAACAAATGGGCAAAATGAGTTATACAAGGAGATATTTTGATGGTCACAGGGAATACATCAGTTTACCAACAAATGGGCAAAATGAGTTATACAAGGAGATATTTTGATGGTCACAGAGAATACGTCAGTTTACCACCAAATGGGCAAAATGAGTTATACAAGGAGATATTTTGATGGTCACAGGGAATACATCAGTTTACCAACAAATGGGCAAAATGAGTTATACAAGGAGATATTTTGATGCTCACAGGGAATACATCAGTTTACCAACAAATGGGCAAAATGAGTTATACAAGGAGATATTTTGATGGTCACAGGGAATACATCAGTTTACCAACAAATGGGCAAAATGAGTTATACAAGGAGATATTTTGATGGTCACAGAGAATACGTCAGTTTACCACCAAATGGGAAATGAGTTATACAAGGAGATATTTTGATGGTCACAGGGAATACATCAGTTTACCAACAAATGGGCAAAATGAGTTATACAAGGAGATATTTTGATGCTCACAGGGAATACATCAGTTTACCAACAAATCGGCAAAATGAGTTATACAAGGAGATATTTTGATGGTCACCGGGAATACATCAGTTTACCAACAAATGGGCAAAATGAGTTATACAAGGAGATATTTTGATGGTCACAGGGAATACATCAGTTTACCAACAAATGGGCAAAATGAGTTATACAAGGAGATATTTTGATGGTCACAGAGAATACGTCAGTTTACCACCAAATGGGCAAAATGAGTTATACAAGGAGATATTTTGATGGTCACAGGGAATACATCAGTTTACCAACAAATGGGCAAAATGAGTTATACAAGGAGATATTTTGATGCTCACAGGGAATACATCAGTTTACCAACAAATGGGCAAAATGAGTTATACAAGGAGATATTTTGATGGTCACAGGGAATACATCAGTTTACCAACAAATGGGCAAAATGAGTTATACAAGGAGATATTTTGATGCTCACAGAGAATACGTCAGTTTACCAACAAATGGGCAAAATGAGTTATACAAGGAGATATTTCGATGGTCACAGGGAATACATCAGTTTACCAACAAATAGGCAAAATGAGTTATACAAGGAGATATTTTGATGGTTACAGGGAATACATCAGTTTACCAACAAATGGGCAAAATGAGTTATACAAGGAGATATTTTGATGGTTACAGGGAATACATCAGTTTACCAACAAATGGGCAAAATGAGTTATACAAGGAGATATTTTGATGATGGTCACAGAGAATACGTCAGTTTACCACCAAATGGGCAAAATGAGTTATACAAGGAGATATTTTGATGGTCACAGGGAATACATCAGTTTACCAACAAATGGGCAAAATGAGTTATACAAGGAGATATTTGGATGCTCACAGGGAATACATCAGTTTACCAACAAATGGGCAAAATGAGTTATACAAGGAGATATTTTGATGGTCACAGGGAATACATCAGTTTACCAACAAATGGGCAAAATGAGTTATACAAGGAGATATTTTGATGCTCACAGGGAATACATCAGTTTACCAACAAATGGGCAAAATGAGTTATACAAGGAGATATTTTGATGGTCACAGGGAATACGTCAGTTTACCACCAAATGGGCAAAATGAGTTATACAAGGAGATATTTTGATGGTCACAGGGAATACATCAGTTTACCAACAAATGGGCAAAATGAGTTATACAAGGAGATATTTTGATGCTCACAGAGAATACGTCAGTTTACCAACAAATGGGCAAAATGAGTTATACAAGGAGATATTTTGATGGTCACAGGGAATACATCAGTTTACCAACAAATGGGCAAAATGAGTTATACAAGGAGATATTTTGATGGTCACAGGGAATACATCAGTTTACCAACAAATGGGCAAAATGAGTTATACAAGGAGATATTTTGATGGTTACAGGGAATACATCACTTTACCAACAAATGGGCAAAATGAGTTATACAAGGAGATATTTTGATGGTCACAGGGAATACATCAGTTTACCAACAAATGGGCAAAATGAGTTATACAAGGAGATATTTTGATGGTTACAGGGAATACATCAGTTTACCAACAAATGGGCAAAATGAGTTATACAAGGAGATATTTTGATGGTCACAGGGAATACATCAGTTTACCAACAAATGGGCAAAATGAGTTATACAAGGAGATATTTTGATGGTCACAGGGAATACATCAGTTTACCAACAAATGGGCAAAATTAGTTATACAAGGAGATATTTTGATGGTTACAGGGAATACATCAGTTTACCAACAAATGGGCAAAATGAGTTATACAAGGAGATATTTTGATGGTCACAGAGAATACGTCAGTTTACCACCAAATGGGCAAAATGAGTTATACAAGGAGATATTTTGATGGTCACAGGGAATACATCAGTTTACCAACAAATGGGCAAAATGAGTTATACAAGGAGATATTTGGATGCTCACAGGGAATACATCAGTTTACCAACAAATGGGCAAAATGAGTTATACAAGGAGATATTTTGATGGTCACAGGGAATACATCAGTTTACCAACAAATGGGCAAAATGAGTTATACAAGGAGATATTTTGATGCTCACAGGGAATACATCAGTTTACCAACAAATGGGCAAAATGAGTTATACAAGGAGATATTTTGATGGTCACAGGGAATACGTCAGTTTACCAACAAATGGGCAAAATGAGTTATACAAGGAGATATTTTCATGGTCACAGGGAATACATCAGTTTACCAACAAATGGGCAAAATGAGTTATACAAGGAGATATTTTGATGCTCACAGGGAATACATCAGTTTACCAACTAATGGGCAAAATGAGTTATACAAGGAGATATTTTCATGGTCACAGGGAATACATCAGTTTACCAACAAATGGGCAAAATGAGTTATGAGTACTATGATTATTTACTCAGATTCGTGAATATATTAAAAAAGTCACTAACTCACAGCTTTGATTGTATGCGATTCATAAAAATGTGCGTTTCGTATATTCTCATAAAATAGCGAGGATGTTTACTTAAATAGCTGTCCTGAAAAAGGACGGGTCATTTATAGGTTACAAACCTTTTCTAGCCAGGATAGGGCTGTTGCCTTTTTTTTTTATAAAGAAATGCCACCGCCCCTAGTGGGAATCGAACCCATGACCCTTGGCACGGATTGTTAAAGCTCAAGGCCACCGGGCCTCCAACATGTAAATTAAGAGCTCTATTATAAGCCACACAGATAAGAATGTTTGATATTAGTGTTTTATTAAATTATTCAATATGATACATATTGTATACGTTTTGTGTGTGTTTTTTTTTATGTAAACATACGTTTTTACGATACATTAATCTAAAATCCCGAAAATACAGTTTTTAACAAAAAAAAGCAAAAAAAAAACAAACAATAGTTTTGAAAATAGACAAAAGTTTGAGTAGCTCTGCTACATGTTGACATAGAACGCTCATTTCTGCGTTCTTTAAACCCTTAAAGTTATGACATCTCATTGCGGGACACCCTGTATAGTCAAATTTTGCTTGAGTGACATTTTACTTTCATGGCTATTGACGCCATCAAATGACTAATGACGTCATTGCTGTATAGATTAACCCACAAAAGGCTGCATTGAACAGGATCTCCTCCGTGCTTTACCGTATCCTAATCAGCCATCCTCTAGAAGGCCCTAGGTGTCATGGAGGATATTGAAAGCAGCATCTCCTCCGTGCTTTACCGTATCCTAATCAGCCATCCTCTTGAAGGCCCTAGGTGTCATGGAGGATATTGAAAGCAGCATCTCCTCCGTGCTTCCCCGTATCCTAATCAGCCATCCTCTAGAAGGCCCTAGGTGTCATGGAGGATATTGAAAGCAGCATCTCCTCCGTGCTTCCCCGTATCCTAATCAGCCATCCTCTTGAAGGCCCTAGGTGTCATGAAGGATATTGAAAGCAGCATCTCCTCCGTGCTTCCCGTATCGTAATCAGCCATCCTCTAGAAGGCCCTAGGTGTCATGGAGGATATTGAAAGCAGCATCTCCTCCGTGCTTCCCCGTATCCTAATCAGCCATCCTCTTGAAGGCCCTAGGTGTCATGGAGGATATTGAAAGCAGCATCTCCTCCGTGCTTCCCCGTATCCTAATCAGCCATCCTCTTGAAGGCCCTACGTGTCATGGAGGATATTGAAAGCAGCATCTCCTCCGTGCTTTAACGTATCCTAATCAGCCATCCTCTAGAAGGCCCTAGGTGTCATGGAGGATATTGAAAGCAGCATCTCCTCCGTGCTTCCCCGTATCCTAATCAGCCACCCTCTTGAAGGCCCTAGGTGTCATGGAGGATATTGAAAGCAGCATCTCCTCCGTGCTTTACCGTATTCTAATCAACCATCCTCTTGAAGGCCCTAGGTGTCATGGAGGATATTGAAAGCAGCATCTCCTCCGTGCTTCCCCGTATCCTAATCAGCCATCCTCTTGAAGGCCCTAGGTGTCATGGAGGATATTGAAAGCAGCATCTCCTCCGTGCTTTACCGTATCCTAATCAGCCATCCTCTTGAAGGCCCTAGGTGTCATGGAGGATATTGAAAGCAGCATCTCCTCCGTGCTTTACCGTATCCTAATCAGCCATCCTCTTGAAGGCCCTAGGTGTCATGGAGGATATTGAAAGCAGCATCTCCTCCGTGCTTTACCGTATCCTAATCAACCATCCTCTTGTAGGCCCTACGTGTCATGGAGGATATTGAAAGCAGCATCTCCTCCGTGCTTTACCGTATCCTAATCAGCCGTCCTCTTGAAGGCCCTAGGTGTCATGGAGGATATTGAACTATACTGTTGTCTTATCAAGGTTTGTTTAGTAAAGAGTTTTCTGTTTACAAACATCTCTCCATTAATGGCGAAATACAGTCTTATTCTCTCTGTTTTGAACAGTGTAATGGCTTATTCTGCTTTTTAAAGTTGCTTTTCTTCATGAACTAATACTTTAATATTTATTTGGTTTTGTCGAATTTGATATCGTAATTACCATTTCTTTCCGCTTCATGGCAAAACGATCTTTATCATTATTCCTTATATCACGAAAATAAGTTTTATTTTCTCGTAGGTGCCTTATTTTTGAGACATCGTAGGTGGTTTTTTCTTTCATGTTTTTATAGTTTTTCTTGATAATAATGTTGCCTTTTTGTAATTAATCGCAAGAAACCGAATAAGTAATATTAAAATCTAATAACGAAATTCCGTAACTATTTGGGTTTATTGTTTCTAACCCGTGACCACAAAACTGTGTGTCCCAGACGATTTTAACCTAGCCTATGACTTTCCCCGAATTAAGTTCAACCTTTGTGCCACGTTTGGTCAAAATCGGTCAAACGGTGTTGATTTGTATAACGAACAATCATACATACAGTCACCTGGTAGACGTTTTTAGCCTAGCCAAGGACACTCTCCGGATCAAGATGTATATGTATAACGAACAATCATACATACAGTCACCTGGTAGACGTTTTTAGCCTAGCCAAGGACACTCCCCGGATCAAGATGTATATGTATAACGATCAATCATACATACAGACAGCTGGTAGACGTTTTTAGCCTAGCCAAGGACACTCCCCGGATCAAGATGTATATGTATAACGAACAATCATACATACAGTCACCTGGTAGACGTTTTTAGCCTAGCCAAGGACGCTCCCCGGATCAAGATGTATATGTATAACGAACAATCATACATACAGTCACCTGGTAGACGTTTTTAGCCTAGCCAAGGACGCTCCCCGGATCAAGATGTATATGTATAACGAACAATCATACATACAGTCACCTGGTAGACGTTTTTAGCCTAGCCAAGGACGCTCCCCGGATCAAGATGTATATGTATAACGAACAATCATACATACAGTCACCTGGTAGACGTTTTTAGCCTAGCCAAGGACGCTCCCCGGATCAAGATGTATATGTATAACGATCAATCATACATACAGTCACCTGGTAGACGTTTTTAGCCTAGCCAAGGACGCTCCCCGGATCAAGATGTATATGTATAACGAACAATCATACATACAGTCACCTGGTAGACGTTTTTAGCCTAGCCAAGGACGCTCCCCGGATCAAGATGTATATGTATAACGAACAATCATACATACAGACAGCTGGTAGACGTTTTTAGCCTAGCCAAGGACGCTCCCCGGATCAAGATGTATATGTATAACGAACAATCATACATACAGTCACCTGGTAGACGTTTTTAGCCTAGCCAAGGACACTCTCCGGATCAAGATGTATATGTATAACGAACAATCATACATACAGTCACCTGGTAGACGTTTTTAGCCTACGTTTGGTCAAAATCGGTCAAACGCTGTGGATGTGTATAACGAACAAAGAGATTAACAGAGAGACACGTGATATATATATATATATATATATATATATATATATATATATATATATTGAGGTTGCACTTATGAAAGAGTTTTTGAATTATTTCTTCAAATCTTCATCTATCCTTCATACTAGATACCGAAAATGACCACCGTTAAAATATATATATTTATTTATATGAGTGTATCTGTTTACACGATACCCGGCAGAGTTCATTATTTTATCCCCTTGTAAACGAGTTCGTTAACCACCAAAATCGGACCACTTGGAGGGGCGGGACTTACCCCTGACCCAAATTACTAATTTGTGTATTTCGACCGTTATTTTTATTCTATTGCAACGAAACTCGGTAAATGTCATGGCCTACTAAAGAAAAGGATGCCTTGTCGAAATAAACTAAAGGGGCTTAGCTGAAAGTTGGGTAAACTACTAAAAGTGCAAAACCAATCATGCTTTTTGCTCATATAACCAATAAGGAATGCACTGTACACTAACCACCTTCTTAGTAATTTGCTTAGGTATGCAGCTCCTGCATTAGGGACTTTTTATTATTTGGCTGATAGTATTTAATTTGCTGCTTCCATTGAGGAGAAACATCCTGGACACTATTTGCTGCATGAAAAGTGGGTTTTCATGAAAATGTTCTGCTTTGTGTCGGTTGACAGAAACAGGAATGATAATCTGATATCACCACTGAAGTCTTTCTGATCATTCATAAGCCGAGCATAGTGCATTTTTTTTTTTTTTTTTTTTTTTTACTTTATTTTTTACGGCGCACCGACATCCATGTTGGAGTTGGGAATTTCTGATGAGAAAATTCTTGCTGCAGGTGGGCTTTGTACCCCCATATCCCCGGGAATCCAAGGCGTTAGCCATTAAACCACCTGGGGGCCCCAAGCATATTGTTATTTTCAAAATAAAAAATCTTACATCAAGCTGCCTGTAGGAAGTTTGATTTTTAACGCGTTTCTTCCCTCCCGTCATAGGGAGATAATCTGCGTTTGGCGTCGACCTAATAACATAATCCTATTATAGAAAGGAACCGTGGTCACGTTGGTGCTAACTTTGGTCTTTCTCTACATTCTATTGATGTTTCCTTGCCGAATCCCAACTATTCTCTCCTGCTTACAAACCGATTACGTTTGATGTTGAGGAATTACAAGGAAAGAGTGGTTTATAAACTGACATGAGCAATTGTAAGATTTTATTAAATATTTCTAAAAAGGTTTGATAACTCGTTGTTAGTGGAATGTAACAACATTTCCTACCAAAACGATTCTTATATAATTTTCGGTAGATCCATCTGATTCGGAGGAATCGCAGCTTGAAAGTTGAAAATGTTGTTATGGTTCCTTAGAAGAGATCTGGTTGGTTTTAGGTACTGTTTCCTGTGCTTTCAGGTCTCTTGGGGATGTCATTCCGCTATTTCTATTCTATGCTTTCTGAATTACAGATAACGCAGTTTCTGCGAGATGATAACAGCTTTGCTTGGTACTCCAAGAGAGTAAGATTATGCGGAATGCTTCGGAAGGTCGTCTATATCTAGACAGAGCTTGGATCGACCGGTTCTTGAGTTGTTGGTTCTATTTTGTCGGTTCTATTGAGTCCCATTCCATCCCCGGTCCATATATAGTATATTAGGACGACTCTAAAGAAAAGGTTCACCTGTTGCTTCTTTTGTTGCAGGATTTGTACACCGAATTCCTATCCATGGTTCCTGTTAAATTCGAGTTCTTTTTGAATAGATCCATCCTAGTAATATATTTTTAGTCTTTTTTTTTTTTTGGTTAGTCTTCATCTTATGAGACTAATATAGTAGTCGTTTCCTATTTAGGAAAACACCTTGGGAGGCTGTTTATAGCTGCTACAGGACCGGTTCTTCATCTGGCCACCCTCCGTTAGAGTTGTCGCGCTGCACGTTGCAAACCAGACCTCACTATTCATGTGAATTCGTACACTCGCTCATGCGTTCGTGAAATCTTTATAACTGCTTGTTTTTTGGCGGGTAATTACCGCTTTTCCTTACTTACTATTTTTTTCCCCGCCATTTCGGTAAGCATGTTTTTTTTTTGGGTTTGTACAATTTGTCCAACATCCAAAAAAGTCCGTTTTGCACTATCGTGAAGCATATAAAAGGATTTTAAGTGCCACAATCTTTTTATCTTTTTCAACGTTCGTTCTGTTACAAATATGTTTCTAATTTCCTTACATTTACTTAAATACTACTTTTACTGTTAAATGCTCTTAAGTGAGGAAAACACAGCCAAAAACCCGTTCAAAAGGACAATATATAATTCTTTCGAGGTTTTAAGCACTTATTTCTCCGACTGACTTCACCTCATCGAAAATTGCTTCCGAATCTTTATTGTAAGCTTTCGAATGGCCACCTGCCACTTACCACGATTTCCCAGCAGACTCAAAAGGTTAAGGGAGCTAGAAATGTATTATTAGTTTTGTTCTTATCATTAATATTTGTTAAAGAAATCGATGTAGTTGTGACGAATCGATGACACTCTTACACACCAGGAGTTACAATCCTTAAGGGGTCAGCTTTATGTGGCTCGGTCAGGTGTTAGCAATCCTAGCAGCATGTATGCTTTGATCCCCGATACGTCTAATATCGTGTATAGAGCGTTACTGTTAATTAGGGTCTTTTTTTTTTTTTTTTTTTAAATCCTCAAACGACGGTGTATATAATTCAAAATAAAGCAAAAGATATACCCAAAAAAAGGCTGCCCTAAGTCATTATTGCAAGCGGACGAAGTCGCAGTCACAGCTAGTTTCAAATATATTCATGAATAGACATTTGTCTCCAAATCGCAAAACACAGTCCGGTTTCTTGAGTTAATGGAATAATTTAAAATAATAGTGGGCCTAGTTAGATCCATGAGGTATTCCATGTTTCTCCTCCGTACTAGCTGGCTGAAAGCACCTTGCAAGGACGACTGGCGTTATGCCAATGCTCCCGTCGGGAACTGATTGGAGAATGCTAGGAATCCATGTTCTGCCCTTCTCATGGCTTCTGGCATTTCCTCCTTGGTCTAGGTGCAGCAGGATAAATATAAGCAGAAGGATTTGTCAGTATCTTCCTTGGATTGTTGAATGTATTAAGCTGAATGTACTTCCAGCTGTTGTAGTTATGTATTATGCGGTAATATCGAACATCCATGAAGCCAGGAAGAAAATCTATGCTTTAAAACGAGAGCGTGAAAAACGTTTGTGATTTACCTAGCGTTCGGGTTACAGAACATCGGTTCATAGTCATTCAGTCGAGGTTAGAATTTGACTTACCTACAAGTTATTGGGAAAAAAGAGAACAAGAAATAGGACTTAAAATCAACTACGCCGAGTTTACCCAAATATATGATGGTTGTACTTACATATAAAGCTAATTCAATAGAAACGGCTAATTGAACTCGGTTCGTAGCACCTCACTGTTTAGTAACTGTAAAATAATCTCCAATAATTTTTCGAACATTGTTTTCCCCTTTTTTTCATAATCAACCTTGAACTGTATAAACATGTGATGATTGCCGTTGTCACAGGTTTCCAAGAAAGTCCAAAGTGTATCAACCGCATTTATGGCTCTTCTAATTGTAGGAGATTTTTTTGTGGCCACTTATTCTTCTAGTTCGTCATCATTTTCGAATTCAATGTTGTCTAGTATTTATTATATTTCGGCTAAAATACTGTTCTCAGAAAGGGGACCGTGTACAGGAACGTCACAGTCAACTTCCTCCAATTCTAAGAGTTTATGTTTGCTTATAAAGCCTTTTTGTCGATGACCCAGTCCAATCACTAAGTGATTGGAGAATCGGTGAAGTTCTCAATTGGAGTTTGAGTTATAGAGGCTATTACTCTAATAGGTCGACTCATAGTGGTGGAAGTCCCAGAAGACCCTTTCCTGGATGCTTATTTTATGTTCAACTTTTTACATAATTTTCCACGGTGTTGGCCTCAAATCTACTCTTCGATCTTTAGCTGCCCCAAAAAAGGCACGAATTTGCTACGTTTAAAAATATTTTGTATACTTTGAGAGGCCAAGTTTGTTAACCTGCAGGATCTGTCCACCGAAACATATTTTTTTTTTTTGTCCTCCAGGCGCATGTTTTATAAGTATTTGAACGTGGGGAATCTCTTGCGTCCTTTTTTTAATTTTTTTTTTTCGGAGCACCGACATTTGGGCCATTAGCGCCGACATCCATGGAGCTGCCGGGAATTTTCTAAACGGACCGTGAAATGAGAAAAATCCTTGCTACGAGTGGGACTCGAACCCCAGCTCACATAAGAAAATCCAAGGAGCTAGTGACTAGACCATGAGTAACCCCTTTTTATATCTATAACCATTTTCGATAAAAGTGGAAGAAGCTAGACTTTTCTTGGGATTTTCTCGTAAAACGTGTAAAGAATGGATTCAAAATCTTATTATATTTCCTACAAAAATGGTTCATATGTAATTTTTGATAGAGCGATCTTATTCGGAGAAATCGGTGCATAAAGTTTAAAAACATGTCAGTTTTGTTCTTTTGAATGTATTATTATATATTTAATTGATTTTTGTTTTTGTTTATTTATTTCATTTAACAGTAAAATGAGTATTTTAGTAAAACAATGTAAGTAAATGAGAAACGTATTTGTTTTAGTTTTTTCCCAGAGCGAAGTTGAGAAGGGCATCATTTCCATTTTCGGATACTGTCAGTTACCTGTTGTGGCGTCTACAGTTTTGCTTTTCACATTTCATTTCTTATTCTAAGCTTTCCACTTGACAATGACACTAGGGATCTCAACGGAAACGCGCTATGATGACGGTGTTGGAAGTTTCTGTTTGCTGTGTCCTTTTCCTCTAGCATTCTTGGAGGTTATTTTCCTTCTGCCCACGTAGCAACTAGCTGTATACCTGATCCTCTAACAACACGCTTAAGGTGAACTCTCCAGCAAGGTTATTGCTCGAAACAACAAGATAAATATTAATAATGATAGTGCAGTGTGCAATACCTGTGAGATTATGGATTCCTTCATGTTTTCCATGAACCCCCGTTATAAACAGGATAGGCTGGTGTTATGACTAGGAGTTTGGAGGCCTTCTCGCCTAGGGACAGACACCCTCCCGTAGCTGTTAGGGTAGGGGAGAGATTGTCTAGCCCTCGCTATGTAACTAGGAACCTGGTGTTTCGATTGTATTGTTACATTGTTACACTGTTACAATGGTAGCGTGATGTGCCTTCATTAGCTTTTCAAATAGCTCCTGCTCTTTTTCCTGGTAATGTCATTCAAGCCAACATCTAACCAGAGGCAGTCTTAATTCTGATCAATACTTCCTCATGTTAACCCTGGATTGACACCGTGGGGTGAAAAATACCCCACACTTTGTTCTATGACGCGTTTCTTAAATTCTGTAAGTCATAGAGACTCCCTCTTTCTTCCTGAATAATCGGAAGTGTATGATCTGGTTGGACCTAATATAAACAACGCCAGTTGTCTGCTAATCGCTGCATGAAAAGGTCGCGAGTTGTGTAAGGGGTATTTTTTACCCCACGGGGTAGTTAACGTATGTCTTTTTCGCTCATCTGATAAATCTTCACGGGTCGATAACTTTCATGTTGTGGCTTTCCAAGTGACAAAATGGCCTGAAAACTACCTAGAAAAGATGTTTTATTTGGTTTGGACTACCAACTGGTGAAAGGTCATGTGACAGTTAGTGCCCAACTGGAGAACATACCAAAAACATTGAAGACACGGATGCTTGGTGTTTTGGGAGATGAATGTACTCCTGATGGACCTTCAACATCTTTCGTTATCTTGTACAAACATGTGAAATGTTTATTTTGTAACAGAAAACATTTAGGAAGATGGAAACTCAATGTTCTGTGTGTAGAAGGGCCATGCACACCGATCACCAAAACGCTATGTTCTGTGTGTAGAAGGGCCATGCACACCGATCACCAAAACGCTATGTTCTGTGTGTAGAAGGGCCATGCACACCAATCACCAAAACGCTATGTTCTGTGTGTAGAAGGGCCATGCACACCGATCACCAAAACGCTATGTTCTGTGTGTAGAAGGGCCATGCACACCGATCACCAAAACGCTATGTTCTGTGTGTAGAAGGGCCATGCACACCGATCACCAAAACGCTATGTTCTGTGTGTAGAAGGGCCATGCACACCGATCACCAAAATGTGTTATTTGTTAACGAGTCTCAATTGGACAGAACATTGTATTTTTCTAAAGTTCATATTTTTGTATAGCTTTTTGATCATTCTAGTTTGTTTTTCGTAAAGAATTTTGTTATTTTAGTAAACTTTTTACAGGATAACTATTTGAGGAGCTTAGTATCAAAGTTGGACAACTCCATTTTTTTCAGTTTTGAGATTTTTGTCGATTCTTAAGTGGATTTTTATGCTGCATTCGATTTTACAACTGTTTTTCATTAAAAACGGGCAGAAAATAGGTAAAATAGCGTTTATTTCAACCGTTCAGAATCAAAATATGGACAATTCCAACATAGTTTGGTTTCAAAAAATGACAACTCCATCAGTAGCCAATGAGAAGCTTGCATTCATGCAATCTGCTCCCAACATGCATTGCAAATCCATCATGGCTGAATGTTTATAGTTACTTGTAATAAGTGCATTTGGCGATAATTCTTATTAATAACTAGCAGTTATCCGGCACACTGTGGTTCCGAATGCCGGATTTTGGGACAAAACCTCTAGGTACTTGAATCTTTCTGATTTAGGTTTGATTTTTGAAGAATTTCTTTTGTGCCGAGTCGAATGAGACCACCACCAATTCTATAGAATAATTATTCTATTAATAAACGGGCTTTATATAACAACAACCGTGAAAAACAGCCGGTATTTCATTTAAAATATTCATACTTTACTCAAATGGTAGAGCTATGTATCCTTCCAAATATATTTTCAAAACCTCAGCTAATGTGGTACTGGTAACTGTTCCCAACATATTCCTCTTTTTTTAAATTTTCGCGTATAACAAATAAATATTGACAGTTTCACGCTAGATATTAAATATATCTCACCGTTAATGTTCAGTTATTTGCTATTAAAAACTTTTCAACAACTCTCTGCAAAAAATAATAATGGTTTTTCATAAAATAATCGCATCGCTGATTGATAACTTTATTTTATTAGCTGTGCACAGGTATGACGGAGTACGGCGATGAAAATTATAGCACAGCCACTTCAATACATGTAGTTATAGGTAAAACTGTGCGAAGAGGATAGCTAAGCCACTTTTTTTCTAAACTTAATAAAATAAGGATAATTTAGTTTCATTTCAGTTTTGTCAAACTGTATTTAAATAACATTTTTCATGTAATTTTTAACTCTATAATTTTGATTTAATACATTAGACATAATTACATTATATTAAAACACCCTCGAGCATACCAAATTCATATTTGTTTGGTTTCAAAAGAGGATAGGTTCAATTTTCAAATGGCTCCCTTTGGTTTCAAAAAACAGACAACTCCATGACTTGGTTCAAACATGGACAACTCCACTATTTAAAGTGTAATCACGGCCTTAATACTTATATAATTTTGTAGTGCCTTTGAAATAATGTTTCTGAGGCCTATAAGAATAACATATAAAAAAATCACCATGATACTGACATCAATATAGTAGATATGGTTTTTTGCCTCTCCTGTAAAAAAAGCAAAAGTGGAGTTGTCCAACTTTGATACTAAGCTCCTCATTTGGTGTATGAACAATATTGAGTATTAGCATTTCCTAGCTATTTTGTGAATTTTAATTAATATTCGGCAGATTTATTCCCGTTTGAATTTATTTCTTGATGTTCCTGATCTATACGTTGGTCTTTTATACAAAAGCAAAAGAAAAAATTTAAATTTAATTATTTTATATATTTTCAAAGTATGGGGTAAAATTTACCCGACGGTGTCATTAACGTACATGTCAATCCAGGGTTAATTCCGTCTGAGTACGTTTCGTTGAATGACCTTTCAAATCCTCTACATTTTCATTCTTTTAGTGCATTTCTTCCCTCCATCCATTGGGGACGAAACCCCGCTTATGAGGCAATCCGGAAGCGCCTACCAGAAAATGTCACGTTTCAAAAGCCATAGACAGCTTTGGGCGGCAACAAAGAAGGGTTTAAGCTTCAAGGTACTTATAGGAAATTCGATCCTGAGCAAAATATTCTTGGGGCCGAAAATGGGTCCAGAATTGCTTTCTGCACTGAGGCGCTGGAGCTTTAATCCACGTTTTTTGAGCTTTAAATGCCGATAAATCCTCAATTACTGTTGTTAAAGAAAAAAGTATCAAATGACAGTTGTAGGGCTTTGAATTATCCACATTTTGGTCCAAGGAATCTAATTTCGCATGATGGGGTATTGCGATTATAATATTTATTTCAAGCTTTTTCCTCTAACACCAGATATTGAGAAGTTATCGGGCTTTGGAGCGTTAAAACCGTGTTTTTAGCAGGTTTTTTTAGCTACAGTGCCTCCAGAAGCCATTTCCGGCCCATGTTGATAGGAATGTCTTTGCTCAGAATCAAATTTTAAGTACCTTGAAGCTTAAACACATATTTTGGGGCCATCCTGTATATTTATATATGTCTGCTCTCTCTATACCCTGCTCAAAAAAGGATCGATATGAATAAAATTTGGCGCAGAAATGCTTTGTGTGGTTTGTAAGGTCAAGTTCGTTAACCAACCAAATCCGTTCACCGGAACCTGTTTTTTCGGCAAAAAGCGTGACAAAAACCTGAACGCATTATTTGGCTTTCAAGTATAATTTTTATAAGTAGGTAACGAGACTTCCCGGATCAAGACGTGTGGATTTATATAAGGAACAAACAGACAGACACGTGATTTTTATATAAATAGATTGGACGCGAGTAGTCTACTGAAATTTTTTTCAAAATTGTGGGTTAAAAACTTGCTTCTACAGCTCTTCAAATTTTAATTATGCGGGACTGTGACTGTTAGTGTTTTTTTTTTTTTAGTTTGTATTTTCGTTTATTCAATTAATACTAATTTTTATGATTGTATAATGTAAATTAGATCCATAAGCCTTCTTCTGCCCCTAATTGCTTGGGTTGGCTGATAGTTCTTGGCAGATTTCCAGGCGTTATTGCCCTTGTTATTCCTGCTGAATCCTGGTTTCGGTTCCAGGGCTCCGTTCTATATTCTATGGAATCTAGTTCACATTTGTCATATATTTTCATTGCGGTTTTTTATTTATTTTTCTCTGATCTGTGATTAAGGACATTAATAAAGTTTTTGTCTGCTTTCTATTTCTTCCGAACATCGATAAGAAGCCAAATAAAAGTAAGAGTTTAGAAGTCGGAATATTGTGCGGTTTTTGTCTGATTAATTTTCTACTATGGCTTGACATTTATATAGTCTGTGTAAAGGTTTATTTCTACTATGGCTTGACATTTATATAGTCTGTGTAAAGGTTTATTTCTACTATGGCTTGACATTTATATAGTCTGTGTAAAGGTTTATTTCTACTATGGCTTGACATTTATATAGTCTGTTTAAAGGTTTATTTCTACTATGGCTTGACATTTATATAGTCTGTGTAAAGGTTTATTTCTTCTATAGCTTGACAATTATATAGTCTGTGTAAAGGTTTATTTCTACTATGGCTTGACATTTATATCGTCTGTGTAAAGGTTTATTTCTACTATGGCTTGACATTTATATAGTCTGTGTAAAGGTTTATTTCTACTATGGCTTGACATTTATATAGTCTGTGTAAAGGTTTATTTCTACTATGGCTTGACATTTATATAGTCTGTGTAAAGGTTTATTTCTACTATGGCTTGACATTTATATAGTCTGTGTAAAGGTTTATTTCTACTATGGCTTGACATTTATATAGTCTGTTTAAAGGTTTATTTCTTCTATAGCTTGACAATTATATAGTCTGTGTAAAGGTTTATTTCTACTATGGCTTGACATTTATATAGTCTGTGTAAAGGTTTATTTCTACTATGGCTTGACATTTA
The DNA here is from genome assembly GCA_946811695.1 of Gonocerus acuteangulatus. NCBI lineage: Eukaryota > Metazoa > Arthropoda > Insecta > Hemiptera > Coreidae > Gonocerus > Gonocerus acuteangulatus. The sequence goes on along the minus strand of OX328123.1, from coordinate 7,474,680 downwards.
TATAGTCTGTGTAAAGGTTTATTTCTACTATGGCTTGACATTTATATAGTCTGTGTAAAGGTTTATTTCTACTATGGCTTGACATTTAAATAGTCTGTGTAAAGGTTTATTTCTACTATGGCTTGACATTTATATAGTCTGTGTAAAGGTTTATTTCTACTATGGCTTGACATTTATATAGTCTGTGTAAAGGTTTATTTCTACTATGGCTTGACATTTATATCGTCTGTGTAAAGGTTTATTTCTTCTATAGCTTGACAATTATATAGTCTGTGTAAAGGTTTATTTCTACTATGGCTTGACATTTATATAGTCTGTGTAAAGGTTTATTTCTACTATGGCTTGACATTTATATAGTCTGTGTAAAGGTTTATTTCTTCTATAGCTTGACAATTATATAGTCTGTGTAAAGGTTTATTTCTACTATGGCTTGACATTTATATAGTCTGTGTAAAGGTTTATTTCTACTATGGCTTGACATTTATATAGTCTGTGTAAAGGTTTATTTCTTCTATAGCTTGACAATTATATAGTCTGTGTAAAGGTTTATTTCTACTATGGCTTGACATTTATATAGTCTGTGTAAAGGTTTATTTCTACTATGGCTTGACATTTATATAGTCTGTGTAAAGGTTTATTTCTACTATGGCTTGACATTTATATCGTCTGTGTAAAGGTTTATTTCTTCTATAGCTTGACAATTATATAGTCTGTGTAAAGGTTTATTTCTACTATGGCTTGACATTTATATAGTCTGTGTAAAGGTTTATTTCTTCTATAGCTTGACAATTATATAGTCTGTGTAAAGGTTTATTTCTACTATGGCTTGACATTTATATAGTCTCTGTAAAGGTTTATTTCTACTATGGCTTGACATTTATATAGTCTGTGTAAAGGTTTATTTCTACTATGGCTTGACATTTATATAGTCTGTGTAAAGGTTTATTTCTACTATGGCTTGACATTTATATAGTCTGTGTAAAGGTTTATTTCTACTATGGCTTGACATTTATATAGTCTGTGTAAAGGTTTATTTCTACTATGGCTTGACATTTATATAGTCTGTGTAAAGGTTTATTTCTACTATGGCTTGACATTTATATAGTCTGTGCAAAGGTTTATTTCTACTATGGCTTGACATTTATATAGTCTGTGTAAAGGTTTATTTCTACTATGGCTTGACATTTATATAGTCTGTGTAAAGGTTTATTTTTTCTACAATAATGAATTTATTGCCTCCCTTACGCGATTAAAACTTCTTTGTAAGACTTGCTTTTAACTGTATCTGACGAATCACTCAAGCTATCAGCATTTGGCCTATCGCCATGACATTTGTGATAGATTCAATAAGATGACGATAATGGCGTTGGACGTTAATGTATAGAAAAAAAAATACATAAATTTTGTTGACGATTTATCCTTTTTTCTTCTCTGATATTATTTATATAGTCAGACATTTCATTTTATTAATGTATAATTACAAATAACAGTTTTTTTTTTAACTTAATGTTTTAAATTAATTTGTTGTTTTGAACATTAATTTATTCGCTCAATCAAAAATCCGACTCGCAGGAACTGTGTCGTCTTAGCGCGGTTCCCTACATCTCGAAGAAATGGAATAGATTAGCATCACAAATCACAGGAACTGACAGTAGCCAACTTACACTGAATAATACGGATAATTCTTAATCCTCATTCTTGAGGAAGGCTGAATAAGTCAATACAATTGTGTACTGAAAACATACTCACTCTTCGACTACTGCACTGAAGGCTCTATTTCGAACCAAAAAAGCGTTGTCATTTTAAGTTTCTTTTGTTTTACTAGCAAATTCATTTTACTGTTATAATCAACTGTAAATATGTGCTTCATGGCAAATAAAATTCCATTCTCTCGAGGGTAAAATCTTTATATAAAATAAGAAATAACGATAACTTCAGTTGTAGGCTATGAGGAAGGTTATTTAGATAGGAGAATTCAAAACAAACTACGTCATCATGATTAGCCACTGTCATCGTGATTACCACAGCCACTCCAAACTTATTATAAGATTATAATATATGGCATAAAAGCGAAAATACACGGAAAAATTCAGCTCTGCAATTTCAACCAGTTCAAGAATCAGCTGATAAATAATCAGTAGCTCAATTTTCTTTATTCAGGTGTTTTATTTGTTGACTTTCTGCCTGTAGATTTAATAGGGCCACTTTTCAATAATATTGAACTTCAATTATATTACCGCATTTTGTAGTTGTTAATGATATATATAGGGTGAGGCGTTGGAACCAGGTGTTTTTGAAAAAATCGTAGCATTGTTTATTTTGCTGTCAAGAAAATTTTATTTATATGAAAACTTTAGTGAGAACATAGTAAATATTTAAGAATCTTAAATTCTAAAAATTAAATCTGACATATGGTGTCTGTTCGCATTGACGCAGTGTCTAAAAGTCGTTCTCAAAAATTTGCATCTATTCTTCCCAGGGGGCCCCTATTGTTCTGAGTTATTTCATAGCGACGTTATAATTAAATAATAATAATAATATTTCATATCGGATTAAAACTTTTAATTCATCCAATGTACGAGGTTTACTTTACATGTGAAGTATTCCCACGGGAATAAATGGCGTGTGGATAAGTGAGGAGAACATGGTGACCATAAATGATCACCGAATCTCGAAATTGTGTGATTGGGAAACAGCGGATGAAGACACGCCATTGTTGGCGTGGTAGGGCTGTGTGTGCCGTGGCAACATCTTGCTGAATCAAGAACCGATTACCGGCACGACACCATCTTGTCGACTCGGGAATAGCAAAAGTTCGCACCACCTTCTTTTAGCATGGGCGTATGTAGAAAATAATTTCGGGAGGGGCTGGGAAAATTTCGGGGGTGGGGGCTGCGACCATTTCCGGGGAATGGAATACTAAAAATGTAGAACTTGGAATAGTTTTAGGCAACTAAAACGCTATTACATGTCAAATAAAATATTTTTTATGAACTAAGTGAGCTTATTTAATTTATTTTTAACGGTTTTCCTACAAATTTTTACCATAAAATCAAAATTTCGGGGGGGGGGGGGCTGCAGCCCCTCAGCCCCCCCTTATATACGCCAATGTCTTCTAGAAGTAACGACTGATGACACCGTACACCATGCAGTTATCATAGAGCTATGCAGTGGTTTTCATTGAGCTGCTATGGATTTTCTGCAGTCCCTCAGCCCCCCCCCCCCCCCTTATATACGCCAATGTCTTCTAGCAGTAACGACTGATAACACCGTACACCATGCAGTTAACATAGAGCTATGCAGTGGTTTTCATTGAGCTGCTATGGATTTTCTGCAGCCCCTCAGCCCCCCCCCTTATATACGCCAATGTCTTCTAGAAGTAACGACTGATGACACCGTACACCATGCAGTTAACATAGAGCTATGCAGTGGTTTTCATTGAGCTGCTATGGATTTTCGGCAGCCCCTCAGCCCCCCCCCCCTTATATACGCCAATGTCTTCTAGAAGTAACGACTGATGACACCGTACACCATGCAGTTAACATAGAGCTATGCAGTGGTTTTCATTGAGCTGCTATGGATTTTCTGCAGCCCCTCAGCCCCCCCCCCTTATATACGCCAATGTCTTCTAGAAGTAACGACTGATGACACCGTACACCATGCAGTTAACATAGAGCTATGCAGTGGTTTTCATTGAGCTGCTATGGATTTTCTGCAGCCTCTCAGCCCCCCCCCCCCTTATATACGCCAATGTCTTCTAGAAGTAACGACTGATGACACCGTACACCATGCAGTTAACATAGAGCTATGCAGTGGTTTTCATTGAGCTGCTATGGATTTTCTGCAGCCCCTCAGCCCCCCCCCCCTTATATACGCCAATGTCTTCTAGAAGTAACGACTGATGACACCGTACACCATGCAGTTAACACAGAGCTATGCAGTGGTTTTCATTGAGCTGCTATGGATTTTCTGCAGCCCCTCAGCCCCCCCCCCCTTATATACGCTAATGTCTTCTAGAAGTAACGACTGATGGCACCGTACACCATGCAGTTAACATAGAGCCATGCAGTGGTTTTCATTAAGCTGCTATGGATTTTCTGCAGCCCCTCAGCCCCCCCCCCCTTATATACGCCAATGTCTTCTAGAAGTAACGACTGATGACACCGTACACCATGCAGTTAACATAGAGCTATGCAGTGGTTTTCATTGAGCTGCTATGGATTTTCTGCAGCCCCTCAGCCCCCCCTTATATACGCCAATGTCTTCTAGAAGTAACGACTGATGACACCGTACACCATGCAGTTAACATAGAGCTATGCAGTGGTTTTCATTGAGCTGCTATGGATTTTCTGCAGCCCCTCAGCCCCCCCTTATATACGCCAATGTCTTCTAGAAGTAACGACTGATGACACCGTACACCATGCAGTTAACATAGAGCTATGCAGTGGTTTTCATTGAGCTGCTATGGATTTTCTGCAGCCCCTCAGCCCCCCCCCTTATATACGCCAATGTCTTCTAGAAGTAACGACTGATGACACCGTACACCATGCAGTTAACATAGAGCTATGCAGTGGTTTTCATTGAGCTGCTATGGATTTTCTGCAGCCCCCCCCCCCTTATATACGCCAATGTCTTCTAGCAGTAACGACTGATGACACCGTACACCATGCAGTTAACATAGAGCTATGCAGTGGTTTTCATTGAGCTGCTATGGATTTTCTGCAGCCCCTCAGCCCCCCCCCCCCTTATATACGCCAATGTCTTCTAGAAGTAACGACTGATGACACCGTACACCATGCAGTTAACATAGAGCTATGCAGTGGTTTTCATTAAGCTGCTATGGATTTTCTGCAGCCCCTCAGCCCCCCCTTATATACGCCAATGTCTTCTAGAAGTAACGACTGATGACACCGTACACCATGCAGTTAACATAGAGCTATGCAGTGGTTTTCATTGAGCTGCTATGGATTTTCTGCAGCCCCCCCCCCTTATATACGCCAATGTCTTCTAGCAGTAACGACTGATGACACCGTACACCATGCAGTTAACATAGAGCTATGCAGTGGTTTTCATTGAGCTGCTATGGATTTTCTGCAGCCCCTCAGCCCCCCCCCCCTTATATACGCCAATGTCTTCTAGAAGTAACGACTGATGGCACCGTACACCATGCAGTTAACATAGAGCTATGCAGTGGTTTTCATTGAGCTGCTATGGATTTTCTGCAGCCCCTCAGCCCCCCCCCCCTTATATACGCCAATGTCTTCTAGAAGTAACGACTGATGACACCGTACACCATGCAGTTAACATAGAGCTATGCAGTGGTTTTCATTGAGCTGCTATGGATTTTCTGCAGCCTCTCAGCCCCCCCCCCCTTATATACGCCAATGTCTTCTAGAAGTAACGACTGATGACACCGTACACCATGCAGTTAACATAGAGCTATGCAGTGGTTTTCATTGAGCTGCTATGGATTTTCTGCAGCCCCTCAGCCCCCCCCCCCTTATATACGCCAATGTCTTCTAGAAGTAACGACTGATGACACCGTACACCATGCAGTTAACATAGAGCTATGCAGTGGTTTTCATTGAGCTGCTATGGATTTTCTGCAGCCCCTCAGCCCCCCCCCCCTTATATACGCCAATGTCTTCTAGAAGTAACGACTGATGACACCGTACACCATGCAGTTAACATAGAGCTATGCAGTGGTTTTCATTGAGCTGCTATGGATTTTCTGCAGCCCCTCAGCCCCCCCCCCTTATATACGCCAATGTCTTCTAGCAGCAACGACTGATGACACCGTACACCATGCAGTTAACATAGAGCTATGCAGTGGTTTTCATTGAGCTGCTATGGATTTTCTGCAGCCCCTCAGCCCCCCCCCCTTATATACGCCAATGTCTTCTAGAAGTAACGACTGATGACACCGTACACCATGCAGTTAACACAGAGCTATGCAGTGGTTTTCATTGAGCTGCTATGGATTTTCTGCAGCCCCCCCCCCTTATATACGCCAATGTCTTCTAGAAGTAACGACTGATGACACCGTACACCATGCAGTTAACACAGAGCTATGCAGTGGTTTTCATTGAGCTGCTATGGATTTTCTGCATCCCCTCAGCCCCCCCCCCCTTATATACGCCAATGTCTTCTAGAAGTAACGACTGATGACACCGTACACATGCAGTTAACACAGAGCTATGCAGTGGTTTTCATTGAGCTGCTATGGATTTTCTGCATCCCCTCAGCCCCCCTCCCCTTATATACGCCAATGTCTTCTAGAAGTAACGACTGATGACACCGTACACCATGCAGTTAACACAGAGCTATGCAGTGGTTTTTCATTGAGCTGCTATGGATTTTCTGCAGCCCTCAGCCCCCCCCCTTATATACGCCAATGTCTTCTAGAAGTAACGACTGATGGCACCGTACACCATGCAGTTAACATAGAGCTATGCAGTGGTTTTCATTGAGCTGCTATGGATTTTCTGCAGCCCCTCAGCCCCCCCCCCCTTATATACGCCAATGTCTTCTAGAAGTAACGACTGATGACACCGTACACCATGCAGTTAACATAGAGCTATGCAGTGGTTTTCATTGAGCTGCTATGGATTTTCTGCAGCCTCTCAGCCCCCCCCCCCTTATATACGCCAATGTCTTCTAGAAGTAACGACTGATGACACCGTACACCATGCAGTTAACATAGAGCTATGCAGTGGTTTTCATTGAGCTGCTATGGATTTTCTGCAGCCCCTCAGCCCCCCCCCCTTATATACGCCAATGTCTTCTAGAAGTAACGACTGATGACACCGTACACCATGCAGTTAACATAGAGCTATGCAGTGGTTTTCATTGAGCTGCTATGGATTTTCTGCAGCCCCTCAGCCCCCCCCCCTTATATACGCCAATGTCTTCTAGAAGTAACGACTGATGACACCGTACACCATGCAGTTAACATAGAGCTATGCAGTGGTTTTCATTGAGCTGCTATGGATTTTCTGCAGCCCCTCAGCCCCCCCCCCTTAAATACGCCAATGTCTTAGCTAGCAGCAACGACTGATGACACCGTACACCATGCAGTTAACATAGAGCTATGCAGTGGTTTTCATTGAGCTGCTATGGATTTTCTGCAGCCCCTCAGCCCCCCCCCCCTTATATACGCCAATGTCTTCTAGAAGTAACGACTGATGACACCCGTACACCATGCAGTTAACACAGAGCTATGCAGTGGTTTTCATTGAGCTGCTATGGATTTTCTGCAGCCCCCCCCCCTTATATACGCCAATGTCTTCTAGAAGTAACGACTGATGACACCGTACACCATGCAGTTAACACAGAGCTATGCAGTGGTTTTCATTGAGCTGCTATGGATTTTCTGCATCCCCTCAGCCCCCCCCCCCCTTATATACGCCAATGTCTTCTAGAAGTAACGACTGATGACACCGTACACCATGCAGTTAACACAGAGCTATGCAGTGGTTTTCATTGAGCTGCTATGGATTTTCTGCATCCCCTCACGCCCCCCCCCCCCTTATATACGCCAATGTCTTCTAGAAGTAACGACTGATGACACCGTACACCATGCAGTTAACACAGAGCTATGCAGTGGTTTTCATTGAGCTGCTATGGATTTTCTGCAGCCCCTCAGCCCCCCCCCCTTATATACGCCAATGTCTTCTAGAAGTAACGACTGATGGCACCGTACACCATGCAGTTAACATAGAGCTATGCATGTGGTTTTCATTGAGCTGCTATGGATTTTCTGCAGTCCCTCACCCCCCCCCCCCTTATATACGCCAATGTCTTCTAGAAGTAACGACTGATGACACCGTACACCATGCAGTTAACATAGAGCTATGCAGTGGTTTTCATTCAGCTGCTATGGATTTTCTGCAGCCACTCACCCCCCCCCCCCTTATATACGCCAATGTCTTCTAGAAGTAACGACTGATGACACCGTACACCATGCAGTTAACATAGAGCTATGCAGTGGTTTTCATTGAGCTGCTATGGATTTTCGGCAGCCCCTCAGCCCCCCCCCCCTTATATACGCCAATGTCTTCTAGAAGTAACGACTGATGGCACCGTACACCATGCAGTTAACATAGAGCTATGCAGTGGTTTTCATTGAGCTGCTATGGATTTTCTGCAGCCCCTCAGCCCCCCCCTTATATACGCCAATGTCTTCTAGAAGTAACGACTGATGACACCGTACACCATGCAGTTAACATAGAGCTATGCAGTGGTTTTCATTCAGCTGCTATGGATTTTCTGCAGCCCCTCACCCCCCCCCCTTATATACGCCAATGTCTTCTAGAAGTAACGACTGATGGCACCGTACACCATGCAGTTAACATAGAGCTATGCAGTGGTTTTCATTGAGCTGCTATGGATTTTCTGCAGCCCCTCAGCCCCCCCCCCTTATATACGCCAATGTCTTGTAGAAGTAACGACTGATGATACCGTACACCATGCAGTTAACATAGAGCTATGCAGTGGTTTTCATTCAGCTGCTATGGATTTTCTGCAGCCCAATGTCTGCAGTTTTGTTTATTAATTGCTCCCCTAAGAAGATGGAGATGGGATTAATCACCCTTTAGTACCACTAACATCACTTCGCCACTGCATCAATGAAAACGGATACCAATTGTCTGAATTCATTTTTTTTTTTTTTTTTTTTTTAAGCAAAATTAACTATGCTACGTTTTTTCAAAAACACTCAGTTCCCGCGTATATGCGTGCGCTATTTTCGATGGAGTAATAACCAAAAAATACAAGCTGAATAGTCTTTGGAATATTCACTCTGCCGGACTTAATGCAATATCAGTAGCCCTCTACAACAATACCTATCTGCACGGACTATCTGAACGCCCTATACAGCATAAAAGACATATCACTAGCTCTCTACAACAATACCTATCTGCACGGACTATCTGAACGCCCTATACAGCATAAAAGATATATCACTAGCTCTCTACAACAATACCTATCTACACGGACTATCTGAACGCCCTATACATCATAAAAGATATATCACTATCTCTCTACAACAATACCTATCTGCACGGACTATCTGAACGCCCTATACAGCATAAAAGATATATCACTAGCACTCTACAACAATACCTATCTGCACGGACTATCTGAACGCCCTATACAGCATAAAAGATATATCAGTAGCTCTCTACAACAATACCTATCTGCACGGACTATCTGAACGCCCTATACAGCATAAAAGATATATCACTAGCTCTCTACAACAATACCTATCTGCACGGACTATCTGAACGCCCTATACAGCATAAAAGATATATCAGTAGCTCTCTACAACAATACCTATCTGCACGGACTATCTGAACGCCCTATACAGCATAAAAGATATATCACTAGCACTCTACAACAATACCTATCTGCACGGACTATCTGAACGCCCTATACAGCATAAAAGATATATCAGTAGCTCTCTACAACAATACCTATCTGCACGGACTATCTGAACGCCCTATACAGCATAAAAGATATATCACTAGCTCTCTACAACAATACCTATCTGCACGGACTGTCTGAACGCCCTATACAGCATAAAAGATATATCACTAGCTCTCTACAACAATACCTATCTGCACGGACTATCTGAACGCCCTATAAAGCATAAAAGATATATCACTAGCACTCTACAACAATACCTATCTGCACGGACTATCTGAACGCCCTATACAGCATAAATGATATATCACTAGCTCTCTACAACAATACCTATCTGCACGGACTATCTGAACGCCCTATACAGCATAAAAGATATATCACTAGCTCTCTACAACAATACCTATCTGAACGCCCTACACAGCATAAATGATATATCACTAGCACTCTACAACAATACCTACCTGCACGGACTATCTGAACGCCCTATACAGCATAAAAGATATATCACTAGCTCTCTACAACAATACCTATCTGCACGGACTATCTGAACGCCCTATACAGCATAAAAGATATATCACTAGCTCTCTACAACAATACCTATCTGCACGGACTATCTGAACGCCCTATATAGCATAAACGATATATCTCTAGCTCTCTACAACAATACCTATCTGCACGGACTATCTGAACGCCCTATACAGCATAAAAGATATATCACTAGCTCTCTACAACAATACCTATCTGCACGGACTATCTGAACGCCCTATACAGCATAAAAGATATATCACTAGCTCTCTACAACAATACCTATCTGCACGGACTATCTGAACGCCCTATACATCATAAAAGATATATCACTAGCTCTCTACAACAATACCTATCTGCACGGACTATCTGAACGCCCTATACATCATAAAAGATATATCACTAGCTCTCTACAACAATACCTATCTGCACGGACTATCTGAACGCCCTATACAGCATAAAAGATATATCACTTGCACTCTACAACAATACCTATCTGCACGGACTATCTGAACGCCCTATACAGCATAAAAGATATATCACTAGCTCTCTACAACAATACCTATCTGCACGGACTATCTGAACGCCCTATACAGCATAAAAGATATATCACTAGCTCTCTACAACAATACCTATCTGCACGGACTATCTGAACGCCCTATACAGCATAATAGATATATCACTAGCTCTCTACAACAATACCTATCTGCACGGACTATCTGAACGCCCTATACAGCATAAAAGATATATCACTAGCTCTCTACAACAATACCTATCTGCACGGACTATCTGAACGCCCTATACAGCATAAAAGATATATCACTAGCTCTCTACAACAATACCTATCTGCACGGACTATCTGAACGCCCTATACAGCATAAAAGATATATCACTAGCTCTCTACAACAATACCTATCTGCACGGACTGTCTGAACGCCCTATACAGCATAAAAGATATATCACTAGCTCTCTACAACAATACCTATCTGCACGGACTATCTGAACGCCCTATACAGCATAAAAGATATATCACTAGCTCTCTACAACAATACCTATCTGCACGGACTATCTGAACGCCCTATACAGCATAAAAGATATATCACTAGCTCTCTACAACAATACCTATCTGAACGCCCTATACAGCATAAATGATATATCACTAGCACTCTACAACAATACCTACCTGCACGGACTATCTGAACGCCCTATACAGTATAAAAGATATATCACTAGCTCTCTACAACAATACCTATCTGCACGGACTATCTGAACGCCCTATACAGCATAAAAGATATATCACTAGCACTCTACAACAATACCTATCTGCACGGACTATCTGAACGCCCTATACAGCATAAAAGATATATCACTAGCTCTCTACAACAATACCTATCTGCACGGACTATCTGAACGCCCTATACAGCATAAAAGATATATACTCCAGTAATAAACTAGTACAAAGAAATCATAGTTACTTCGACACACTCTATAAACAGAGAAGCAAGCTCGTTTTCATATGGACACCAAGTCATGTAGGGATAAGGGGTTATGAAATACCTACAGGACACCAAGACAATGAAGCACATCAGCTAACCGGTGCTGGGCCTACTCCAATAACTGGAACTCTTCAATCCGATAAAAAAAAATCCCATGAGAAAATTGGTCGAATATCCTAAATAGAATGCTATGTACAGCATTTCCACGTAAATTTCAACATTTTCCAATACCATGTATGAATGATTACTCGCTCGTTCGAACGACAGTTTTCATCCAAATACTTCAATTGGATTCTAATAGTTTAGATTGAACTAGGTGAAATTTCAAAACTGTCTGGAGTGTTGTAGCGCTAAGTTTAGAACCTCTTGATATATTGCATATTTATTGTATATTGTTGTATGTTATCGTTAAAGGAGTCACCTTTTGAGGGTATCAGACCGTAAGATTGTTTATAGTCCCACGCCAGCGATGACCTTCTCGTAAAAACATATTCTTTTTTACTCTCTGGTAGATGTATTTATAATACAGTTCCTTACGTCAGACATTGTCTGCTAGAGCATTCATTCTTTACAGGATCTTATTTACTGCTAGTTTTATTATTTGAATTTTTGTTACATGTTAATGTTGGGGCCATAAACCCATTATATGGAGCCACTGTACTTTATAAATTGATGTTTATCTTAAACAAGCTGTTACCCGGCGTGCCATGCTTCACCTACTTTCTGCATCTAGGGAAGCCAAAAAAAAAATAAATAAATAAATAAATACCAAATAAGTAACGTTAAAATCTAATAACGCAAATCTGTAACTGTTCGTGTCCACAGTTTCGAACCCCTGACCTAGCCTACGACACTCCCCGGATCAAGACCTACCTGTGTGCGAAGTTTGGTCAAATGCGGTCAAACGGTGTGGATTTGTAGAAGGTGCATACATACAGACAGACAGCCGATTTGTATATATGTAGATATGATTACTCTGTTTGCTGAAGTACGAATCGAGAAGGTTTCATTTCCCATTGTGTAGGACGTGCTTTGAGGTCTCTGGTTACGAAGTCTGGACGAACGCTGCGGTTACAGTGGCATAGTGATCTGCTGTCCGATGTTGTTGGCTATTTAGATTCCTTTTGCAACTAATAATTTAACGTCAGCTTTTACATTAGTTGTAATTCCAAATTTTTTCTTCAATAATTCCGTTATTTCGAATTTCCACTCCCCTTATTTTGTCACTATTTTTGCCATTGGATTTGTTCGTTTCATATTCTTATGCTTCATGGTTAGAGGCGATTTGCTCTTTTAAGAACAAATAATGTTTAATGGGTTTTATTGGAGCAAAAAAAAACAAAAAACAAAAAAAAAAAAAAAAAAAAAAAAAAAAAAAACTATAAGGTTTCCTGCTTATCGGCTGGACTTAATCGTGCCACTCTTGAAAAGAACATTTCTTAAATCCTTTGTAATGCGGATAGGACACTTCTTAAAATATGTAGTTAAAAATAAGGCGTTTTAGTGAGGTTATCCTTCACTTTTAGGGCGTTGTTAGAATAGTCTATAAATATCCTTGTTGAAGGGAGCGGTGTTGAGTTCGGATGTGACAGGACATCGTGGATTCCAACGAGTGGTGTCGTTTCTGCCTTGAATGAAAAGGTTTAAAATAGCCACCATGACTTATCGACTATAGAAACGTCGGGTCTTTTTGCGAAGACCTCATCCAGTTCCTTTTGAAGTAGCAGTAGTGATTTATAACAGTTACTCGTACTCGCTGATAAGCTTACTGATTAGCTTACAGGTTCTTTGCTGGTTATCTATTACTACTTGACTCCTTATCTACGGTTATATTTCATATTAGATAATGGCAAGCAATATTTATTAATAAAATGGTTAATATGATCAAAATCAATTCTCTCAAGTATGAAAAAAGTTATTAAGCATTAAAGTTTACTCTTTTGCAGGTTATGAAGGATAACAAACAACAATATTTGTAAACAAACATTTTATTCCTTTTCTCTCTCTCTCTCTTTTTTGGATATTTTACATTTATTAAGCATTACATGCTATGCGTTTCCGCTCGCTCAAGAAGATATCTAAACTCTAGTCAATCCAACTCACAATTAATAGAATTATACTAACTTTAGCGACTCTAGTCTATCCAACTCGCTAAAATTAATAAGATTCCATTAATTTTTCCGAGTAAGAAACCAATCCCTTTTTCTTTGTCTGGAACATCGCGAACTAATTGTAGAACACTCATTTTTTTCTCACTAACATAAGCAGAGCTTTTTCATAAACAAAAGCTAATTCACTGTTGAAGGTTACTTTACTCCCAGCAAGAACTCCAATAGGAAGGCAAAGGAGTTATGCGCATGCGCTGAATCACTGATACAATCACTACTGCTACTTCAAAAGTAACTGGATGTGGTCTTCGCAAAAAGACCCGAAACGTCTAAAGATTTCACTCCAAATATCATCATCATCATATCGCACTAGTATTTCTAAAGTGACCCAACTCAAAAATCGGTGTTTTTCAGTTATCACTATGAAAGACATGGTAAATATCTCTTTATCAACCATCAAAACAGTATGTACCTAGCTTCAGAGCTTGTACACCACAGGGCACTCTTTCTGACTTAATACTATTCCCCCTACATAGGCAAGAGTGATACATTTTCAGTTGAGTTTCATTTGGAGTTGTGTCGGTTTAGAAATACGAGTGCGATACGTGGCACTAGGTCCCGTCACCGAGACTGGGCCTCCTCTAAGAGCCTCCGCCAGTTGGCTCTGTCTTCTGCTGCAGCTCTCCAGTTCCTAACACCAAGCAGAGTTCTGACAGCGTTGGCTACACTATCCAGCCATCTGATCCTTGGCATTCCTACTAGTCTTGTGGAGTGCAGGTCCTTGGTCATAACCGTTCTAGGTATTTCAGTGGCGACCATTCGATCTACAAGCCCTTCCCACCTTAATCTTCCAAGATTGATGAAGGTGACAATTTGAGACAAGCGCCTTCCAGTCGAGTAGAACATGTTTCGTATTTGTGGCTGCCAGAACAGGACAATCCTTAGAGAAAGTGGTGACAAACACTGGCACATCGTCCCTACCATGAAAACTATCCAATATGAAAAATCTCGTTTTAGCGCGGTTCCTCCCTCCCCCATAGGGAGGAACCCCCGCTTATAAGGTTGATCTCATGACGCAATCCAGAAGTGCCGACTAGAAAATTTTGCGTTTCAGAACCCCTAGAGACCGAAAATGATGGTGGTTCAAATATATATATATATATATATATATATATATATATATATATATATATATATTTGTCTGTTCGCTCTCTAGGTAGAAGACGAATGGTCCGATTTTGATGAAATTTGGTACAAAAATCCGTCTTCCAATTTGAAAGGTCAAGTTCGTTAACCAGCAAAATCCGTCCACTGGAAGATGGCGTTTGGGGCAAAATTCGCGCAAAAAAAATCGTAACGCTTACGTTTTTGAGTTCATAAGCTTGTAAGCACTCGTTTTATATGCTTCTTCGGCTAGGAAAACGAACGAAACCATTTTCAAGGCGATAGCTTTAACCGTTTTCGAGAAAATTGGAAAAATAGTTTTTGAATACCGTTTTTGGTTTGGGTACTTAGAATCATGGGATTCAGTTGAAACATTTTCTGCATGTTCTACTTTCATTAAAACTAATATGTTGAAATTTGTGTTACGTTTGGAGTTAAGGAAGGGTTAGAATAAAATATTTTATTAACAGACATAAAAAGTTTTGGTAACTTTGTATACTTTCCTTAATATCTCGAAAAAGGTTGAGAATCTTGGTAAACGGAAGAATACCATTAGAAAGCTTACTAAATGCTCTACAAAAAAGGTTGTGATGAAAGTTTTGATTAGACGATGTCAATCGGAGAAATAAGTGCTTAAAACTTTAAAGTAATTGATTTCGCTTATTCGAACTGTCCTTTTTGTCTGATTTTTTCCTTGTTATTTTTTAACTGCTTATAGTTGGATAATGTATTTGATAATAAATCAGGTTAAGAAAAATAAGAAAAACAATTTAATCTTAGAGATATGGATTTCCAAGATATAGCTTTTCAACTGCCTAGCGGGGTCCTTCCTAGGGAGGGATTGTATTGTAAATAAGACCTTTCTTGAAAGTAAAAATGGAACTGTCAACTTTGGTCCTCCTCTGCCTCCCGGCACTTTCATTGCTGACGAAGGCTACCAATGAGTAGCCGAAACGTCCTAAATATAGATTTTTTAACAAAAATCGTATTGTTTCTTTAGCCGAATCCCTACCATTCCATCTTTACTTATCACCTCGACGGCTAACTATCTAATCTTCATGCTTTCTAGAAATGTGGACCCAAAATAATAACAGCTTCTATTTTAATCATTTTAAATGAGTCTAGAGATAAGAACGGAACCGCGCTAAGATGATGCAGTTCCTGCGAGTCGGACTTTTTCAGATTCGATTGGTACTTTGAATTGTGGGCGATACGGCTTTTCCTAAATTGTGACAACTCTAAACCTTTTAGAATAGTAGGAAATGCCTTATATAAAGTATCGAATAATACCATTTTTCAATATATTACTTGGTCAATGGATAGAATATGTTGGTTCTCTAGTTTGCTCCGATTTGCATATTCGATAGTTTGACATGGTAGGGATGATGTAAACGAAGAACATACAATAATCAAATCCTTTTCGCCTCACTTCAAAATGTAATCGTTGTCTTGTTGACCGATTTGACAATGCTGGTCAGATAATATATATATTAAAGAAATGTTTTTGCTAAGAGCGCATCTGCATCTAACCCATTAGCGCCTTGCTATCTATAGGTTACCACCTTCCTACATATCCATGGTGGAGCGGAACCTACACGTTTTTTTTTAGCGCGCCTATGGATGGAAGGACTTGACTTGCTGCAGATATCTCCCGGCGTTGGATCCAAGGCGTTATAGTCCGACCGCAAACAAAAGAAGAAGAAGGGGCGTGGTCGGAGAGGACCTAGGCCTTCCCCCACATGGGCTAAAGGCAGCGCGTGCGCACTACCTTGTTTTTTTTTCGGGTTTCGTTTGTGGACGGACTATAGCCAATGCACCAGGGGGAGACCTTGTTAGACAATTATTATTACTTTCTTAAAATAAGCTAAAATCCTTTAGAGTTTTACTTAATTCTTCGCCCATTAAAAATATTCTACTGTATTACTTATATTAGTGCCATATACGCATTAGTTAATGTCCTCGGAATACCGTCCCTGCTGGCTGTTTGTCAATGAACTGCATCTTTGGCTCTAGTCGGGGCCGTCAGCTGGCGTCTTGACGGTCATAGTGTTGTCATTAGACGTATTTTTATTTTCATTGAAAAATTTTTCTTGTCAACTAGGGAATTAGAAACATGCTAACATTGTTCAATGAATACGAGGAGCTCAAATATTTTTAACATGTAGGTAGGAATTCCGCTTATAAGGTTGGCCTCATGAATCAGGAAGTGCCGACTAGAATATTTTTCGTTCCAGAGCTAGATAGAAAGATTATTATTATTTTATTTAAGGTGGGTTATTTTAAACAAATTATTATCATAAGTTTTATATAGGATGCAAAGCATGAACAAAAAAATAAAAAAAAATAGAGAAAATAAAATAGCGGCACTCTTTTTTTACGGGTGATTGTGTACAGGCGCCAATTTACGGGTGATTGTGTACAGGCGCCAATTTACGGGTGATTGTGTACAGGCGCCAATTTACGGGTGATTGTGTACAGGCGCCAATTTTTGATCTCGAATAAAGAACTAAAATTATTTTAAAAGAAGAAGGTAAAATGTAATAATGTACATGAGATGTTTTAACAAATATTATTTTTTTTTTAATATGGCGAACAATTTTCTATTAAAACAGTCCGCCGAAAATAGGTCTCGTACTTTGAAATTTGAAGGAGCTAGTGTGTCGCCGAAAAACGACTTTAAAGTTTAATGTAATGGAATGTCTATTTTTGCCTTTTAATTTTTTTTCATAATTTCTTGTAATAAAAAAAAAATTCTAGTAATAAATTGTTTGTAAATTTGGAATATATTAGAGGGCCGGCGGCAGTGAGTGAAAGGTCACATTTAAAACCTCCTCTGCTACATAAACGCTCTTGGATATAATTTTTGATTAGTTAAGGAAGCCCATAAAAAAAATGATAAATAAAATTTAAATGGTAGTTTTTTTTGTGTTTAACGGCGTATCAACATTTGGACTATTAACGCCGGTCTATCTATAGGCTGCCACCCATTTGTAATGTCAACAGCACGTGGTCGGTCACCCATTCGCTCGACGTTGCTTAACTTCGGTAATCTACTTCACATGGTAGTTTTACCCCTTTAATGGTTTATTGCCCAATTTACTGAAACTATATTGCCTTTTCTATTGTCTTATGTAACTATATTATCCTGCCAGTATATTAGTTGGCCATATTTCCTGCAACTATGCTCACTATCTATTCCCCTTGGAGATGGGATGTGGTGGTGGTAGTGGCTTCGTGCTTCACATTCCTCTTATATATCGAACGGTTTTCTGCTGGGGGATTTCCCGTCTAGATTCTCATGGAAAATACACCCTCACAGTTTCTTCTTGTACCACATTTACATATGGTACTCACTCAAAGGATTTTCAATATCCTCTGAAATTTGGTATTGGTGAGAACATTTCGTGTAAAAAAGCCCTATATCAACGAAAAACATCTTCTACATTTACCCTGGCCTACTAGGTGTCCAGAGGACCTTAAAACTCACCATTTTACACTGGAATATTTAAAATTTTCCCTACACCTCAAATGCCTAGATGCCTCCCGAAATTATTTTCTATATACGCTAGTGACAGAAGTTGTATCTTAAAATCTAGCAATTATGAATTTCTTTATTGGTTTTCGTTTACTTTTCGACGACGAATTATCATATCAGCACTTCGTATAAACATAAACACCTGACAGGATGGAATTTAATGCATGGGTTCAATTCCCGCAGGGGGTTGAAGAAAATATCACCTCCATCCTAATCGCACAGAAACTACCAGGAATCAATTATAAAATGACAAAAATAATTTATTTTCATAGAATGACAAAACGTTATTATCATAGATTTAAAGTTATCGAAGAAAATACAAGTAAATGCCGGACTGTAGACTATTTGACCAGGAAAACAACAAATTCGTCAAGTCTATTACATATATTAAAAGTCCGTCTCGCAGGACTGCATCATCTTAGCGCGGTTCCGTTCATATCCCTAGTCTAATTTGGAAAGATTAAAATAGAAGCAGTTATTATTTTGGTTCCACCAGTCTTTTTTTTTTAAAATTAATTATTATAATGGCGTGTCAACCCTTAAGGTCACTAACGCCATTCCTGTGAGTAGTAAAGTCTTGATATGTCATGATTTACAATCTTACCTGGAAGGGTCCGCTACACTAGAAATAGACCCGCTAGTGACAAGGTCTTGGAATCTTGGAAATCTATATTTCTAACATTAAATTGTTTTTCTTATTTTTCTTAACCTGTTTTATTTTCAAATACATTATCCAACAATAAGCAATTAAAAAATAACAAGGAATAAAAAACAGACAAAAAGAACAGTTCGAATAAGCGAAATCAATTACTTTAAAGTTTTAAGCTCTTATTTCTCCGATTGACATCGCCTAATCAAAACTTTTATTAGAATCTTTTTTTTAGAGCATTTAATAAGCTTTCTAATGGTATTCTTCCGTTTACCAAGATTCTCAACCTTTTTCGAGATATTAAGGAAAGTAAACAAAGTTACTAAAACTTTTTATGTCTGTTAATAAAATATTTTATTCTAACCCTTCCTTAACTCCAAACGTAACCAAAATTTCAACATATTAGGTTTGATGAAAGTAGAACATGCAGAAAATGTTTCAACTGAATCCCATGATTCTAAGTACCCAAACCAAAAACGGTATTCAAAACATATTTTTCCAATTTTCTCGAAAACGGTTAAAGCTATCGCCTTGAAAATGGTTTCATTCGTTTTACTAGCACAGGAGTCATATAAAACAAGTACTTAGAAGCTTATGAACTCAAAAACGTGAGCGTTACGATTTTTTTTTGCGCGAATTTCGCCCCAAACGCCATCTTCCAGTAGGCGGATTTTGCTGGTTAACGAACTTGACCTTTCAAATTGGACGAAGGATTTTTGTGCCAAATTTCATCAAAATCGGACCATTCGTCTTCTATCTAGAGAGCGAACAGACAAATATATATATATATATATATATATATATATATATATATATATATATATATATATATATATATATAAATAAATATATACATATATATATATATATATATATATATATATATATATATATATATATATATACAAATTTGAACCACCGTTATTTTCGGTCTCTAGGG
The DNA here is from genome assembly GCA_946811695.1 of Gonocerus acuteangulatus. NCBI lineage: Eukaryota > Metazoa > Arthropoda > Insecta > Hemiptera > Coreidae > Gonocerus > Gonocerus acuteangulatus. Next base: position 7,454,840 of record OX328123.1, on the reverse strand, counting down.
GTTCTGAAACGCGAAATTTTCTAGTCGGCACTTCTGGATTGTTTCATTGTATCAACCTTATAAGCGGGGTTCCTCCCTATGGGGGAGGGAGGAACCGCGCTAAAAGGAGGAAACTGTCTGGTTTCTAGGAGTGAGATTCTTATGAAATTATTAGATGAATTTGAAGAAGTATAAGCTCCAATATTTTTGTAATACTTTTAGTGCGGTTCCTCCCTCCGTCCATAGTAAGGAACCCTGCTTATAAGGTTGACGTCATGCCGCAATCCGGAAGTGCCGACTAGAAAATTTTACGTTTCAGAACCCCTAGAGAAGGAAAATAACGATAGTTCAGATTTTTATATATATAAATATATATGTTTGTCTGTTCGCGCTGTAGCTGCCTAAAAAGTGGTCTGATTTTCATGAACATTGGTACAAAAATCTTTCGTCTAATTTGAAAGCTCAAGTTCGCTTACTAGCAAAATCATTCCACCGGAACACGCGTTTTGGAGCGAATATCGCGCGAAAAAAGCCGTTATGCTTACTTCATATGCTTGTAAGTACTCGTTTTATAGGCTTCTTGGCCTAGGAAAACGAATGAAACCATTTTTAAGGCGATAGCTTTAACCGTCCCTTTGCCCTAGATTTGAGCCAATATATATATTGGGTTCCTCCATCCACCCTCTCCCTTCCCCCCGTGTTTGTACGTAGGTCTGCTCATGACAAACACCCCCAGCAGATGTTCCGTATCCTCTATTGTGCCACAGCTCGGCCAGCTGGTTTTCTCTATCCACAAGTCTTGACAACAAGTTTTATTTTTCGTAACTTCCAGTGGTTTCTGTACCCAAAATGATAAATTATTACTTCGTCCTGATCTTTTTTTTTTTTTTTTTTTTTTTTTTTTTTTCAAAAAAATGGCGTTCATTACCCTAAGGCGTGTCAGCCTTAGGGTAATGAACGCCATCGAATGAAACTTTCATTATATTTGGAGGTGAAATTTTTCCCTCATTTCTTTTGAATTTAATAATTTATTGAGTCAGCTTTTGGTTTTTATTGAATTACTTATCATTGTCATTATTTATCATTGATCCTGGCATTTTTTCCTTACTTATATTACTTACAGTATATTTTCCATGCAATATTTATTTTCGTTTCTGTACACAGAACAAATGTAAATAAACGCACTCACACACAAGCGAGCACACACACAGACATATGCACTCACCCATAAACATATACCAACCCATATCCTTGCAACCTCACTCACATATTCTCTAACACAGACAGTACACACACACACACACACACACACACACACACACACACACACACACACACACACACACACACACACACACACACACTATCCTGCTTATTTAATTAATCTTATGTCTTTAGATTTTATTTATTAATTCTGTTTTGTCTATGAAGTTTAATACCTTTCTAACATTATCAGCATCATCTCCAAGTATTTCATCCATAAGGTCTGATAACATTAGCTCTTCTCTAATTGACTGATATATTCGGCATTCTGTAAGTAGATGTTTCACTGTTACTTGAACGTTGCATGATTCACAGATTGGGGGTGGTTCTTTAGAAAAAAGGAATGAATGAGTTAATCTTGTATGCCCAATCCGCAATCGACTTAAGGCAACTTCATGTTTTCTATTGACGCTGGGTGGGGTCTTCCAGGCTTTAACTGTAGATTTTATTTCTCTTAATTTGTTGTTTTCTATTATTTGCCAAGTAGATTGCCAGTTTTGCCAGACTATTTCCTTCAGGTAATTAATGATATCGTTCTTTGGAACCCTATGATAGGGAGTGCCTTCGTTTACAGCTCTTTTCGCTAAGGCATCGGCCACCTCATTCTCTTTTATTCCGCAGTGACCGGGTACCCATACGAAAAGAACTGTTTCACTATTTCTGTAAAGTTCTGCTATGGTTTCATGAGTGAGTGTGATGGTTTGAGAATGGATTCCTCAGAGCAACAAGTGCAGACAAAGAATCCGTAAAAATTACTTTATAGTTGGAGTTAGTTGTTGTATTTAAGGCCTTTGTTATGGCCAACAGTTCGGCAGTGAAGATGCTACACATTTTACTGAGGGCGAACATATTGTTCGTGGTGTTGGAGTGTGTTGCAGCGCCAACTCCATCGTTGTCCTTAGAACCGTCAGTGAAAATGTGAATAGCTTGAGGAAATTCGTTTCTTATTTTGAGAAATTCCAGTTGATATATATACGGGCTGGTATCTTTTTTAACGAATTTGGATAATTTGAAGTTGATATTGGGAAAGGGTAGAGACCACGGTTCCCTGGAGGGCACAGCACTATGAAAAATATAAGGTAGGGCGATGTTGAATTTTGATAATAGCTCTGATATCCGGAGAGGGAAAGGCTTTCTTGGAGTTCTTCGTCTAGGGATGTTTACTGGGTGCTGGATGTATACGTTAAGAGGGTGATTATTGGAGGATAATATAGTAATGTAGTCCTGATCTTTAAATAATGCTTTTCTCACATTTTCAAGATTTAGCAATTTATTTACACTGTAACGAACCAATAATGAATAAACTCAAGGAGGAATCAATGTCCTCAATTAATTTATTTTATAATAATTTATCCACAAGGATTAATTTATTTTATTTTGTATAAAAGAAAATAAAAATACCTGAAAATGCGCTTTGTGGATCCAACATTTCTTCCAGATGATTCTCTCTACCTTATCATTCAGCGAAACTCCACCCCCTTTGTAAAGCAGGTTATTTATTAGTTCGGTCTCATTCTGATAATATTTTTGCCGTTTTTTACACATTATAGGATTCATTCAATTTATGATTCCGAATAATAACAAAAAAATTGTAAAAAAAAACAACAACAAAAAAAAACCGACAGCCATAGCCAAGTTGCATGGTCCGGTTTCCTTTGATCGCCGAAGTTTTTTTATTTTTTTTTTATTTCGTATTTATTTATTTGAAATCTGTACAGATAACAGTACAATGATCAAGTATGTTGATCCAGATATTATGTACAAGTTGATAAAACTGACAAAAGTAAAAAAAAATAAAAAATACAAAATTTGGAAGAAGCCAACCATTGTTGGCACTTCCAGAGGTGTCTCAGTAAATATTTTATTGATTATAAAAAGATCAGGCAAGTAAATTGTCTCGAGGCCACTGTCTCTTGAGCCGCCTGGGGGGATTGCCTGGATGGGATTGGGATGATAAGGATTGACCTTCAGGATTAGGATGGTGAGACAATTTGGAGTGGAACGTTTGGAAACGGGTTTTAGCGAGGTCAAGGACAAATGGGATGTTGAGGTCATTGTGTAGGGTTTTGTTGGATACATAAAAGGGGGCATTTACAATTTTACGGAGGACTTTTGATTGGAATGCCTGTATTCTGTTGATGTTTGATGGTTTTGCAGATCCCCAGAGTTCAAGTCCGTATGTCCATATTGGCCGAATGATTGTTTTGTATATCGTTAGTTTGTTCTGTATTGATAATTTAGATGAGGGTCCAAGGATTCGTCTAAGTAGTCCGTATCGTTTGTTCAGTTCTTGTCTTTTCAGTCTCGTGTGAGGGTTCCATGTCAGTCGGCTGTCAAGGTATAATCCTAGATATCGAACCTCGCTGGATACTGGTAGTGGAGTGTTTTTGAGGTAGACTGTAGGACATGATCTCCGGTTTAGGGTGAATGTAACCTATTTACATTTTTCAGGGTTGATTTTAACTCTCCACCTTTCACTCCAATGCTGAATAGCGGGAAGATGTTCCTGCAGGTGTTGGGATGCTACTGAGGGATCAGGGGAAGTTGATAGGATGGCAGTATCATCTGCGTAGGTGGTCAGTAAGGTATGAGGGTGTGTAGGAATATCCGCAGTGTAAAGGAGGAAAAGGAGAGGACCAATAATACTCCCTGATCGCCGAAGTTAAGCATCGTCGGGCTGGGCCAGTGAGCCCTGGGATGGGTGACCGACCATATGATGTTGGCATTATAAAATGGCAGCAACCTATAAGATAGCCCGGCGTTAATAGTCCAATTGTTGATACTCCTAGATTCAGCATATCTACAGGCCAAGCCTTAACCTATTGTTACAACATTTATAGATGAAAGTAGGCCATTTGTAGATGAAAGTAGGCCATTTGTAGATGAAAGTAGGCCATTTGTAGATGAAAGTAGGCCATTTGTAGATGAAAGTAGGCCATTTGTAAAGATTATTGATAAAAATATTGTAATATTTTGAGAATTTCATTATCCGAAACACCTTGTTAAAAATATCAGGTTGGCGACTTTTAATTAAAAATACTAATTATTAACGGAACAAAAAACATTTATAATTTCATTTGTAAGGATATTTTCCGAAGTGAATCATTTTGTAATTACGACAATTTATTTATAAATTACGATTTTTATCAAAGCTAAAATATTTACTCAAATTTATAAAACACAGGAACGACCACTAATAACGAACCTAATTATTTCAGTAATTAAGGATAAAAGAGCTGCATTTATTTTATAATTAATTTTAATAATGAAGGGCAGCTCTTGAAGCCCCCGACGCTAAATAAACATTTTTGCGGGGAAACGAAAAAGTTTGCAGAATTTTTATTTCCTTTAGGTTTAATACATTTTATGGAAGAAAATTTCAATAAAATAAGAACAGATGGGCTTCAAGTTCTTCCTCTTGGGGTAATGATTGAGAATATTTTAATTAAGAATAAAAAAAATCAATCCAAAAATAAATCGATTATTACAGGATACACTGGCCAACAAAAAAAAAAAATAGTTTTTTAATGTTTCCTTTACTTCATGAGTCAAATCTTACTAATTTTGGGTTGAAAAAAAAAACCGAAAATGACAATGAAAAAATGTTATTAGCTCTAGTTTCTGTGATACACCATGGGTCAAAATATACAACGTTAACAAATTGAGGCAAATCTGTAAATTTTAAACCATAAGTTCATCAACATTGTAAATTAATTTGGATTTATTAAATAGTAGTTAAATTTTTTTAAGAGTTGAAAATTAATGGGAGAATACTTGGGAGGTTGGATATTATTACCATCATGTGGATTTCATGGCTGTCTCTTGTAGGTGAGTTCTGTAGCATCCCTACACACACACCAACAGTAATCTTAAAGCATTCATTCATTCCAAAGACCCTGATATCTTTGTTCCATTATAGAAATATCCTGATGGACTCTCTCACCGTGTTCATCACTCACCGCACCACAACTAGAAGGGAAGAAATCTAGATGAGAGTAGAGAAAATGAATCTTGAGAGACATGTTGCATCCAAGGTCATGATATTTTTGTAGAAGTATCATCACCAACTGAACATAGTTATCTTCTCTTTTGTTCCGCAAAAAAAACCTTTAATAACTCCCTTGAACGCGTTCCATGCTTCCTTTTTTTTCCCCTCCAAAACTCAGTCAAACGCAGGATCCTTCACAAGCTCCCGTATTTGTGGCCCTACAAAAACACCTTCCTTAACTTTTGCATCACTTAAGAATCTCCCTCTTTGTTCATGCCTTTGACAAAGTTTTTCATCAAACCGAGTTTTATATGTAGTGGTGGAAGAAATATATCTTTCAGGTCGACGAGAGGCAGGGCAACAACATGTTTTTCACTAGGGCCAAGATTTCTTGCAGGCCAGTCTGTTTGAATGTAATGTGATTTCCTATCCCTACTGTCCCACATACATAAAAGTGCGACTCGCAGGAACTGCATAATCTTAGCCCTAGTCTGATTTGGAAAGATTAAAATAGAATCAGTTATTATTTTGGTTCCACCATTCTTGAAAGGTCTTGATTTATGTTCTTACCTGTATGGGTCGGCCAACCCATAAGTCGGCCAGAAAGGCCTCCACTCAGAGGCATTTGGAAAGCCTTGGGATCTCTCTCTTTAAACGCTACATTTCTAACAATAAATTGATCTTCTTATTTTACTTAATCTGTTATATTGTCAAATACATTATCCGACTATAAGCAATTAAAAAATAACAAGGAATAAAACAGACAAAAAGAACCGTTCGAATAAACGAAATCAATTACTTTAAAGTTTTAAGCACTTATTTCTCCGATTGACATCGCCTATTCAAAACTTTCATTAGAACCTTTTTTGTAGAGCATTTAGTAAGCTTTCTAATGCTAATCTTCCGTTTAACAAGATTCTCAACCTTTTTCGAGATATTAAGGAAAGTATACAAAGTTACCAAAACTTTTTATGTCTGTTAATAAAATATTTTATTCTAACCCTTCCTTAACTCCAAACGTAACAAACATTTCAACATATTAGTTTTTATGAAAGCAGAACATCCAGAAAATGTTTTAACTGAATCCCATGATTCTACGTACCCAAACCAAAAAGTCCGACTCGCAGGAACTGCCTCATCTTAGCGCGGTTCCGTTCTTATCCCTAGTCTAATTTCGAAAGATTAAAATAGAAGCAGTTATTATTTTGTTGAGAGGAGATCGTTGACCGTTGATGATGCAAGGTAGGGATTGTCCGGGTTAGGTCACTGCTACTTAATAATACATACCCCATATGTGTAGGTATGTGGGCATATATATGTACATATGTGTGCGTGTATATGTGTATGTGTATATGCATATATATAAATATATATATATATTATATATGTATATATATATATATATATATATATATATATATATATATATATATATATATTTACATAGATATGTGCATATATTAGTGTTAAATATGTCCTACTTGTATTTACAGCCCTGATGAAGGCTTGAAGTTCAAGCCGAAACGTCGGCACAATAAAACCATTTTTACGATAAAATGTAGTTTTATTAAGTAGCAGTGACCGAACCCTGACAGTTATATTTTGGTTCCACCAGTCTTGAAAGGTAGGATTTACAATCTGACCTGGAAGGGTCGGCAACACAAGAAACCGTCCCGCTAGTTGCAAGGTCTTGGAATCTTGGAAATCTATATTTCTAACAATAAATTGTTTTTGTTATTTTACTTAACCTGTTTTATTTTCGAATACATTATCCAACTATAAGCAATTAAAAAATAACAAGGAATAAAATACAGGCGAAAAGAACACTTTGAATAAGCGAAATCAATTACTTTAAAGCTTTAAGCTCTTATTTCTCCGATTGACATCGCCTAATCAAAACTTTCATTAGAACCTTTTATGTAGAGCATTTAATAAGCTTTCTAATGGTATTCTTCCGTTTACCAAAATTCTCAACAGTTTTCGAGATATTAAAGAAAGTTCCCAAAATTTATATTATTTCTAGCAACAGAAAATTGGCCTCATTTTTCATATCCTGTTTTACACACAAAATTTTCGCAACATAAGAAATTACAAAACTAAAAAGCAATAAAAAACGAAGGGAAAGAGACAAAAATTACAACAAGAACGACAAAAACCCGTTCATAAGAACAAAACAGACGTATTTGAAGTTTTAAGCACTTATTTCTCCGATTGACATAACCTAATCAAACATAGTTTTAGAATCTTTTTTGTAGAGAATTTAGTAAGCTTTCAAATAGTTTCTATCCACTTACCACGATTTCCCAACCGTGTTCGAGATATTAATGAAAGTATACGAACTTCCCAAAACTTTTCATGTCTGTTCATAAAATATTTTATTCTAACCCTTCCTTAACTCCAAACGTAACAAAACTTTCAACATATTAGTTTTAATGAAAGTAGAACATGCAGATAAAGTTTCAACTGAATCCCATGATTCTAAGTACCCAAACCAAAAACGGTATTCAAAAAATATTTTTCCAATTTTCTCAAAAACGGTTAAAGCTATCGCCTTGAAAATGGTTTCATTCGGTTTCCTAGCCCAGGAATCATATAAAACGAGTACTTAGAAGCTTATGAACTCAAAAACGTAAGCGTTACGATTTTTTTTGCGCGAATTTCGCCCCAAACGCCATCTTCCGGTAGGCGGATTTCGCTGGTTAACGAACTTGACCTTTCAAATTGGACGACGGATTTTTGTACCAAATTTCATCAAAATCGGACCATTCGTCTTCGAGCTAGAGAGCGAACAGACAAATATATATATATATAAATAAATATATACATATATATATATATATACAAATTTGAACCACCATCATTTTCGGTCTCTAGGGGTTCTGAAACGCAAAACTTTCTAGTCGGCACTTCCGGATTGTTTCATTGTATCAACCTTATAAGCGGGGTTCCTCCCTATGGGGGAGGGAGGAACCGCGCTAAAACGGTATTCAAAAACTATTTTTCAAATTTTCTTGAAAACGGTTAAAGCTGCACTTACAAGCTTATTAACTCAAAAACGTAAGCGTTACGATTTTTTTTGCGCGAATTTCGCCCCAAACGCCATCTTCCAGTGGGCGGATTCTGCTGGTTAACGAACTTGACCTTTCAAATTAGTCGAAAGATTTTTGTACCAAATTTCATGAAAATCGGACCATTACTCTCTGAGCTATGCCGCGAACAGACAAATATATATATATATATATATATATATATATATACATATATATATAAATAAATATATACATATATATATATATATATATATATATATACATATACATATATATATATATATATATATATATATATATATATATATAAATAAATATATACATATATATATATATACATATACATATATATATATATATTATATATATATATATGTACAAATTTGAACCACCGTCATTTTCGGTCTCTAGGGGTTCTGAAACGCAAAATTTTCTAGTCGGCATCCGGATTGTTTCATGAGATCAACCTTATAAGCTGGGTTCCTCCCTATGAAGGGAAGGAGGAACCGCGCTAAAAAGGAGCAGTATTTAGTATACCCTAGTTGCATTCCTAAAAGTATAGCGATGACCTTTAGATCACCTCAGATTTTCCACTTGTGTTCAGCATATTTGATTGAGTGGAGGAGGGCTTTCATGTTTTCATAAGTCCCTTTCATATATGTAACCTCAAAATAGCTGTACAACGTTTGGTTTTGTCAGTTAACAGGTGTACCAACATCCAAAAACTACATTTCTCGTCAAAGCGAAAGTAGAGCATGTAAAAAGTGACATGTTACTGTATCTTGAAAACAAGAGCTAATTGGTCATTTTCGAGGTGATTTTTGAACTCAGGGGATGAAAATACATAAGAATTTGGTATTTTTAAGCCCGAAACATATTCATTGTTGGTCAGTGATATTAGTAGAAAAGTATGTTTTTTAAAGAAACAGTTGTATTTATTCATGACTGAGGTTTACTCATGACATTGTCTTGGTTAATTATTTTATTTCAAGTGCTGTTTTCCTGTAGAAATATATTTTGGAGTTTTATTTTTAGTCGTGAGGAAATCTATTACATTATTTGATAATAGATAAGCTTTGCGAAGGATTGGCGCCTTCTTCTCAACTTCTCATTGATAAAATGATTATATGCGATAATGCATTGACCTGGCCAGGTGATAGGGTCTATAGTCCACCCACAAAGGAAAGAACCAGAAGGGGCGTGGTCTTCCCACACATGGGCTGGGTATGGCGCGTGCGCACCACCTGGTTATTTTGTTAGCGCGCGGACTATAGCCAATTTACCGGGGGGAGACCTTGTTAGACAATTATTATTACCTATTCTACTTTCTTAAAATAAGCTAAAATCCTTTAGAGTTTTACTTAATTCTTCGTCAATTAAAAACAATCTAGTGTATTACTTATATCAGTGCCGTGTACCCATTAGTTAATGTCCTCGGAATAGCTTCATCCGATTCATATCATGGTTAATGTTAAGTTAAGATGGAATGGTTGGGATTCGGCTAAAAAAACCTAACTATGATTTTTGTTAAAAAAATCTATATTTTGGACGTTTCGGCTACTCATTGGTAGCCTTCGTCAGCTAAAATGTTGTTGTTTTTTTGTCATTTTAGCTGACCAAGCCTACCAATGAGTAGCCGAAACGTCCTAAATATAGATTTTTTTAACAAAAATCATATTGAGGTTTTTTTAGCCGAATCCCTACCATTCCATCTTTACTTATCACCTCGACGGCTAACTATCTAATCATCATGATGGTTAATGTTATCATGAAATCCTTCTTCTTGGTATTCACCTTGCATGATCACTCCAATAGGTGTCCTACTTGGCTTTCGATGCAGTCGGTTATACACGTTCGTGTGATCGTCATGGTTTTTCGTAAGCAGGTCGAATACCCCACGTTTAATGTCACGTAATTTATGATTTTATGACATCTCCTTGCCAATTTCTTTCTTTCTTGGAATTTATTTGAGCTAAAATCAATAATACGTGAGAAAGAAGAGGTAAAAATTGTTCGGAATAAATATCTTATTATAGCCTCTCGCACGTATAATTATGCTGGGAGTAGAAACCTTGGCCCGGGTAGGGGGTGTGCCAAGTTTTTTTAATACGTCATTTGCAATTTATAACTACTGCACGGTCCAATTGTAAATGTCTGTTTACTTCTACTGCCTCTTTAATGTAAATATTGTTTTTAGCATATCTCTTTGATTTAATGCCAGTCAATTACACAGAAATAAAAATTAAAAAAATAAATTATTTGTGACACTTATAAAAACTTGTTTTTTATCATTGAGTAATTTAATTTCTCTAGTTTGTCTGACAACTAAACGTGGTGCCTTTGGGTTTCCTGGGTCTCTTCTTCGTATAATTTTTTTTTTTTCCTTACCTCAGTAACCCTGAGATGTGGCCGTTTATTTACTACATGCCCCTGCATATCGCATGTATTTTGTATACAATATTTTACAGTTTACTTAAATGATTTAATAGTTTTATATGTAAAAAAAAAATCAATCATAAATTAGATTATTAATTAGAAATTACAATTAAAAAGTTAAAATTAAACTTAATGAATGTATTAGGATGATTAAATAAATTAATTAAACTGAGAACATTATGTTTAGGAAAAAGATTATCTGTAGAAAAATAAAAGTAAATGAACAAATAAGATTACTAATTCAAAATTACAATTAGAATGTTAAAATTAAACTTAATGAATGTATTAAAATTATTTATTAAATTAATTAAACTGAGAACATTATATGTAGAAAAATAGATTGGTATATGTAGAAAAATAGATTATATGCAGAAAAAAATAAAATAAAATAAATAAGATTATTAGTTCAAAATTACAATTATAAATTAAAATTAAACTTAATGAATGTATTAAACTGGTTTAATAAATTAATTAAACTGAGGACATTTATGTAGAAAATAGATTATATGTAGAAAGATAAGAAAAAAAATAAAAACATAAAATAAAAAATATAAATAAGATTATTAATTAAAAATACATAAATAAATAAATAAGTAAAAAAATAAATAAATACAAAAAAAAAAAATAAGCGAACCTCCTCCTAGATTCCTATTTTTGAAGATTTCGGTCTTCCGTTATGTGGTTGCTGAAGGTTATCAGAGCCCCCTTGAAGTTGCTGTACAGCAGTGAAGGACTCGCCGGCCACTGGTTCCCGGCTCCTGAAACCACGCGTTCCAGCTCCTGTCTGTAGTCATCAGTGAGTCTGCAGTCGTATAAGAGGTGTGTGTTTGTCTGTTCTGTATATTCCTCACAAGAACATGCTGCTGAGTCTCTAATTCTAAATCTGTGGAGGTAAGAATTTACTTGTCCGTGTCCTGTTAGAAGCTGAGTAAGTCTGTATGAGTGGGTTGTTAGTCCTTTTGGTTTTTTTTCTCTGGATATCAGACAGATTTCAGCTGACCAGGAGATGAGATAGACAATTTGCAGGTTCTGAGTTAAACATACATAGATGTTCTTTATTCGTACGCCTTTTTCTCTGGATATCAGACAGATTTCTGCTGACCAGGAGATGAGATAGACAATTTGCAGGTTCTGAGTTAAACATACATAGATGTTCTTTATTCGTACGCCTTTTTCTCTGGATATCAGACAGATTTCTGCTGACCAGGAGATGAGATAGACAATTTGCAGGTTCTGAGTTAAACATACATAGATGTTCTTTATTCGTACGCCTTTTTCTCTGGATATCAGACAGATTTCTGCTGACCAGGAGATGAGATAGACAATTTGCAGGTTCTGAGTTAAACATACATAGATGTTCTTTATTCGTACGCCTTTTACGCCTCTAACTGACGATGCACGTTTACAAATCCAAAAAAATTGTTTTTTTTAAATCATTTTTTTTTTTTAATTTATTTATTTAAAATCTGTACAAATTTAAAAGTACAATTATCAATTCTGATGATACAGATGTGCTACAAACAAATTGACAATAAAAAAAAGTCCGTCTCGCAGGAACTGCATCATCTTAGCGCGGTTCCGTTCATATCCCTAGTCTAATTTGGAAAGATTAAAATAGAAGCAGTTATTATTTTGGTTCCACCAGTCTTTTTTTTTTTTAAATAATTATTATAATGGCGTGTCAACCCTTAAGGTCACTAACGCTATTCCTGTGTGTAGTAAAGTCTTGAAAGGTCATGATTTTCGATCTTACCTGGAAGGGTCGGCTAACACTAGGTCCCGCTAGTTAGAAGGTCTTGGATTCTTGGAAATCTATATTTCTAACAATAAATTGTTTTTGTTATTTTTCTTAACCTGTTTTATTTTCAAATACATTATCCAACTATAAGCAGTTAAAAAATAACAAGTAATAAAAAACAGACAAAAAGAACAGTTCGAATAAGCGAAATCAATTACTTTAAAGTTTTAAGCTCTTATTTCTCCGATTGACATCGCCTAATCAAAACTTTCATTAGAACCTTTTTTGTAGAGCATTTAGTAAGCTTTCTAATGGTATTCTTTCGTTTAACAAGATTCTCAACCTTTTTCGAGATATTAAGGAAAGTATACAAAGTTACCAAAACTTTTTATGTCTGTTAATAAAATATTTTATTCTAACCCGTCCTTATCTCCAAACGTAACCAAAATTTCAACACATTAGTTTTAATGAAAGTAGAACATGCAGAAAATGTTTCAACTGAATCCCATGATTCTAAGTACCCAAACCAAAAACGGTATTCCAAAAACTATTTTTTCCAATTTTCTCGAAAACGGTTAAAGCTATCGCCTTAAAAATGGTTTCATTCGTTTTCCTAGCCCAAGAAGCATATAAAACGAGTACTTACAAGCTTATGAACTCAAAAACGTAAGCGTTACGATTTTTTTGCGCGATTTTCGCCCCAATCGCCATCTTCCAGTAGGCGGATTTTGCTGGTTAACGAACTTGACCTTTCAAATTAGACGAAAGATTTTTGTACCAAATTTCATCAAAATCGGACCATTCGTCTGGGAGCTACAGAGCGAACAGACAAATATATATATATATATATATATAAATAAATAAATATATACATATATATATACAAATTTTAACCACTGTCATTTTCGGTCTCTAGGGGTTCTGAAACGCAAAATTTTGTAGTCGGCACTTCCGGATTGCGTCATGAGATCAACCTTATAAGCGGGGTTCCTCCCTATGGGGGAGGGAGGAACCGCGCTAAAAAGTAAAATAAAATTATATCAAGAAGCAATTTGAAAGAAGCCAACCATTGTTGGCACTTCAACCAGTGAATAAGCTAAATTTCAGTTCATATGTCCCACAGGTGGAGCAATTTGAAAGAAGCCAACCATTGTTGGCACTTCAACCAGTGAATAAGTTAAATTTCAGTTCATATGTCCCACAGGTGGAGCAATTTGAAAGAAGCCAACCATTGTTGGCACTTCAACCAGTGAATAAGTTAAATTTCAGTTCATATGTCCCACAGGTGGAGCAATTTGAAAGAAGCCAACCATTGTTGGCACTTCAACCAGTGAATAAGTTAAATTTCAGTTCATATGTCCCACAGGTGGAGCAATTTGAAAGAAGCCAACCATTGTTGGCACTTCAACCAGTGAATAAGTTAAATTTCAGTTCATATGTCCCACAGGTGGAGCAATTTGAAAGAAGCCAACCATTGTTGGCACTTCAACCAGTGAATAAGTTAAATTTCAGTTCATATGTCCCACTGGTGGAGCAATTTGATTACATTTCGAATTAACGAGGTATTCGAACTCCCCCCCCCAAAAAAAAAAATAAATAAATAAATATTATTATCAGATATGAGAAGTTTCAAAATGTTCTTATATTTTCTAAAATATTAGTAATTATACAGGAGTGATTAGAAAGCTTACTGAATTTTTTACAAATACGGTTCTGTCATAATATTCGATGGAGCTAGTTCTTTCGGGGGAAATTTTTGCTTAAATCTTCGAAATTTTTGGTTTCCGTTTATTGTACCGTTCTTTGTGTTCGTTTCTTATTGGTTGATTTATTTTAATTATATTCAACAGAATAAAATTATATTCCTGTAAAACACGTTGATTCCGATGCTTTTTTGAATTTTCTTAGAGAGCCTTCCGCAAGAATGAGGGAGAATGAGGATTAAGAATTATCCGCTTCTGTGTAAGTTGGCTACTGTCAGTTTCCTGGGATTTTTGATGCCTAATGTATTCCATTTCTTCGAGATGTTCTAGTAGGTGTTGACATTTTTTACCAAAAAAAAGAAAAAAGAAAAAAAGTTTTTCTATTCTAACTTTCCCAAATGTCACGAAGAATTATCACGGAAACGCGCTTCCTGCGAGTCTGACGTTTTATAATTTACAGGGTTACGACCTTGTTGAGACAACTCGTCAATTATTTAAAGGAATTGTGTTACTTGTTTATTTATTAGGAAAATTGTTTTCATAGAAATCACGTTATTGATGATACCCTGGAAAACATATACGCTTTGTTGCTTAAATATATTTTTGCCCAGAACGTTTTGATATCTGGTGTTTTTCACGTTTGTTTTGACCAAAACTGAGCCTTGTTTTGTAAATCCTCCTGATCAATCGCTGTTCGGCGAAGATTCCGAGGTGTGGTTGGAGCATGGTTTGAATTTTTCAACAGCCACCTGTTGATATCTGATAGTAGCTATTATTTATTTTGGACTTGAGTATTTATAAATTCATTGAGTATTATCTGCAATATTTTGCTGTTTTTCCTCCATTTCCTTTAGGTAGAAACGATGACCCTTATGGCGCCATCCAGTAACGTTTCCGTACTCATTGGTCTCTAAAAACAGGTTGTTCTAATTGGTGTAAGCATGCGCGAATATATTAGTTCCAGCTCTAACATCTGCAATAATGGCACGATTTTCATGAAATTCTGGACAAAAATACTATGTCTCATACAATAAGTGAATAGTTGGTTGATCAGAACATTCCTTCCCCCGAAAGACTGTCTCTTTTATTAGCGAATGAAAATCATAGCTCTTCTATTGTATTCTACAATAAAAAAAAAAAAAAATATCAGTCCCGTAAGGACACGAGGGCCCTGAGGGGCAGATACTATAGAGGTATCTGATTCATGACCATACGGCACACTAGGGGGATAGTGTGGTCAGTACTATGCTCCGGCCGCCTGATTTTCCCCTTGGCCGCTTCGACTGCAAGAGTCATTAGCACCAACCAAGGTACCCATTATTAATTAATTAATTAAAGGCTGGGTCGGCCTAGGGACGGTCAGGGAGGCCGAATTCAACCCATGAACGAAGACACTAGAAGAAAAAATCTTTAGTGCTTGCTCGGGATTTGAACTCAGGCCTCCAACTTATTAGTCCAGCGCTCTACCACTGAGCTAACCTCGCCCCCTAGCTTATTAGTCCAGCGCTCTACCACTGAGCTAACCTCGCCTCCAGCTTATTAGTCCAGCGCTCTACCACTGAGCTAACCTCGCCTCCAGCTTATTAGTCCAGCGCTCTACCACTGAGCTAACCTCGCCTCCAGCTTATTAGTCCAGCGCTCTACCACTGAGCTAACCTCGCCTCCAGCTTATTAGTCCAGCGCTCTACCACTGAGCTAACCTCGCCTCCAGCTTATTAGTCCAGCGCTCTACCACTGAGCTAACCTCGCCTCCAGCTTATTAGTCCAGCGCTCTACCACTGAGCTAACCTCGCCTCCAGCTTATTAGTCCAGCGCTCTACCACTGAGCTAACCTCGCCTCCAGCTTATTAGTCCAGCGCTCTACCACTGAGCTAACCTCGCCTCCAGCTTATTAGTCCAGCGCTCTACCACTGAGCTAACCTCGCCTCCAGCTTATTAGTCCAGCGCTCTACCACTGAGCTAACCTCGCCTCCAGCTTATTAGTCCAGCGCTCTACCACTGAGCTAACCTCGCCTCCAGCTTATTAGTCCAGCGCTCTACCACTGAGCTAACCTCGCCTCCAGCTTATTAGTCCAGCGCTCTACCACTGAGCTAACCTCGCCTCCAGCTTATTAGTCCAGCGCTCTACCACTGAGCTAACCTCGCCTCCAGCTTATTAGTCCAGCGCTCTACCACTGAGCTAACCTCGCCTCCAGCTTATTAGTCCAGCGCTCTACCACTGAGCTAACCTCGACCCTACAATTCTACAATAACTTCACTTATTTCCTAATTTTTTTAAATGTTGTCGCAAATAACTGATGTTTAAGTTGTCATCATGCTTTTCTAGATTTTTTTTATTTTTGTTTTAAGAAAACCACATTCCCCAAAGGAAATCAATTCCACAACCCTGGAACGGGCCCTTGCACGATTACCATGCCTAATAATGGTTCTTTTTTCCAAATATGTATTTTTTTAATATTCCCCGGAGAAATTGCTAAACCTAGTTTAATCGAAATCGAATAACTCCAAGCCTAGCCAAAATTTATAAATAAATAAATTTATAAATTTATCTTTTAGTTAACATGTATATCAAAAGTTTGACGCAATATTAAAACAGTCAAATTTTGGTGTAACCAAACCTGAAATACCACAAAACTACACATCTCAAAATCGTTTATAGATTTCGCCTTGGAAATTATTTCATTCAATTGCCCACTTTAAAATACCTACAAACACTTTACCTGGAAAGCTATAACCTCGAAATTGTAAATGCTACGATTTCTTCCTTTCCAATTTTGCCCCCCAAGAAAAGCGATGTTCCGGGAGGGGGTTTTTGCCGGATAACGAAATTTTCGTTTTGGGCCAAACAATGTATTTTCGTACCAAATTTCATTTAAGGTTGACAATGTTTTCCCTTAAGAGACCCGGCGCATAGTGGTCAAAAACCGCCCAAATGCACTCAAAATTCAATAACATGTGATATTGTTGATTTAGAAACCTCAATATATTTCAAGTAGGACACGATTTTTCACTCGGACCACTTTAGACATTTTTTGCAGTCAACACTGTCTTGAGTACTGCAAAAAAAAAAATCCATCTTCGATTTGATTCGAATGTTTACATAGAGATAACGCGCGTCTGTCTTACCGAGTTCGTTCACGTCTAGCACCGAAATAGGCAAATTTATGCAGCCAATTTCGGTCTGGCCTCTTTCTATACATATCCACGGAAAATGTTAGCCCGAAATTAGAGACGCAGAGAGACGCAAAAAGTATAAGACAAAACGAAATTTGATACGTGTAATATTTCTACTTTTTAAGTGTCCCCGTCCACGTCGACTATTCTAAAAATAAAAAAATATTTTTTTTGTCCTTCGAACATCCCATTAAAACAAGAAAAAAATGCGTCAACCTTATTGGTCTGAACAAGTAGAGTTGAAGAAACGATTTTGGTACATGAGGATTTGGGACTTTTCTTCGTTTCTTGTACTTCAATGATTAACCACCGTCCTGCAATCAACGGTGGGGGCCTAAAACTCAAGAAATGGCACTCTCACGAGGTCATTAACATATATTTAAGGCCAAAATGTTCGGAGAAAATACTTCAAAAAATCAAGTTTTGAGCGCTTTTTGACTATTTTTGACCACTGTGCGGCGTAGTATTTGCATGCGCTGCTTATCGCCGAATGATTGCCTGCTAACCTTGGGGTTGTAGGAAAAGTCGTGCTTTGTTGATATCAACCCCAGCAGTGTCTGCATTCCTTTCTACCTATAATATCATCAGGCATGCAATCTTTCACTTTGTTTCTATCAGCCTTCTAGTTACGACAGGGATATTCTACTAATGGAACATTTTACCTTATCGCGCTTTACTTAAAACATTTATATTAAAGGTGGGTCTTTTTGCGAAGACCACATCCAGTTACTTTTGAAGTAGCAGTAGTGATTTATAACAGTTACTCGTACTCGCTGATAAGCTTACTGATTAGCTTATAGGTTCTTTGCTGGTTATCTACTACTTCTTGACTCGTTATCTACGGTTATAATTCATATTAGATAATGGCAAGCAATATTTATTAATAAAAAGGTTAATATGATCAAAATCAATTCTCTCAACTATGAAATAAGTTATTAAGCTTTAAAGTTGACTGTTTTGCAGGTTATGAAGGATAACAAACAACGTTATTTGTAAACAAACATATTTTATTCCTTTTCTCTCTCTTTTTTGGATATTTTACATTTATTAGGCATTACATGCTATGCGTTTCCGCTCGCTCCGCTCGCTCAAGAAAATATCAAAACCCTAGTCAATCCAACTCCCAATTAATAGAATTATATTAATTGTAGCGACTCTAGTCTATCCAACTCGCTAAAATTAATAGGATTCCATTAATTTTTCCCAGTAAGAAATCAACTTTGTCAGGAACATCGCGAACTAATTGTAAAAGACTCATTTTTCTCACAAACATAAGCAGAGCTTTTTCATAAACAAAAGCTAATTCACTGTTGAAGGTTACTTTACTCCCAGAAAGAACGAATGCAATTGGTCATCCAATCCTCCAATAGGAAGGCAAAGGAGTTATGCGCATGCGCTAAATCACTGATACAATCACTACTGCTACTTCAAAAGTAACTGGATGTGGTCTTCGCAAAAACACCCTTAAAGGTTTTAGCTTCGGGGTACGGTTAGAAATCTTAATATTTGAATGGTTCATTACAAAAACCAGACAAGTGCAAAAATTGATATTTTGAGATAAATACATCTTCTTCCTCTCCAAAGTCAGGTCAACATATTGATATTATTCCTGTCCACAAAAAACAGATAGGTCACATTATATATGAGTGTGAAGTATTAGCAATTCAACAAACACAAGAGAAACTATTTTCAGAATGTTTATCATTCAAAAATGATTTGTAATTTTCAGGATTACATCATAAATAATCTTATTTGAGGATTGAATTACAGTAGAACTTGGGTAATTCGAACCCCTAGGGACCGATAAAAAAGTTCGAATTATCCAAAATTCGAGTTACAAAATTTTTCGAAAATAAAGGGGAAAAATCGAACTACATATTTTCACATTTTAAAAAAAAACAAAAAAAAACGTTTTATTTAAAGAACAACAAACATTTCATGAATTGATGATTACGTACATAAGTAATAAATAATTTATAAAAAAAAAATAAAAATAAACATCTATTGTTTAGAAAAAAAGTAATTTTCATAGGAAAGAATTTTTTCTTTATTTTTCAGGTGAGTTGGTAAAGTGTTTGGAGGAATTCCAAAGTCCTTGGCAATTTCAGATTTTTTTGAAACCCTGTTTCAACTTCTTTAATCGCAGCTATTTTCTCTGACAACGTTAAAGTTTTATAACTTCTAGGCTTCGACATCTTAAATCAACAACTCACAGAACTGCACTGTACACCAGAAACTCAAGGCACAAACGACAATAACAAAATAAAACAGATCTAGGCGCTGACTGATTTTTAACTGAATAAGAAATGAAGATTGGAGGGATGTTGGGAGGGAATTCTAGGATAAACAACCCCTGGAAGGGAGGAAGCGCGACCCACCACTTTGCCGAGTCCAAAAACTAGACTATGAGACCGCCGCTATTCTTGTCCCGGAACCCCTACATCCGTATCTTATTATCCGCTTTTCCTGATGTGACAATATTTTCACAAGATTTAAGATCGACCGCCTCTCTGTCCACTTCCCATTCGAGGTACAGACTCGTCAAAAATTCGAATTGTCCCAAATTTTATTCGAATTAACCAAGATTTTTTTACATTGTTTATGCCCTAAATTCTAGGGACCGAGAGAAATATTCAAATTAAAGACGATTTCGAATTATCGAAGTTGGAATTATCCATGTTCCACTGTATTTCATGTTTCATTTAACTAAGATTTCTGTAAAAACCAGACAAGTCCAAAAGCTTTTTTTTTTTTATACATTTTCCCAACTCTTAAAAAATATATTTATTTTATGTAGAATGCAAAGCTTTTAGTGGGACAATTGTAGGAATTAAAGCAATTTTATGTAGAATGCAAAGCTGTTAGTGGGACAATAGTAGGAATTAAAGCAATTTTATGTAGAATGCAAAGCTGTTAGTGGGACAATAGTAGGAATTAAAGCAATTTTATGTAGAATGCAAAGCTGTTAGTGGGACAATAGTAGGAATTAAAGCAATTTTATGTAGAATGCAAAGCTGTTAGTGGGACAATAGTAGGAATTAAAGCAATTTTATGTAGAATGCAAAGCTGTTAGTGGGACAATAGTAGGAATTAAAGCAATTTTATGTAGAATGCAAAGCTGTTAGTGGGACAATAGTAGGAATTAAAGCAATTTTATGTAGAATGCAAAGCTGTTAGTGGGACAATAGTAGGAATTAAAGCAATTTTATGTAGAATGCAAAGCTGTTAGTGGGACAATAGTAGGAACTAAAGCAATTTTATGTAGAATGCAAAGCTGTTAGTGGGACAATAGTAGGAATTAAAGCAATTTTATGTAGAATGCAAAGCTGTTAGTGGGACAATAGTAGGAATTAAAGCAATTTTATGTAGAATGCAAAGCTGTTAGTGGGACAATAGTAGGAACTAAAGCAATTTTATGTAGAATGCAAAGCTGTTAGTGGGACAATAGTAGGAATTAAGGCAATTTTATGTAGAATGCAAAGCTGTTAGTGGGACAATAGTAGGAATTAAAGCAATTTTATGTAGAATGCAAAGCTGTTAGTGGGACAATAGTAGGAATTAAAGCAATTTTATGTAGAATGCAAAGCTGTTAGTGGGACAATAGTAGGAATTAAAGCAATTTTATGTAGAATGCAAAGCTGTTAGTGGGACAATAGTAGGAATTAAAGCAATTTTATGTAGAATGCAAAGCTGTTAGTGGGACAATAGTAGGAATTAAAGCAATTTTATGTAGAATGCAAAGCTGTTAGTGGGACAATAGTAGGAATTAAAGCAATTTTATGTAGAATGCAAAGCTGTTAGTGGGACAATAGTAGGAATTAAAGCAATTTTATGTAGAATGCAAAGCTGTCAGTGGGACAATAGTAGGAATTAAAGCAATTTTATGTAGAATGCAAAGCTGTCAGTGGGACAATAGTAGGAATTAAAGCAATTTTATGTAGAATGCAAAGCTGTTAGTGGGACAATAGTAGGAATTAAAGCAATTTTATGTAGAATGCAAAGCTGTCAGTGGGACAATAGTAGGAATTAAAGCAATTTTATGTAGAATGCAAAGCTGTTAGTGGGACAATAGTAGGAATTAAAGCAATTTTATGTTGAATGCAAAGCTGTCAGTGGGACAATAGTAGGAATTAAAGCAATTTTATGTAGAATGCAAAGCTGTTAGTGGGACAATAGTAGGAACTAAAGCAATTTTATGTAGAATGCAAAGCTGTCAGTGGGACAATAGTAGGAATTAAAGCAATTTTATGTAGAATGCAAAGCTGTCAGTGGGACAATAGTAGGAATTAAAGCAATTTTATGTAGAATGCAAAGCTGTTAGTGGGACAATAGTAGGAACTAAAGCAATTTTATGTAGAATGCAAAGCTGTTAGTGGGACAATAGTAGGAATTAAAGCAATTTTATGTAGAATGCAAAGCTGTTAGTGGGACAATAGTAGGAATTAAAGCAATTTTATGTAGAATGCAAAGCTGTTAGTGGGACAATAGAAGGAATTAAAGCAATTTTATGTAGAATGCAAAGCTGTCAGTGGGACAATAGTAGGAATTAAAGCAATTTTATGTAGAATGCAAAGCTGTCAGTGGGACAATAGTAGGAATTAAAGCAATTTTATGTAGAATGCAAAGCTGTCAGTGGGACAATAGTAGGAATTAAAGCAATTTTATGTAGAATGCAAAGCTGTCAGTGGGACAATAGTAGGAACTAAAGCAATTTTATGTAGAATGCAAAGCTGTTAGTGGGACAATAGTAGGAACTAAAGCAATTTTATGTAGAATGCAAAGCTGTCAGTGGGACAATAGTAGGAACTAAAGCAATTTTATGTAGAATGCAAAGCTGTTAGTGGGACAATAGTAGGAACTAAAGCAATTTTATGTAGAATGCAAAGCTGTCAGTGGGGCAATAGTAGGAATTAAAGCAATTTTATGTAGAATGCAAAGCTGTCAGTGGGGCAATAGTAGGAATTAAAGCAATTTTATGTAGAATGCAAAGCTGTTAGTGGGACAATAGTAGGAATTAAAGCAATTTTATGTTGAATGCAAAGCTGTCAGTGGGACAATAGTAGGAACTAAAGCAATTTTATGTAGAATGCAAAGCTGTCAGTGGGGCAATAGTAGGAATTAAAGCAATTTTATGTTGAATGCAAAGCTGTCAGTGGGACAATAGTAGGAATTAAAGCAATTTTATGTTGAATGCAAAGCTGTCAGTGGGACAATAGTAGGAACTAAAGCAATTTTATGTAGAATGCAAAGCTGTTAGTGGGACAATAGTAGGAATTAAAGCAATTTTATGTAGAATGCAAAGCTGTCAGTGGGACAATAGTAGGAACTAAAGCAATTTTATGTTGAATGCAAAGCTGTCAGTGGGACAATAGTAGGAACTAAAGCAATTTTATGTAGAATGCAAAGCTGTTAGTGGGACAATAGTAGGAATTAAAGCAATTTTATGTAGAATGCAAAGCTGTCAGTGGGGCAATAGTAGGAATTAAAGCAATTTTATGTAGAATGCAAAGCTGTTAGTGGGACAATAGTAGGAATTAAAGCAATTTTATGTTGAATGCAAAGCTGTCAGTGGGACAATAGTAGGAACTAAAGCAATTTTATGTAGAATGCAAAGCTGTCAGTGGGGCAATAGTAGGAATTAAAGCAATTTTATGTAGAATGCAAAGCTGTTAGTGGGACAATAGTAGGAATTAAAGCAATTTTATGTAGAATGCAAAGCTGTCAGTGGGACAATAGTAGGAACTAAAGCAATTTTATGTTGAATGCAAAGCTGTCAGTGGGACAATAGTAGGAACTAAAGCAATTTTATGTAGAATGCAAAGCTGTTAGTGGGACAATAGTAGGAATTAAAGCAATTTTATGTAGAATGCAAAGCTGTCAGTGGGACAATAGTAGGAACTAAAGCAATTTTATGTTGAATGCAAAGCTGTCAGTGGGACAATAGTAGGAACTAAAGCAATTTTATGTAGAATGCAAAGCTGTTAGTGGGACAATAGTAGGAATTAAAGCAATTTTATGTAGAATGCAAAGCTGTTAGTGGGACAATAGTAGGAACTAAAGCAATTTTATGTAGAATGCAAAGCTGTTAGTGGGACAATAGTAGGAATTAAAGCAATTTTATGTAGAATGCAAAGCTGTTAGTGGGACAATAGTAGGAATTAAAGCAATTTTATGTAGAATGCAAAGCTGTTAGTGGGACAATAGTAGGAATTAAAGCAATTTTATGTAGAATGCAAAGCTGTTAGTGGGACAATAGTAGGAATTAAAGCAATTTTATGTAGAATGCAAAGCTGTTAGTGGGACAATAGTAGGAATTAAAGCAATTTTATGTAGAATGCAAAGCTGTTAGTGGGACAATAGTAGGAATTAAAGCAATTTTATGTAGAATGCAAAGCTGTTAGTGGGACAATAGTAGGAATTAAAGCAATTTTATGTAGAATGCAAAGCTGTTAGTGGGACAATAGTAGGAATTAAAGCAATTTTATGTTGAATGCAAAGCTGTCAGTGGGACAATAGTAGGAACTAAAGCAATTTTATGTAGAATGCAAAGCTGTCAGTGGGGCAATAGTAGGAATTAAAGCAATTTTATGTAGAATGCAAAGCTGTTAGTGGGACAATAGTAGGAATTAAAGCAATTTTATGTAGAATGCAAAGCTGTCAGTGGGACAATAGTAGGAACTAAAGCAATTTTATGTTGAATGCAAAGCTGTCAGTGGGACAATAGTAGGAACTAAAGCAATTTTATGTAGAATGCAAAGCTGTTAGTGGGACAATAGTAGGAATTAAAGCAATTTTATGTAGAATGCAAAGCTGTCAGTGGGACAATAGTAGGAACTAAAGCAATTTTATGTTGAATGCAAAGCTGTCAGTGGGACAATAGTAGGAACTAAAGCAATTTTATGTAGAATGCAAAGCTGTTAGTGGGACAATAGTAGGAATTAAAGCAATTTTATGTAGAATGCAAAGCTGTTAGTGGGACAATAGTAGGAACTAAAGCAATTTTATGTAGAATGCAAAGCTGTTAGTGGGACAATAGTAGGAATTAAAGCAATTTTATGTAGAATGCAAAGCTGTTAGTGGGACAATAGTAGGAATTAAAGCAATTTTATGTAGAATGCAAAGCTGTTAGTGGGACAATAGTAGGAATTAAAGCAATTTTATGTAGAATGCAAAGCTGTTAGTGGGACAATAGTAGGAATTAAAGCAATTTTATGTAGAATGCAAAGCTGTTAGTGGGACAATAGTAGGAATTAAAGCAATTTTATGTAGAATGCAAAGCTGTTAGTGGGACAATAGTAGGAATTAAAGCAATTTTATGTAGAATGCAAAGCTGTTAGTGGGACAATAGTAGGAATTAAAGCAATTTTATGTAGAATGCAAAGCTGTCAGTGGGACAATAGTAGGAATTAAAGCAATTTTATGTAGAATGCAAAGCTGTCAGTGGGACAATAGTAGGAATTAAAGCAATTTTATGTAGAATGCAAAGCTGTTAGTGGGACAATAGTAGGAATTAAAGCAATTTTATGTAGAATGCAAAGCTGTTAGTGGGACAATAGTAGGAACTAAAGCAATTTTATGTAGAATGCAAAGCTGTTAGTGGGACAATAGTAGGAATTAAAGCAATTTTATGTAGAATGCAAAGCTGTTAGTGGGACAATAGTAGGAATTAAAGCAATTTTATGTAGAATGCAAAGCTGTTAGTGGGACAATAGTAGGAATTAAAGCAATTTTATGTAGAATGCAAAGCTGTCAGTGGGACAATAGTAGGAATTAAAGCAATTTTATGTAGAATGCAAAGCTGTCAGTGGGACAATAGTAGGAATTAAAGCAATTTTATGTAGAATGCAAAGCTGTCAGTGGGACAATAGTAGGAATTAAAGCAATTTTATGTAGAATGCAAAGCTGTCAGTGGGACAATAGTAGGAATTAAAGCAATTTTATGTAGAATGCAAAGCTGTTAGTGGGACAATAGTAGGAATTAAAGCAATTTTATGTAGAATGCAAAGCTGTCAGTGGGACAATAGTAGGAATTAAAGCAATTTTATGTAGAATGCAAAGCTGTTAGTGGGACAATAGTAGGAATTAAAGCAATTTTATGTAGAATGCAAAGCTGTTAGTGGGACAATAGTAGGAATTAAAGCAATTTTATGTAGAATGCAAAGCTGTTAGTGGGACAATAGTAGGAATTAAAGCAATTTTATGTAGAATGCAAAGCTGTTAGTGGGACAATAGTAGGAATTAAAGCAATTTTATGTAGAATGCAAAGCTGTTAGTGGGACAATAGTAGGAATTAAAGCAATTTTATGTAGAATGCAAAGCTGTCAGTGGGACAATAGTAGGAATTAAAGCAATTTTATGTAGAATGCAAAGCTGTTAGTGGGACAATAGTAGGAACTAAAGCAATTTTATGTAGAATGCAAAGCTGTCAGTGGGACAATAGTAGGAACTAAAGCAATTTTATGTAGAATGCAAAGCTGTTAGTGGGACAATAGTAGGAATTAAAGCAATTTTATGTAGAATGCAAAGCTGTTAGTGGGACAATAGTAGGAACTAAAGCAATTTTATGTAGAATGCAAAGCTGTCAGTGGGACAATAGTAGGAATTAAAGCAATTTTATGTAGAATGCAAAGCTGTCAGTGGGACAATAGTAGGAATTAAAGCAATTTTATGTAGAATGCAAAGCTGTTAGTGGGACAATAGTAGGAATTAAAGCAATTTTATGTAGAATGCAAAGCTGTTAGTGGGACAATAGTAGGAATTAAAGCAATTTTATGTAGAATGCAAAGCTGTTAGTGGGACAATAGAAGGAATTAAAGCAATTTTATGTAGAATGCAAAGCTGTTAGTGGGACAATAGAAGGAATTAAAGCAATTTTATGTAGAATGCAAAGCTGTCAGTGGGACAATAGTAGGAATTAAAGCAATTTTATGTAGAATGCAAAGCTGTCAGTGGGAACATAGTAGGACTTAAAGCAATTTTATGTAGAATGCAAAGCTGTTAGTGGGACAATAGTAGGAACTAAAGCAATTTTATGTAGAATGCAAAGCTGTTAGTGGGACAATAGTAGGAATTAAAGCAATTTTATGTAGAATGCAAAGCTGTTAGTGGGACAATAGTAGGAATTAAAGCAATTTTATGTAGAATGCAAAGCTGTCAGTGGGACAATAGTAGGAATTAAAGCAATTTTATGTAGAATGCAAAGCTGTCAGTGGGACAATAGTAGGAATTAAAGCAATTTTATGTTGAATGCAAAGCTGTCAGTGGGACAATAGTAGCAATTAAAGCAATTTTATGTAGAATGCAAAGCTGTTAGTGGGACAATAGTAGGAACTAAAGCAATTTTATGTAGAATGCAAAGCTGTCAGTGGGACAATAGTAGGAATTAAAGCAATTTTATGTAGAATGCAAAGCTGTCAGTGGGACAATAGTAGGAATTAAAGCAATTTTATGTAGAATGCAAAGCTGTTAGTGGGACAATAGTAGGAATTAAAGCAATTTTATGTAGAATGCAAAGCTGTCAGTGGGGCAATAGTAGGAATTAAAGCAATTTTATGTAGAATGCAAAGCTGTCAGTGGGACAATAGTAGGAATTAAAGCAATTTTATGTAGAATGCAAAGCTGTTAGTGGGACAATAGTAGGAATTAAAGCAATTTTATGTAGAATGCAAAGCTGTTAGTGGGACAATAGTAGGAATTAAAGCAATTTTATGTAGAATGCAAAGCTGTTAGTGGGACAATAGTAGGAATTAAAGCAATTTTATGTAGAATGCAAAGCTGTCAGTGGGACAATAGTAGGAATTAAAGCAATTTTATGTAGAATGCAAAGCTGTCAGTGGGACAATAGAAGAAATTAAAGCAATTTTATGTAGAATGCAAAGCTGTCAGTGGGACAATAGTAGGAATTAAAGCAATTTTATGTAGAATGCAAAGCTGTTAGTGGGACAATAGTAGGAATTAAAGCAATTTTATGTAGAATGCAAAGCTGTTAGTGGGACAATAGTAGGAATTAAAGCAATTTTATGTAGAATGCAAAGCTGTTAGTGGGACAATAGTAGGAATTAAAGCAATTTTATGTAGAATGCAAAGCTGTCAGTGGGACAATAGTAGGAATTAAAGCAATTTTATGTAGAATGCAAAGCTGTCAGTGGGACAATAGTAGGAATTAAAGCAATTTTATGTAGAATGCAAAGCTGTTAGTGGGACAATAGTAGGAATTAAAGCAATTTTATGTAGAATGCAAAGCTGTTAGTGGGACAATAGTAGGAATTAAAGCAATTTTATGTAGAATGCAAAGCTGTCAGTGGGACAATAGTAGGAATTAAAGCAATTTTATGTAGAATGCAAAGCTGTTAGTGGGACAATAGTAGGAATTAAAGCAATTTTATGTAGAATGCAAAGCTGTTAGTGGGACAATAGTAGGAATTAAAGCAATTTTAATTTCATCCATCATATAGCTACACATTTTTTTTTGTTTCTGAACAATTTTTGGACTTCTGGTTATAAAACAATATTTGACTTCGGAACTGTGCTTGGGCTAGTAGGGGGGTAAACATATCAAAAGTACCCGCTCGTTGCCTTTGAGCCTCACCCAGCTGCGGAGGGGGTTAGAATATCCCATTTTTCGGGTTTTCGCTTATATCTTGAAAACCATGCGTCCTAGCGACATGACCACTCATAAAAAATGAAAGCTTTTTAAATTTGATACAAGTGTTACTTCTTCAAGATTTTGAAAAAATCTTTAGTTTTCGAGAAATCTGCTCTTAAAATTCTGTAATTAAAAAAAAACAAAAAAAAAAAAACACTTTTGCTGCACATTTTTTACTATTTTTGACCCGATAACTCTTAAGGCGCATCCAAAAAATAAATGTCATAATATTTTTATGAAATTTCCAATGAACGTATAGTCCGAAATTTGCTCCATTATTTGGCGAGTCCGCTGAGCAGGTTTCCCACACTCAACCAAAGCAGACCATTTGATAGGAATGGATTTTTACAAATTCATCAACTTCTAATGATTTCTTAATTGGTTTATAATTGTAGTGAGTTGGAATGCCTCGAGATAACTAGAAGTAGAGGTCTAGACATGGTCCCACCTGGAGAAGGTTCTATAAGGTTAAGGGTGTAACTAGTGCCCCTGAAGATGTGTAAGAGAGACGTTAAACATCCACAGCAAAAGAAAGGTTTGTTGAAGAATGGTGTGTTGTTAACTAAATTTGACCTGCTGTCGTATGAAATACATATAGACCGAGAGCTTACAACGCACTTTTCATGAAGTGTTTTATGCACCCTGAAATTTTGCTATAATATACCTCTTAGGTAGATAAGAAGGTAACTATGTGTTTCCTGGACATACCTTGGTGCACAGGGTACTGCACATGGGGGAAAGGTGCAAAACAATATTGCCTAAAAGTAGAGTTTTATTCAGAATCCAACTATTATTAATGAAAAAAAATGGCAAATTAAGGCAATTTTCAAATTAATAATAAATAAGGCGGGCACTTTTAAGGGGGTTAAAATGATAATAATAAAAAAAAACTAAGTACCTAGTTTTTATTTTTAATATTAAATGAAGTGCTTTATACACGCTGGGATTTAAACAGCGTCTTCAGTAAACATATTTGAAAATAATTACAAAAAGGCAGACACTTTTGTGGGGTTTAATTATCAGGAAACATGAAAATAAATGTTGCTTATGATAGACTGCAATACACTGCGCGTAACCGTAAGAGTGTATGACACGACTGCGCAGTTTTGGTTGTTCTCTGTGCTCATATTGGTTCTTGCTCACATGATCTTGTACAGCTGTTCCGGTTTAAATGGCAGCGTGAATAAAACTCTCATTTAATATGAGAATAAAAACAATTAAGTTTTTTTTTTTTTTTTTTTTTTTTTTTTTTTTTTTTTTTTTTTTTTTTTAACGTGTTATACCCCTTAAAAGTGTCTGCCATATTTATTCATCATTGTAAAATTGTCTTAATTTTACATTAAAGATAGTTGGCTTCTGATTAAAACTCTACTTTTGGGCAATATTGTTTTGCACCTTTCCCCTATGCGCATTACCTGGTGTTCCAAGGTATGTCCAGCAAAATTTCAAGGTGCATAAAACACTTCTTGAAAAGTGCGTTGCCAGCTCTCCGACTAATATGTAGTTCTAGATTCTGCCTAATAAAAACTCAGATATTTAATTTTGAAATCAACTCATGGTAGGAGTCTCCAGAAATAATGCAGAGTTTAATATTTCACTAGTGTCGAGAGAATAATTCTAGTGAAATCTAGGGTGGTATTTGATATTCCTCTCGGTTATTCTTTACGTGATAGCATTACTTAAGTACTCTTGTGGCGTATCCTATTATTACAATATGTATAGCTCTATAATATAGTCCGTTCTTACCTACATCCGGTGCCTAAAATCAGAGTTGGGCAAACGTTAGCGCGCGCTAAAAGCTGATACCTCTCCGCTAATTTAGCGAAACTGTAGAAAGCCAGCGCTAATCTATTTATGAAATATCGTAATTGCTAATAGCTTGTTGTAACTATAGCTTAAGCTATTAGCAATTACGATATTTCATAAATAGATTAGCTGTTAGCGCACTGCCGCCGCTAACCGCTAATTATTAGCGCTGGCTTTCTACAGTTTCGCTAAATTAGCGGACAGGTATCAGCTTTTAGCGCGCGCTAACGTTTGCCCAACTCTGCCTAAAATAGTGTTTCCGGACTGGTTTCTTTTTCGTCGTGAAAATGTGCTAGTGTTAAGTTTATAGTAATTTTCTCTGAATTAGAAATAAACGACTCAAAAAAAAACAAAAACTGGGGTATTTTTGCGAAGACCACATCCAGTTACTTTTGAAGTAGCAGTAGTGATTGTATCAGTGATTTAGCGCATGCGCATAACTCCTTTGCCTTCCTATTGGAGGATTCCGATGACCAATTGCATTGGTTCTTCCTGGGAGCAAAGTAACAGTGAATTAGCTTTTGTTTATGAAAAAGCTCTGCTTATGTTAGTGAGAAAAATGAGTCTTTTACAATTAGTTCGCGATGTTCCTGACAAAGAAAAAGGGATTGGTTTCTTACTGGGAAAAATTAATGGAATCCTATTAATTTTAGCGAGTTGGATAGACTAGAGTCGCTACAATTAATATAATTCTATTAATTGCGAGTTGGATTGGCTAGAGTTTTCTTATATCTTCTTGAGCGAGTGGAAACGCATATCATGTAATGCTTAATAAATGTAAAAGATCCAAAAAAGAGAGAGAGAAAAGGAATAAAATATGTTTGTTTACAAATAACGTTGTTTGTTATCCTTCATAACCTGCAAAACAGTCAACTTTAATGCTTAATAACTTTTTTCATAGTTGAGAGAATTGATTTTGATCATATTAACCTTTTTATTAATAAATATTGCTTGCCATTATCTAATATGGATTATAACCGTAGATAACGAGTCAAGTAGTAGTAGATAACCAGCAAAGAACCTATTAGCTAATCAGTAAGCTTATCAGCGAGTACGAGTAACTGTTATA
Organism: Gonocerus acuteangulatus; assembly: GCA_946811695.1. NCBI lineage: Eukaryota > Metazoa > Arthropoda > Insecta > Hemiptera > Coreidae > Gonocerus > Gonocerus acuteangulatus. Next base: position 7,423,989 of record OX328123.1, on the reverse strand, counting down.
AATCACTACTGCTACTTCAAAAGTAACTGGATGTGGTCTTCGCAAAAAGACCCAAAGTTTTTTAAAATATTTAACAACCCAAACGAATCCCTTCCCTTATCACATTCCCAATTTTATCTACATACTCACTTCAAAATATGTAGAGATCAGACAATTACAGCAGACATGATTTTGTTCAAACTATAAAACTTTACTGACATTAATTACCTCAAAGTTTTCCTCGCCTTAAACCCAAGCAGAAAAAAAAAAAACACATACAAAACGCTAGAACCTGTTAATTTCTGTTTATCATTTCTTTGTATCCCCCTTCCAGAGATGGGCATAATTTTATTTATAAATAAAAATACGAATTTATTCGTACATCATATATTTGTGAATAGGAATATAAATAAATTCGTACTTCATATATTTGTGAATACGAATATAAATAAATTCGTATTCATCAGTGTGAATATTCACGAAAAAATATTATTCGGTGATGTTGTTTTTTTTTGTTTTTTTTTAAGGCGTTTAACGTCTAGGTTATTAGTGCCTAGATTTTTTGTTTACCCCGAGTCCACCGCGGGACCACCAGCCATGCTGCAGTTTGTCATCTGTCCCTCCATAAAAAAAAAAAAAAAAAAAAAAATCACCTTCAATAACTTTCGTAATATCATCTTAATTCGAATAAATTCATAATTTATTTGCGAATTTTATTGTGAATAAATTTTTATTCACAAATTATAATGTGAATAAATTTTTATTCGTATATTTTAATGTGATTTTTTTTTAATCACTTGATTTTTTGTTAATATTCACATTTTTTGTGATTATTTACAATTTTTTCTGTGAGTTTATTTGTATTCGCAGAAAAATTTGCGAATAAAATTTTATTTGTATTTCTATATTTAATATATGTAAATAAAAATAAATTCGTATTCACACTTATGAATACAAATTTATTTATATTCGTATTCACAAATATATGAAGTATGAATTTATTTATATTCGTATTCACAAAAATATGAAGTATGAATTTATTTATATTCGTATTCACAAATATATGAAGTATGAATTTATTTATATTCGTATTCACAAATATATGAAGTATGAATTTATTTATATTCGTATTTACAAAAATATGAAGTACGAATAAATTCGTATTTTTATTTATAAATAAAATTATGCACATCTCTGCCCCCTTCCCTTCGAAATGTGCTTAAATATGTATCATATCTCCTTGGTAATGATTTTATTCAAATTCCCCCGTTTAGATAATATATTATAATAAGTCTTATAATCCGTGGAATTAGACTAAAACAGAAAAATTGTTAGATTTCAGAAAAATTGTATTTAGGACGTTTCGGCTTGCTCTTTGGAAGCCTTCTTCGGCAATTGTATTTAGGACGTTTCGGCTTGCTCTTTGGAAGCCTTCTTCGGCAATTGTATTTAGGACGTTTCGGCTTGCTCTTTGGAAGCCTTCTTCGGCAATTGTATTTAGGACGTTTCGGCTTGCTCTTTGGAAGCCTTCTTCGGGAATTTTAAATCATGAATATAGGTAAAAACATTTTTTTATTTATTTAAATTTTAACGTCCATTTACAATTAACTCAGAATTTTAGGACGCGTTATCTAAAGGCTACTACCCTTTTCTAGCTAGGATAGGGCTGATGCCTTTTCTTTTTGTCGAAAGAAAAGCCACCACCCCTAGTGGGAATCAAACCCTCGACAGAGTGCAAACGCCTTAGCACATACGGCCACCGGGACTCCAAAAAAATTTTATAAGAGGATGTTAGACACACTTTTTTTATTATTATTATTATCAAAAAACTTAACTGAGGACTGAAATAAAAAATGGCAAAGCTAAACATGATGATAACATTTTTTTTTTAAAGTTATTTAAAAAATATCCAATATTCTAAGTTGGGTTTAATTTGTCAAAAAAAAAAAAAAAAAAAAAAAAAAAAAAAAAAAAAAAAAAAATTGTTTACTTTATAAGCACAAAACAAAATGTTGTATAATGTGTTATATTTGTCTGTTCGCTCGATAACAGCCTCAAAAACGGTCCTAATTGATGAAACTTAGTAGAGAAATACTTGATCGCAAACAACAAAATGTCGTGTCATTAACCAACAATGTTGCTTACCTGAAGACTGTTTTTCGGCGTCCTGGGCGGATGATAAACCGTGTCTTGAGAATTAGACAGTATTTTTAATTGCTAGCCTAAACATTGCTAGGTCCTTGGCCATGAAATGCTTTGATTTCTTCTTGTTTACAGATAGTTCCTAAAATACGTCCAGATATAGTTTGTAAGAGTGGAGGATTGACATTTCTGTCTATCCGTGTCTATAAAGGAATTTGTTGATGTTTACTTACCGACAGAATGCTGTTTTGTATATTCAAGATGGAGCAGACCTTGTTAGGAGCATGCTTTTATATGTAAACCATTCTCAGTCTTAATATTGAAGACGTTGTCTTTCATTCACTTTATACCGTACTCTTGGAAAAAATAGAAAGACAGGCTCGCAGGAGCTGCGTCATCTTAGTCCTTGTGTCATTTGGAAAGCCTACAATAGAAATAGTTAATGTTTTGTATTAATATTTCGTGAAAAATGAAACCTGAAAACGAAGGAAGATAAGCCTTATCTTAAACGGAAAGTACCTATTTCTCAGAATGAGATATCTCTTTTAAAAATTGCTTGAGAACCGTATTTGTAGCGGAAAAGTAGTTGTTAAATGAAGTTGTTGTTTTGGGTACTTAGGATCATAGGATTGAGTTAAAATATTGTCTGCATGTTTGAAATTCATATAAACAAAGATGTTTTAGGTTTAAAGTTAAGAGACGATTAGAATAAAATATTTTATTTATAGACATGAAAAGTTTTGGGAACTTCGTATATTTCCCTTAATTTCACGAAAACGGTTGGGAAATCATGGAAAATGAAAGGTAAATGCTTACTGAATTTTCTACAAAAAAGGTTTTGAAGGAATTTTCGATTAAACGATGTCAATCGGAGAAAAAATTGCTTAAATCTTTAAAAGTGTTTGTTTTTTTTATTTTGAAGGGGTTTTTGTAGTTGTTTAGCACACTTTTTAATTGTTTGTTTTTTGTTTTGAATTGCATTTATTTGTAAAATTTGTATTATAGTCGAAGAGCACAAGAAAATGTGAAACGTTTTAATAATTTCCAATGCTTTGAACAGTGAAATAATTCCGACTTGAGTCAGTTTTCAAGTGAGATTTACATGACCTAATTTTGGGGATCCTAAATCGGGCCTGATTGCCTTCATCCCTGGAATCTTTTGTTGAATATCAGGACCTTGGAAGAGTAAGGGCGAATCACGAAATCCGATTTTGGGAAATCGAAGTTCTAGAAGTGCTTCAGGATAGCAAGGGCGAATGTTTACTCTATGTAATGCTGATTCATAAACCTGATTCAAAACGTATGCAATGGAAATTCAATGTTTTAATTATAATTTTTACGACTGTTTTATGGGTAACAAAATGCTAGGAGAGGAGTTTCTGACCCGGGATTCGCCCTTGAAATATGACATTGAATTTCTCATAGATGATGCTGCTATTCACTTTAACTTGAAACTGTGAGAGAACTAAAGGCGAACCAGAGAAACAAGGCGAAGCGTCAAGTTACCTACATCTTTCTGAATCAGAAAAGAAAATTTTAAAAAAGTCGATTTTTCTGATTAGCCCTTCCTCTTCCAAGGTCCTGATATGTGGCCCAAGGTCCTGATATGTGGCCCAAGGTCCTGATATGTGGCCGAAGGTCCTGATATGTGGCCCAAGGTCCTGATATGTGGCCCAAGGTCCTGATATGTGGCCCAAGGTCCTGATATGTGACCAGGAAGGGGTAGACGAGGATTTCTAGAGGAGAACACATCGGGGCCAGGAACGGGAAAGGGCGGTCAGGAATGGGTAGTGTAGACTAGACTTAAAGTGTTTTTATTTTTTAGGAAAATGCTTTTTCTCTCTTATGCGTTACGTAGTTAGGTTACATAAAGGATAGTGAGGTGCAATTAAACCCTCATAAATAATACGTTATCTTAGAATATTTATTGCACCAAGATCGTCTTAACATAGGATGACATGTAGCCGTGGAAGACAAGAGCAATCGCGCATAAAGTAGGATGACATATAGCCGTGGATGGCAAGGGCAATCGCGCATAAAGTAGGATGACATGTTGCCGTGGATGGCAAGGGCAATCGCGCATAAAGTAGGATGACATGTTGCCGTGGATGACTAGGGCAATCGCGCATAAAGTAGGATGACATGAAGCCGTGGATGACAAGGGCAATCGCGCATAAAGTAGGTTGACATGAAGCCGTGGATGACAAGGGCAATCGCGCATAAAGTAGGATGACATGAAGCCGTGGATGACTAGGGCAATCGCGCATAAAGTAGGATGACATGTAGCCGTGGATGACAAGGGCAATCGCGCATAAAGTAGGATGACATGAAGCCGTGGATGACAAGGGCAATCGCGCATAAAGTAGGATGACATGTTGCCGTGGATGACTAGGGCAATCGCGCATAAAGTAGGATGACATGTAGCCGTGGATGACAAGGGCAATCGCGCATAAAGTAGGATGACATGTTGCCGTGGATGACAAGGGCAATCGCGCATAAAGTAGGATGACATGTTGCCGTGGATGACTAGGGCAATCGCGCATAAAGTAGGATGACATGTTGCCGTGGATGACAAGGGCAATCGCGCATAAAGTAGGATGACATGTTGCCGTGGATGACAAGGGCAATCGCGCATAAAGTAGGATGACATGTAGCCGTGGATGACAAGGGCAATCGCGCATAAAGTAGGATGACATGTAGCCGTGGATGACAAGGGCAATCGCGTATAAAGTAGGATGACATTTTGCCGTGGATGACAAGGGCAATCGCGCATAAAGTAGGATGACATGTTGCCGTGGATGACAAGGGCAATCGCGCATAAAGTAGGATGACATGTTGCCGTGGATGACTAGGGCAATCGCGCATAAAGTAGGATGACATGTTGCCGTGGATGACAAGGGCAATCGCGCATAAAGTAGGATGACATGTTGCCGTGGATGACAAGGGCAATCGCGCATAAAGTAGGATGACATGTTGCCGTGGATGACAAGGGCAATCGCGCATAAAGTAGGATGACATGTAGCCGTGGATGACAAGGGTAATCGCGCATAAAGTAGGATGACATGTTGCCGTGGATGACTAGGGCAATCGCGCATAAAGTAGGATGACATGAAGCCGTGGATGACAAGGGCAATCGCGCATAAAGTAGGATGACATGTTGCCGTGGATGACTAGGGCAATCGCGCATAAAGTAGGATGACATGTAGCCGTGGATGACAAGGGCAATCGCGCATAAAGTAGGATGACATGTTGCCGTGGATGACAATGGCAATCGCGCATAAAGTAGGATGACATGTTGCCGTGGATGACTAGGGCAATCGCGCATAAAGTAGGATGACATGTAGCCGTGGATGACAAGGGCAATCGCGCATAAAGTAGGATGACATGTAGCCGTGGATGACAAGGGCAATCGCGCATAAAGTAGGATGACATGTAGCCGTGGATGACAAGGGCAATCGCGCATAAAGTAGGATGACATGTAGCCGTGGATGACAAGGGCAATCGCGCATAAAGTAGGATGACATGTAGCCGTGGATGACAAGGGCAATCGCGCATAAAGTAGGATGACATGTAGCCGTGGATGACAAGGGCAATCGCGCATAAAGTAGGATGACATGAAGCCGTGGATGACAAGGGCAATCGCGCATAAAGTAGGATGACATGAAGCCGTGGATGACAAGGGCAATCGCGCATAAAGTAGGATGACATGTTGCCGTGGATGACAAGGGCAATCGCGCATAAAGTAGGATGACATGTAGCCGTGGATGACAAGGGCAATCGCGCATAAAGTAGGATGACATGAAGCCGTGGATGACAAGGGCAATCGCGCATAAAGTAGGATGACATGTTGCCGTGGATGACAAGGGCAATCGCGCATAAAGTAGGATGACATGTAGCCGTGGATGACAAGGGCAATCGCGCATAAAGTAGGATGACATGTAGCCGTGGATGACAAGGGCAATCGCGCATAAAGTAGGATGACATGTTGCCGTGGATGACAAGGGCAATCGCGCATAAAGTAGGATGACATGTTGCCGTGGATGACAAGGGCAATCGCGCATAAAGTAGGATGACATGAAGCCGTGGATGACTAGGGCAATCGCGCATAAAGTAGGATGACATGTAGCCGTGGATGACAAGGGCAATCGCGCATAAAGTAGGATGACATGAAGCCGTGGATGACAAGGGCAATCGCGCATAAAGTAGGATGACATGTTGCCGTGGATGACTAGGGCAATCGCGCATAAAGTAGGATGACATGTAGCCGTGGATGACAAGGGCAATCGCGCATAAAGTAGGATGACATGTCGCCGTGGATGACAACGGCAATCGCGCATAAAGTAGGATGACATGTTGCCGTGGATGACTAGGGCAATCGCGCATAAAGTAGGATGACATGTTGCCGTGGATGACAAGGGCAATCGCGCATAAAGTAGGATGACATGTTGCCGTGGATAACAAGGGCAATCGCGCATAAAGTAGGATGACATGTAGCCGTGGATGACAAGGGCAATCGCGCATAAAGTAGGATGACATGTAGCCGTGGATGACAAGGGCAATCGCGCATAAAGTAGGATGACATGTTGCCGTGGATGACAAGGGCAATCGCGCATAAAGTAGGATGACATGTAGCCGTGGATGACAAGGGCAATCGCGCATAAAGTAGGATGGTTATAATATAAATATACTAACTAATAAATTAACCAAACACAATACTAATAAAAGAAGGAACTTAATTATCAAATGGGTAATTAAAAGTAATTGAGTATACAGGGGTCATTTTTTTTATTATTATTTTTAACTTTAGCTCATCAATAGAACGACCTCATAGGACAATTAAAAATCCAATTTTTTAAAAAAAAAACACATTTATTGACAGATACACGATCATAACTCATAAACAAAATGAGCTAGTAAAATGTGGTGAAAAGCAGTCGATAGTGTATTAAATGCTTCATAAAGTGCTGATGACTTATTTATGAAAATTGAAATATTAAAGCCATTTTTTAAATTTTATATATGTATGATATATATATATATATATATATATATATATATATATATATATATATATATAGAGAGAGAGAGAGAGAGAGAGAGAGAGAGAGAGAGTATTGTATATAATATGGCACAATGTTCTAGTTATTGGACAACATAGTGATACATAATTTTGTAATAGTTTATTAAATCTTTTTTTTATTATAATTATCTAATATGTTATCGCTACAATTATCTTTCATTATAATTTTAATGACAATTGATCTAATTAAACCCTTCTGCAAGTGTATAATAATTATGAAATACGCCCTTGCAGTCAGTGAGTATTGATTGCCTGCAGTAGCCACCTCGGCCGTCACTGTATCTCCCTCACTGTCACTAGATAATGTAGTTAAGGGGGAAGGAGGTTTTAAAATACTATTAATCAACAGGAATTACAATTAGACAGCATAACGGTTGATCGCCGAAGTTTGGAAAGGATAGGCGTGCGCAGTACTACATGGATGGGTGACCGACTGAGAAAACCACGTGTTCTTGACATTATTTATGGGTGACAAGTTATAAATAGCTCGGATTCAATAGCGATAAAGTTGATTCACTGCTTAAAAAAAACTCCCTGCTCCTAAACATTTAAAAAAATGAGAATGTGTTGTTCTAATAACACACACGTACATGTTACGAGCGTGTACCATAACTTCATGATCACTAAACCCTAATACTCAAAACCAATAGTCCACAAGATTTATCTGATAATTTTTTTTTAGGGTTTCTAAGCCCAACCCAACATCATCTATCCCATTTTTGGCTTATAACGTTTTTTTCAAATCTGGCCAACCACGTTAGAATATAGAATAGTATAATATACTGTTCTATATTCAAACGTTGGTGATTTTCAATATCAAGTAGGTAGGATTGCTTGTTTGTTTAGAATATTTGGGGCGAAAACCTCGCGGTCGTCAGCGAAATGGTTATTCGTGTGACAAGTTTACATGGTATAAACATTTCACATGAATATCCATTCCATGTTCTTAGGTTAAGGTACGTTTTGATTAAGAAGCATTCGTGACAGAATATTTTTTTCATTATACTGCATCAAAAAACATGTGTTTTCAATACTCGGTTTGAGTCCGTAAAATAGTACTTTTCGGGCCTAGGCCCGAAAAATCTTTTTGCTGTGCTAACCTTACCTGCTACTAATAAACATGTGTTTGAAGGAGGTTACTTTTAGATACTGTGATTCATTCTAATATTTGTTTACTTATAATAAGTAGTGTGTTTAAAGTGCAATACAACATGGATATACCAGAAGATGATTTTGAAGAATCCCAAGAAGCTTTAAACGGACTACTTCCATCTAAATCCCGTGCTTTATATGAAAACTAATACAACAGATTTCGTTACTGGTTAGAAAGAAGAAATGTTCGGGTTGTTTGGACTCAAATGATTGGACTGATGACGACCTTTTAGCGCGATTCCTCCCTCCCCCATAGGGAGGAACCCCGCTTATAAGGTTGATACAATGAAACAATCCGGAAGTGCCGACAAAAAAATTTCGCGTTTCAGAACCCCTAGAGACCGAAAATAACGGTGGTTCAAATTTGTATATATATATATATATATATATATATATATATATATATATATATATATATATATATATATATATACATATACATATATTCATTTCTGGCTTCCCTGATGGTCCGATTTTGATGAAATTTGGTACAAAAATCCCTCGTCCAATTTGAAAGGTCAAATTCGTTAACCAGCAAGATCCGCCCACTGGAAGATGGCGTTTTGGGCGAAATTCGCGCAGAAAAAATCGTAACGCTTACGTTTTTGAGTTCATAAGCTTGTAAGTACTTTTTATAGGCTTCTTGGGCTAGGAAAACGAATGAGACCATTTTCAAGGCAATAGCTTTAACCGTTTTCGAGAAAATTGGAAAAAATAGTTTTTGAATACCGTTTTTGGTTTGGGTACTTAGAATCACGGGATTCAGTTGAAACATTATCTGCATGTTCTACTTTCATTAAAACTAATATGTTAAAAGTTATGTTACGTTTGGAGTTAAGGAAGGGTTAGAATAAAATATTTTATGAACAGACATGAAATGTTTTGGGAACTTTGTATACTTTCATTAATATCTCGAACACGGTTGGGAAATCATGGTAAGTGGATTGAAACTATTTGAAAGCTTACTAAATTCTCTACAAAAATGATTTTAAAACTATTTTTGATTAGGTTATGTCAATCGGAGAAATAAGTGCTTAAAACTTCAAATACGTCTGTTTTGTTCTTATGAACGGGTTTTTGTCGTTCTTTTTGTAATTTTTGTCTCTTTCCCTTGGTTTTTTATTACTTCTTATTTTTGATAAAACCTCTATATCGTTTTTGTTTGATTCAATAATAAGAAATCCTTTTTTCAATGATTTTATGTTTTTAGGCCAATCTATAATTCCTGTGGGTTAATATGTTTTTTAAATTGAAGCTTTAAAGCCTCAACAGGAATATTTGTGTAATCACCCTTCACAGTTAATTTATTAGAATCATGAGTGACCGTTTTTGTGTTACAACTAACAATCTTTGAAAACGAAGTTTGACTATCCTTGTTATTGTTATTTTCCTTCTGTCTGGCCGAGATTTTCTATTCATGATCTAATTCTCCTTGAATTTTTTGACTAGATCAAGAACCTATTGTAAGCACTCTTAAATTCCTTAATTTACTTCAGGAAGTTTATCAAGCTTGACATAATCACTTTTGGGTTAATACGGGTGGTCTATACCGTGTCCTTTGTTTGTAAACACAAAGAGCTTTCTGAGTAACGGTAAAGGGCAGTAAAAGTATATGACTTTACCTGGAACCAGACCCTGCATACAGAGAATTGCAATACGAGACCTTCTCATTCTTTCTTTCACCAGCTACCGTGTAACACCTTAGATCTGTTTATATTGTTAGCGCGGTTCCTCCCTCCATTCATAGGGAGGAACCTCGCTTATAAGGTTGATCTCATGAAACAATCCGGAAGTGCCGACTAGAAAATTTCGAGTTTCAGAACCCCTAGAGACCGAAAATAACGGTGGTTATATATATTTGTCCGTTAGCTAATTTCTGGCTTCCCTGATGGTGCGATTTTGATGAAATTTGGTACAAAAATCCGTCGTCCAATTTGAAAGGTCAAGTTATTTAACCAGCAAAATCCGCCTACTGGAAGATGGCGTTTGAGGCGAAATTCGCGCAAAAAAATCGCAACGCTTACATTTTTGAGTTCATATGCTTGTAAGTACTCGTTTTGTAGGCTTCTTGGCCTAGGAAAACGAATGAAACCGTTTTTAAGGCGATAGCTTTAACTGTTTTCGAGAAAATTGGGAACACAGTTGCTGAATAACGTTTTTGGTTTTGATACATGAAATCATGGGATTCAGTTGAAACATTTTTTGCATGTTCAAATTTTATCAAAACTAATATATTAAACTTTTGGTTACGTTTGTAGTTAAGGAAGGGTTAGAATAAAATATTTGATGAACAGACATGAAAAGTTTTGGGAACTTCGTATATTTTCATTAATATCTCGAACACGGTTGGGAAATTTTCATAAGTGGATAGAAACTATTTGAAAGCTTACTAAATTCTCTACAGAATAGATTCTGAAACAAGTTTTGATTAGGTGATGTCAGTCGAAGAAATAAGTGCTTAAAACTTCAAATACGTCAGTTTAGTTCTTATGAACGGGTGTTTGTCGTTCTTTTTGTAATTTTTGTCTCTTTCCCTTAGTTTTTTATTGATTTTTATTTTTGTAATTTCTTATGTTACGAAAATGTATTTGTGTGTAAAACAGGATAGGTAAAATGAGACCAATTTTCTATTGCTAGAAATAATGAAAAGTTTTGGGAACTTCGTATAATTTCTTAATATCTCGAAAACTGTTGAAAATCTTGGGAAGCGAAAGGTTACCATTCGAAAGCTTACTAAATGCTCTACAAAAAATGTTCTGACGAAAGTTTTAATTACGTGATGTCAATCGGAGAAATAAGTGCTTAAAACATTAAAGTAATTGATTTCGTTTGTTCGAACGTTTTTTTTTTGTCGGTTTTTATTCCTTCTTATTTCTTAATTGCTTATAGTTGGATAATGTATTTGACAATAAAACTGGTTAAGTAAAATAACAAAAACAATTCATTGTTAGAAATATAGATTTCCTAGATTCCAAGACCTTGTAACTAGCGGGACCCTTTCTAGTGTTGACCGACCCTTCCAGGTAAGATCGTAATCAAGACCTTTCAAGACTGGTGGAACCAAAATAATAATTGCTTCTAATTTAATCTTCAGGCGATTCGCCAAAGTTGCGAAGCCTTATCAATAAATAAATATTTTAATCTTTCCAAATTAGACTAGGGATAAGAACGGAACCGCGCTAAGATGATGCAGTTCCTGCGAGTCGGACTTTTTAGAGATGAGCCAGAACTGGAAAATAATTCCTTTAATGAAAAGTTATCTGTATTCCAAAAGGCAATGCCAAACAAAGGTTTTAATATAATGAATAATCAGAATTGTAGTATAAATATTAATGTAAATGTATAAGTACTTTTCTTCTATTATAGGTTAATAAACAGATGTTTTTTTTTTTCAAATAAAAAAAAAGGTGTCAATTTAATTTCTTTTACTGTATCTTTAAGTTATTAATGAAATATAAAAGGGTTTTAATGTACTCAAGTAGGAGCAGTATAATGAAGAGTATTGTTCATAACACGTACCAAAACTGTGTTTTCGGCGATTGGTCTAATTTAAACTCGGCCGCGCACCGAAAACAACCACTTTTGGTACTAGTGATGAAAATAACTATTTTCGCTTGAATGTATTGTGTCTTTAAATTCTTGCTTTCTTTATCCATTAGTTTTATTTTTTTTTTCTTTATTCTTTCTTGTTTTTTTGTTTGTTTTTTTTTTTACTTAATGTATTTTTCTTTTTTCCCTTCCTTTTTCTTTCTTTTCCCATCTTCGTCCTTTCCTCCGAAGGAAAGTAGCTATTGAGGTTGGACTCATGACGGAATTTTTGAAAAATTTCTTCAAATCTTTATCGATCCTACCTAGTAGACACCGAAAATGACCCCCGTTAAAATTTATATATATATATATATATATATATATATATATATATATATATCTGTGTGTGTGTGTCTGTTAACACGATAGCGGCCAGAGTTTTTGTTTTTTCGTCACGAAACTTGTTATATAGCATTCAATTAGCAAACGATTGAACGAGCTCGTTAACCACCAAAGTCGGTCCACCGGAAGGGGGGGTTTACCCCGAACCCAAAACACTTATTTGACTATGTCAGCCGTAATATTTGTTATATTTCAACGAAACTTGGTATTCGTAGTGTTAATATAGAGAAAAAAGTGAGATATAAAAATGAACTAAATCGGTTCATTAGAAGGGGGGGTTTACTCCGGACCCACAATACCAATTCGCCACTACCAGCCGTGATTTTTGGTATATTTCGACGAAACTCGGTATTCGTAGTGGTAATCCACAGGTAAATATGTGTTGTAAAAATAAACTAAATCGGTTCATTAGGAGGGGGGTTTACTCCGGACCCACAATACCAATTCGCCACTATCAGCCGTGATTTTTGGTATATTTCGACGAAACTTGGTATTCGTAGTGGTAATCTACTGGTAAATATGTGTTGTAAAAATAAACTAAATCGGTTCATTAGAAGGGGGGGTTTACTCCGGACCCAAATTCCTAATATACTCATAATGGTCGTAATTTCTGCTGTATAGTAACGAAACGCGGTATACGTCGTGGGTAACTCATGAGAAAGAAGTGTTGTAAAAATAAGCTGAATCGGTCAATCGGAAAGCGAGGGTTTAATTTGTAATATATTTCAATAGAAAAGCCCGCCAGACGTAGGTTCACAAAGCCGCCGCAAGGAGAGCTTTCTACCACTAGAGTGACTGTATCCTGTTCCTGCGTTAGATCAAAATACGATAATATGAGGTTTTTTTTTATTTATTACGTAGTGTAATAGGTACCATGTGTAAACATAACTTTGGAAGCAAATTAATAATTGATCAGTTACTCATTACAAAATTAAAAGAGAACTAATCATGTTTTTATTTTATTTATGTAGGATATTTTAAGCAAATTGTTCTGGAAAGCAGTCTACACTACCCAAATTCTGAGGAAAGTGCTTAGTTATGCAGCTCCTGCGTGACGGACTTTTTTTACATAGGATTAGTACAGATTTAAAAAAAAAAAAAAAAAAAAAAACATAAGCCAAAAATGAGCTAGAACCTTTTTAATCTATACGCCTCATATGGATTGTTCAGAGCACAACTAGACCAAGTCCATGTTATACAGTTTTCAAAAAATGTGTACTATTATATGTTTTAATTGCAGAGACCTTGTATAAATCCTATTGACCAGAATAAGGCTTGAAGAGATTTGAATGTAACCCCTAATCTTAATTTTAAATCTCACTGACATTATTTGTGTATAGCCTTGTTCATAGAATAGTTATAACTTGGGCTTGGCTTACTTGTGCTCTGAAATTTAATAAGAATGACTTCCATTTAAAACTCGTTAAAAAGAAAAAAAAAAACCTTCAATGGTTTGAGATCAAATAGTTTTTTACGTCATTGACTTATTAATTGACGAGTAAACGGCTGTTTATCATTTTCTTAAAATAATAACATGCGTTTTATTCACTGATATAGTTTCTCAAATTAGCATATTGATAAGATTGGCGGCGGATCCAGACTTGTAAACAACACCCGACCGTTTATCAATCCACAATTCCTTTCATTTGTGTATTTTACAACCAGACTTACTACAGTTTTAGTTATTTTTCTATTAGGTTTATTAGTTATCTTCTAAGAAAACGTGTTTTATTATTTTACAGTGCTGTTACGTTTGAGCACATTCTGCTCTTGAGGTTGCTACTCATGAAAGAATTTATGAAAAAAAATCGTCATCGATTCTACTAGATGCCAAAAATTACCCCCGTTAAAATTTGTATACATATATACAAAGAGAGAGAGAGAGAGAGAGAGAGAGAGAGAGAGAGAGAGAGAGAGAGAGAGAGTGAGGGGGGGGGGGAGGGAGGGAGGGATGTGAGTGTCTCTGTGGACACGATACCCCCTAGGGATTTTCTATTTTTACTACGAAACCTAGTATATCCCCTAACATATGATTGAACGAGTTCGTTAATCAGCAAACTCGGTCAACCTAGAGGGGTGTTCACTACAGGCTCAAACTACTAATTCGCTCATACCGGCTGTGATTTTTTTTAAAGTGATATGAAATTCATATTCAAACCCATTTAAACATTTTTATATGCCTAATTATTTCTTTGTAAGGAGCCGAGATTAGCTCACTGGTAGAGCACTGGTCTAATATGCTGGACGACCTGAGTTCAAATCCCGAGCGCACTGAATATTATTATCTTCTAGTGTCTTCGTTCGTGGGTTGGATTCGGCGTCTTTGGCCGTCCGTAGGCCCACCCAGCCTTTAATTCATTTAATAATGGGTACCCTCGTGTTAATGACTCCAGCAGTCGAAGCAGAAAAGGAAAAAATCAGAGGTCTAGCATAGTACTGACCACACGATCTCCCTACTTTGGCGTATGGTCATGAATCAGATACCTCTATAGTATCTACCCCTCAGGATCCTCGTGGCCTGTTACTATCGTGGACTAAATTATTTGTAAAATACTGCTATAATATTGTATTTCTAGTACTGATCCCAAAACACATTTTATCCTACCGTTTGTCACTGTGTAGAAATGTCAACGTTTTTTTGTAAGAAGTAAAACAATATTTTTTACCACTTATGTTATTGCTGAATTTGGTTTTACCAATTTTCGTAGCATGGAAAACTTTCGCTGTGTCACTACTCGCAAACCAGAGTGCTACTACACCTGCGCAGTCTACAGTTATGTTTAGGCCTAGATTTATCAGGTTAGTGGTTCCCCGCCTAAATTCATTTAGTGGCTCCACGCCTAAATGCATTTAGATGTTCCATGCCAAAATGCATTTATTGGTTCCCCGCCAAAATGCATTGAGTGGTTCCCCGCCAAAATGCATTTAGTGGTTTCCCGCCTAAATTCATTTAGTGGCTCCACGCCAAAATGCATTTAGTGGTTCCCCGCCTAAATTCATTTAGTGGTTCCACGCCAAAATTCATTTAGTGGTTCCCCGCCTAAATTCATTTAGTGGTTCCCCGCCTAAATTCATTTAGTGGTTCCACGCCAAAATGCATTTAGTGGTTCCCCGCCTAAATTCATTTAGTGGTTCCACGCCAAAATGCATTTAGTTTTCCCCGCCAAAATGCATTTAGTCGTTCCCGCCAAAAAGCATTCCCTACATTTTCAAACCTTTCCCTCTATTTGAGTGATAAAGGCTAAGGTAATACATTTTCCGTAAAACAAAATGCCTGTCTACAATGTTATATAGATATTAAAATGTAAATATTTAACCGCCTAATTCATATTGCAATAAAAAAATGTTTATATAATATTTCCCGGCTCCTTGTATTTTTGACGAAACATCCCTGCGTCACCAGTCATGATATAACATCGTGTTGAAAGATAAGCGTGTTTTTGACAATGGCTTGTTGATTTCACTGATAACAATTATCTTTTTATTATGATTTTGTTTATTGAATACATGTTTAAATTTAATGTAACGCGTGAAAATGTAATTAATAAAAAATGATTTCTATTGGATATTATTTTTCGTGTAGTTTTTTGTGTCGAAATTCCACTTAGTTGTTCAAATTCAGAACTTGTAAATCAAATTTATGGTAGTTTTTTTGATTCTGCTGAAATTTCTCTTTTGGCGCGCCCCTGATGATTTCGGTTCGAAATAATAAAAGATATATATATATAAAGACATATATTGACACACACACTACATACATACATGTATAACCTTCAGCAGGGTTCATTTTCGGTATCTAATGTATTCGATCCATGATGATTTTTGCCATCAATTTCCACCATCAATGAAATCATACAAAAATTTTAAAAATGTTTTCTTGAGTGAAACTACACTTTAGCTCCACTCTATCGGAATTTATTAAACAAATATCGGACTCCTGTATTTTCTTTTAATACATCGAATAAAACTATATGCTTGTGTTCTTTTAGAAATTGTATAAACTTTTAAATTAAATTGAAATATCCGGTTAGAATGTCAAAATATTAGATAACATGTTATTATACGCAAGTCTACATTAGTAGAAACGTGACATATTCATTATCAATCCACATGATTTGTCATTAAGAATGTATTTTTAAAAAGGTTTTTTTATTTATTTAATATATGGATGATGCTTTTTAGCACTTTCCTCCGAAGGAAAAAATCGATCCTACCTAGTAGACACCGAAAATGACCCCCGTTAAAATTTATATATATATATATATATATATATATATATATATATGTGTGTGTGTGTGTCTGTTAACACGATAGCGGCCAGAGTTTTTGTTTTTTCGTCACGAAACTTGGTATATAGCATTCAATTAGCAAACGATTGAACGAGTTCGTTAACCACCAAAATCGGTCCACCGGAAGGGGGGGTTTACCCCGAACCCAAAACACTAATTTGACCATTTCAGCCGTAATATTTGTTATATTTCAACAAAACTTGGTATTCGTAGTGGTAATATAGAGAGAAAAGTGAGATATAAAAATGAACTAAATCGGTTCATGAGGAGGTGGGGTTTACTCCGGACCGACAATACTAATTCGCCACTACCAGCCGTGATTTTAGGTATATTTCGACGAAACTCGGTATTCATAGTGGTAATCTACAGGTAAATATGTGTTGTAAAAATAAACTAAATCGGTTCATTAGGAGGGGGGGGGTTTACTCCGGACCGAAATTACTAATATACTCATACTGGTCGTAATTTCTGCTGTATTGTAACGAAACGCGGTATACGTCGTGGGTAACTCATGAGAAAGAAGTGTTGTAAAAATGAGCTGAATCGGTCAATCGGAAAGGGGGGTTTACTTTGTAATATATTTCAATAGAAAAGCCAGCCAGATATAGGTTCACAAAGGCACCGCAAGGAGCGCTAGTGGGACTGTATCCGGTTCCTGTGTTAGATCAAAATACGATAATACGAGGTTTTTTGTATTTATTACGTAGTGTAGTAGGTACCATGTGTAAACATAACTCTGGAAGCAAATTAATAATTTATCAGTTACTCATTACAAAATTAAAAGAGAACTATTCATGTTTTTATTTTATTTATGTAGGATATTTTAAGCAAATTGTTCTGGAAAGCAGTCTACACTACCCAAATTCTGAGGATAGTGCTTAGTTATGCAGCTCCTGCGTGACGGACTTTTTTTCTTCTTTATTTATGAGGCTTCTTTTAAACATTTTGTAAAATTGCCAGTTAAAATACCGTCCGGATGTTTGAGTACGTCAGCTGATAACATTGTTTTTCTACTGTAGAAAAGGTGTTTATTGTTTGTCATTGTCATACAGTGCATGACGTACATTAGCACTCTTATTTTTTTTTTACGGCGCATCTACATCTAGGTCATTAGCGCCGACATCCAGGGTGTAGCGAGGAATTTCACCAGCGAGCCCTGGGATGATAAAATTCCTGCCGGAGGTTGGGAATCGAACCCACCATCTCCCGCTTATGAATCCAAGGCGCTAACCATTAGACCACGGGAGACCCCTTGTATCCTTATTATTATTATTTAAATCATTATGCCATTCATCTTTTATGTTATGTCCCTTTAGCTAAATTCCTTACCCATTTCATCATATTCCTGGCTGAATTTGCGCAAGGAGTTGAATTATCCACTATCAGGAAGAAAATTCACAACAAACCACTACCTATATTCGGGAAGATATTCGATTTCTGGTTATGCCTGGGTAAGTTTGTGGGTCCGTACTGTTTTTTTTTTTTTTTCTTTCCTTTTTAAGGCGTTTCAACCTTTTAGGATATTAACGCCACAGATTTTAAATAAAGTTTAGAATTTTATTTTATAAATGTATGCTTGTAATAATAGTTGTTATTCAGCCATTAAGTGTTCAATTATTGTTTTCAAAATAATATATTGTTGAATATTAGAATTTTTATACTAAATTTAAATATTAGTTGATAGTTAACCTTAAGCAATGAGTTCTGTTTGTTGCACATAGCCACCACATGCCACAACAATCATAGTTTTTTTACAAGTTGTGTTTATTCTAAAAAATTAAATAAATTTTTGATCTTATTCGGGGCATCACCCATATCTTCACTCAAATTACCCGTGAGCCCAAATAGAGACCTTTCATTCTCGTAGGCACGGCATTCAGTGAAGATATGTTTGATGGAAATTACGCCACCACAAGCTGGGCACTCTGGTGCTTCATTCCTCGACATTAGATAAGAGTGCATCAATCGTGTGTGGCCTATCCTGAGCCGAGCAAGGACTACTTCTGCTCTCCTATTTTCCGCTATAGACGAATTCCTCCAGGGCACAGGGTAAGCCTTTATTTCCCTTAATTTGTTTTCTCTGATAGTATGCCATTCAGAGATCCACGACGATTTAATTTCACTTTTAATATAGGAAACGACGTCATTTCTTGGTACCAGGCGAAATGCAACTCCTTCAGTAGTAGCTACTTTTGCTGCCTGATCGACTTTTTCGTTTTGGGGTATTCCACAATGACTTGGAATCCACACAAAATTAACATTGTTTCCATTTCTCTGAAGGCAATCATGAGCTTCAATTACTCTAATGACCAGTGGATGTTTAGAATAATTGTTACTTACGGCTATTAGAGCTGATAAAGAGTCTGAAAAGATGGTGACTGAATTACCTCTGTGTGCAACGGCATTGAGAGCCTTCTCTATAGCGAGAATTTCAGCTGTAAATATTGAAGAAATTTTATTTAGTGAAAAAATATGAGTTTTTTGGTTAATTAAAACTGCAGAGCCAACACCTTCGGAGGTTTTGGAGCCGTCTGTAAATATATTGGTTAAGTTAGAACTCTCGCCAAGTATTTTATTAAATTCGTTGCGGAGAATGATTGGGTGTGTTGTGTTTTGTGTATTTGGTTAATGAAAGGTTAACGGATGGAGTAGACAAAAGCCAGGGCTCTTTAGATGTAATGTTTTGAGATAATGTTTCTGGAAGAGTTATTTCAAAGTGTTCTAGTAGGGTTAAGACTCTTGATGGAAAGGTCCGTACTGTTTTGTTCACTTTCTTGGGCACTAATTGTTAGGTCATTTTAATCTTTGTCCCGGCAGGAGGTATGTTCTCCATATTTTATTAAACAAGTACAACAACTGAAATAGGTTGCTATCATTCATTCATGGGCGTATATAGAAAATAATTTCAGGGGGGGGGGGTTGAGGAAATTTTCGGGGGGGGGGGTATGGGATACTAACAATCTAGAAGTTGGAATAGTTAGCTAATTAAAACGCTATTACACCCAATAAATACTATTTTTCTGAACTATGTGATCTTATTTAATTTAATTTTAAGGATTTTAGGATACATTTTTACTGATTTCGGGGAGGGGGGCTCTAATTTTGATAAATATTATACACTATCGCCCTTGTCTGACTCTCCAAACCTCCTATGGTCTTAAACGAGACATAATCAGTTTTTATAGTGTTTCACGAGCCGTGTTGCTCCTTGAAACGGGACTTAGCAAATGGCGGAACCTTCAGGTTTATTTCCCTTAGAAGTTCGCGCAAGCGGGATTGAACTTTTCCATCAAATTGAACGAACTATATCGGAATATCAGCTACTGTTAAATTGTAAGAAGACGCCACCTTCTTCCTGCAACAGCTGTTGTTGGAATCCTGGTCTTGAGTTGTTCCTCTCCCTTTCTCCCCTCGGTCCTATCCCATTCATCTTGTCATTGTTGTCTATGGTCATGGACCACACCTCTCGCTCTTAGATACTATAGTCGGCCGTTTGATTCTAACTCACGGATTCTACTTATGATTAATTTATTGGTAACACAATTTATAATCTTTATTGATACTATCGTTACGTAATAAAAAAAAGTTAACGTTTTGAAAAAATGTTGGAGACCTAATCCGAAAATATCTTAAAAAATACTAAGATTTTGGGCGTTATTATGCACACGTAATCTTAGAATAGAGGAAATCTGTAATACAAACAACAAAAAATTATTTATTTTTGTCCGTATCCCGTTGTAATGACACATTCATTTTACAAATACATATTCATGAGAAATATGGGGGAGGGGGAAACTGTTCTAAAAGTACCTTTTAAAAGAATGTGACCATCACCTTTGAAGTTTTAAGTGCATATTTTTCCAACTGGGATCGTCCCACCGAAAACTACCTGAGAACCGTTTTTGTAGGGAATTTAGTATCCTTTTTGATTGGTTACCTTCCACGAACCACGATTTCTATTCCGTTGTGGAGATTTTTGAGAAAATATATGGATTCCCGACGTCAGTTTAGCTCAGTGGTATCTTTTGGGAGACCCCCAATTTGAAACTCAGGCGCATATTTGAGATTTTTTTCCTCTTTTGTTGTGGGTGAAGTTTTGAAGTTGGGTTCTCTCGTCTCATTTAAACTTTAATCGCTACCTGCAAAGATGAACATGAGGCAGCCAAGAATACCGTATGGTCAAGAATCAGTTATCTCTATACAGTATCTGTCCCCTGGGATCCCAATGATTTTTTTTTGTTTTACATATATATATATATATATATATATATATATATATATATATATATATATATATATATATATGTATGTATATGTATACTAGCTGTTACCATGCAACACCTACTTTCTGCATCTATAAAATCAAAAATAAATTAGGAACCCCGTTCATTGTTTCGAACCCGTGACCTCCGAACTGTGAGTCAAAAACGATTTTAATCTAGCCTATGACTCTCCCCGGATCAAGACTTACATGAGAGCCGAGTTTGACCAAAATAGGTCGAACTGTGTGGATTTGTATAAGGAACAAACATACAGACAGACAGCTAGTAGGCGTTTTTGTTTTAGCCTACGAGACTTCCCGGATCAAGACCTACCAGTGTTCCAAGTTTGGTCAAAATCGGTGAAACGGTGTGGACTTGTATAAGGAACAAACAGACAAGCAGACACGTGTTTTTATATATATATATATATATATATATATATATAGATAGATAGATATATAAACATACATACATTTTAAGAAGCTTTATTTTTGGTACCGAGTAGAAAAGATGGAATATTCATTCATGAGGAAAACCTCCTTATTCCTCTATACTATATGATGTATTATAGAAATATTTAATATTGTCGAATTTCTTCGGAACTCCAAGCTATTTTCGGTTGATTCTCCCAACTGGACGGCCTTCGCTACTGTCTAATTTCAAGGTCTCCACCGTTCCCAACATTATCCTACCTTTTTAAAATATAGTCAACGATATAATAGCCTAATGATTTCCAAGCATGTACCTTTTTTTAAATTTTGATGTTGTATTAAGGTAGAATCGTATCGTTATTCCTGTGGAATTGGATTGAATTGTTAACAATGTTTGTATTTCAACTTTTTATCTAATTTATATTTTGCTTATATACTTATACTTACTTACTATATGTATAATATCTGTGCTTGTTCTTTTGATTCACAAGAAAACAAAAGTCCAACTCCAAACTAAAACCATTTGAGATTGAAGCCATGATAGAATATTTTTAGAAAACTTCCCTTAAATCATCACTCTACCGCATACAGAAATACTCCGATTTTTATCTCATTTCACAGAATAATACATTGTCTAAATTGAAATGTCAAGATAAGGAGCAGTATCTCCGAAGTATTTTAAGCTTCCCACATGGCATTAGGGTTAAGTAGAGAAAGGCGCTGGGATGACGCATTTCTTGCGAGTCGGGCTTTTTTTTTATATCATTATCATCAATTCTTTTTCAAAATTGTAGTTTTCTCTATTGTATGAGTTTTTATATAAAAAAGTCGGCCTCTTATGCTTGGAAGGATTCGTGTCCTCATTTGATCAGGATACAAATGGCGGTTCCTTCAGAATCTTGAATAATTATGGAAGTTTCGCTTCTTGTTATGAGAACTTTTATTTAATCTTAAAGCCATTCTTGGTTATTCGCTATTTTTATATTTGTTCACTAAACTTCCATGGAAAAATTTTAAATTCATCTTTTTGGTCTTTTAAAATTTAGAGTAGCCCTGGAAAAAAGAAATGAGTTTTATCATTTAGAATTTTAAAAATAAATGCGATTTATTAATCAATGTTATTGAGCTTTTCTTCGCGTGCTCCTTCTTTGAAAAAGGACAAGGGATCCAACGATGGGGACCTTCACGTAACCATAGGGAAAAACTAGGAGGAACTGTAACATCTCAGTGGATTTCACCCACAGGAAACCAATTTATGAGGTTGACACTTTGACGCATTCCGGGTGTTCCCACGTTTCAGCATCCGTAAATCAAAACAACAACAGTAATTAAGCTTTCCGTTTGTCTGTTCGCTCTCTATGAATCACAAAATGGTCCATATTTGATGAAATGTGTTACAAAAGTCGTTAGTATTTTTTGAAATTATTTGCTAGTTCTTCAACATCAGCATTCGTTCACCGGAACATGTTTTTTGGATGAAATTTGCACGAAAACATTCCTAGAGCCTACGGTTTCGTGTCAATTGACTCAATGCGATATCTGTTACTGTTTTCGTGAAAAGTGCTTACAACTAGTTTTTCCAACTAAGTATCAGTTTTGGTTTTGGAATTTTGTTTACATTTGGGGTTAATAGAGTACAGTTTTGCAATATTAATGAATTATCTTAAATACCTCGGAAACGGTTGGGAAATCGTGGTGAGAGTAAGGTAACCATTCAGAAGCTCAGTAACATCTGTACAATAAAGTTTCTGAAGTAATTTTCGATGTGACGATCTCTATTGGAGAAATGTGCTTAGAACATCGTTTTGGATTCATTCCTTTTAACTGTTGTTTCTGTTTGTTTCTCTCAGATTTTTTGGCTTGACGTTTTAGCGCGGTTCCTCCCTCCTCCATAGGGAGGAACCCCGCTTATAAGGTTGATACAATGAAACAATCCGGAAGTGCCGACAAGAAAATTTCGCGTTTCAGAACCCCTAGAGACCGAAAATAACGGTGGTTCAAATTTGTATATATATATATATATATATATATATATATATATATATATATATATATATATTTGTCTGTGTCCGATTTTGATGAAATTTGGTACAAAAATCAGTCGTCCAATTTGAAAGGTCAAGTTCGTTAACCAGCAAAATCCGCCCACTGGAAGATGGCGTTTGGGGCGAAATTCGCGCAGAAAAAATCGTAACGCTTACGTTTTTGAGTTCATAAGCTTGTAAGTACTCTTTTTATAGGCTTCTTGGGCTAGGAAAACGAATGAAACCATTTTCAAGGCGATAGCTTTAACCGTTTTCGAGAAAATTGGAACAATAGTTTTTGAATACCGTTTTTGGTTTGGGTACTTAGAATCACGGGATTCAGTTGAAACATTATCTGCATGTTCTACTTTCATTAAAACTAATATGTTGAAAGTTATGTTACGTTTGGAGTTAAGGAAGGGTTAGAATAAAATATTTTATGAACAGACATGAAAAGTTTTGGGAACTTTGTATACTTTCCTTAATATCTCGAAAAAGGTTGAGAATCTTGGGAAACGGAAGAATACCATTAGAAAGCTTACTAAATGCTCTACAAAAAAGGTTCTGATGAAAGTTTTGATTAGACGATGTCAATCGGAGAAATAAGTGCTTAAAACTTTAAAGTAATTGATTTCGCTGATTCGAACTGTTCTTTTTGTCTGTTTTTATTCCTTGTTATTTTTTGACTGCTTATAGTTGGATAATGTATTTGATAATAAATCAGGTTAAGAAAAATAAGAAAAACAATTTAATCTTAGAGATATGGATTTCCAAGATATAGTTTTTCAAATGCCTAGCGGGGTCCTTCCTAGGGCGGGAACCCATGCAGGTAAGATCGTAAATAAGACCTTTCTTGAAAGTAAAGATGGAACTGTCAACTTTGGTCCTCCTCTGCCTCCCGGCACTTTCATTGCTGACGAAGGTTACCAATGAGTAGCCAAAACGTCCTAAATATAGATTTTTTAACAAAAATCGTATTGAGGTTTCTTTAGCCGAATCCCAACCACTCCATCTTTACTTATCACCTCGACGGCTAACTATCTAATCTTCATGTTTTCTAGAAATGTGGACCCAAAATAATAACAGCTTCTATTTTAATCATTTTAAATGAGTCTAGATATAAGAACGGAACCGCGCAAAGATGCAGTTCCTGCGAGTCGGACTTTTTGTATTTCCTTTGAGTAGTAAGTAGTGATTTTACACGTAAAACAACTTAAGTAAAATGATAAAGAGTTTTGGGTTGTTTGTTATCGAGCTTTCCGCGCGAATGTCTAAGAGGCCGTATTTCCTTTTCTATAAGTTTGCTGTGCATAATGGCGCCTAAAAACCTCACTTTTTTCAAGGTTTCATTGGAGTAGTTTAAATTGTTCACAATATATGAACTACTATCTACTAATCACCCTAGTAGGTGACACAACTCAAAATAAAAAAGTCCGTCACGCAGGAGCTGCATAACTAAGCACTTTCCTCAGAATTTGGGTAGTGTAGACTGCTTTCCAGAACAATTTGCTTAAAATATCCTACATAAATAAAATAAAAACGTGAATAGTTCTCATTTTGTAATGAGTAACTGATCAATTATTAATTTGCATCCAGAGTTATGTTTACACATGGTACCTACTACACTACGTAATAAATACAAAAATCCTCATATTATCGTATTTTGATCTAACGCAGGAACTGGATACAGTCACTCTAGTGGTAGAAAGCGCCTTGCGGCGGCTTTGTGAACCTACGTCTGCCGGCTTTTCTATTCAAATATATTACAAATTAAACCCCCGCTTTCCGATTGACCGATTCAGCTCATTTTTACAACACTTCTTTCTCATGAGTTACCCACGACGTATACAGCGTTTCGTTACAATACAGCAGAAATTACGACCGGTATGAGTATATTAGGAATTTGGGTCCGGGGTAAACCCCCCCTTCTAATGAACCGATTTAGTTTCTTTTTACAACAAATATTTACCTGTAGATTACCACTACGAATACCGAGTTTCGTCGAAATATACCAAAAATCACGGCTGGTAGTGGCGAATTGGTATTGTGGGTCCTGAGTAAACCCCCCCTCCTAATGAACCGATTTCGTTTATTTTTACAACACATATTTTCCTGTGGATTAGCACTACGAATACCGAGTTTCGTCGAAATATACCAAAAATCACGGCTGGTAGTGGCGAATTGGTATTGTGGGTCCGGAGTAAACCCCCCCCCCCTTCTAATGAACCGATTTAGTTCATTTTTATATCTCACTTTTCTCTCTATATTAACACTACGAATACCAAGTTTCGTTGAAATATAACAAATATTACGGCTGACATAGTCAAATAAGTGTTTTGGGTTCGGGGTAAACCCCCCCTTCCGGTGGACCGACTTTGGTGGTTAACGAACTCGTTCAATCGTTTGCTAATTGAATGCTATATACCAAGTTTCGTGACGAAAAAACAAAAACTCTGGCCGCTATCGTGTTAACAGACACATATATATATATATATAAAAAGGCATATATATATATATATATATATATATATATATATATATATATATATAGATATATATACATTTTAACGGGGGTCATTTTCGGTGTCTACTAAGTAGGATCGATAAAGATTTGAAGAAATTTTTCAAAAATTCCGTCATGAGTCCAACCTCAATAGCTACTTTCCTTCGGAGGAAAGTGCTAAAAATGTGTCACTCTTGCCTATATAGGGGGAATAGCATTAAGACAGGAAGAGTGACACAAGTGCCCTCTGGTGTACAAGCTCTGTAGCTAGGTACATACAGTTTTGATGGTTGATAAAGAGATATTTACCACGTCTTTCATAGTCATAATTGAAAAATTATACGTCACTAGTGCGATACTCCAGTATGTCGCAGTTCCTGCGAGTCGGGTCTTTTTCATTTAGTAATAATTATTGATATGCGAATAAAATATTCAATATTACTTTAGTGTTTACAATCTATAATGTGATGTTGCAATTTGTTGTTAAACGAAATCCACCCATACATGAAGCTACAAGGTTAGCTGGTTTCTTATTTGTATTATTAATGAGGCATTTTGTTTCTTAAGTCAAATAATTTCCTACATATATTGGTGACAAACAAGATTTACACCTACGTATGAAACACTTTTCTCGGGTTATTTATGTGTCCTCGTTACACAAATCTATGGCGATTTATATCCAATCCATAACCAGTTCTTGGACAAGGTGAAATATTTCATGTTGAGTAGCTTATAGTTTTGTTGTTGCTGGTACGATCAGGATTTGCGTTGTTAGGAACTTCTCGAAAAATATGATTTCATAGTCTTTGATTCCAGCTTACATTAATTACGCTCGATTCCAGGCCGTGGAAAAGCTTAAGGTTAATTAACGATCGCCGACTTTTGTAATTAGGGCGTTTTTTACTTTACCCACACCAGTTACTCATTACTAAAAGAGTGATTTATCTTATTATTAAATTAATACTAGCGAAGAACAGACGATTAAAGTAATGTATGTATTTAACAAGCTACAAATGTAAACAAAAATTATAGTTTAATATAGAATTATTCATTTTTGAGGTGAATATGCTTTTAATGATTTTAAAATCCCACTACTTCTGATTTAAAAACATGTCTACGTTGTATCAGATTCATTATTAACAAAAACAACTTCAATGTTTCTTAAAAAGTAGACTCACTCACACTTACATTATGACAAGAAAGGACATACCGAAATGTACATACTGCAATACTCACCTATCAATAAAGCACATACTGACAGAGTGTAGGCTCAGGACAAAATTCTACTTCTTGACCGACTTACTGAACGATGGTAGCCAGTACATTGATGAGCTTATGAAATACCTAAAACATGCAAATTTTTACAACAATATTTGAAAAAGAAAGGATAATCAAAGCACTTTAGTGAGAAATTGATTTTTCGTCAACTGATCCAACAAAAATGGGGTCCACTACTCTCTTTTTGTTAGGTCAATGGAACAGAAGACAGTGCATTCTCTATCACAACATACTTGTTGACAGTTTTACACAGAAAAATAAGAAGATTTATTTTCACCGGATAGTGAGAAGATTTTAAGGAAAATGATTTCGTTTTATCATCAAATGATGAAAAAACTGAA
Organism: Gonocerus acuteangulatus; assembly: GCA_946811695.1. Classification (NCBI taxonomy): domain Eukaryota; kingdom Metazoa; phylum Arthropoda; class Insecta; order Hemiptera; family Coreidae; genus Gonocerus; species Gonocerus acuteangulatus. Next base: position 7,396,578 of record OX328123.1, on the reverse strand, counting down.
ATAAATAAATTAAATTGTAGATTATTACCTCCTAGATTTTAATTTTTTATTTTATTAAAATTAAGATTTTATTTTATTTTAATTATTCATTATTATTCTTCAACTGACCCCTTTTTCCAATCTTCTTATTTTCCTGGTAGGCGGAAGGTCAATTAATAAAAACTTCACCATACAGTATCACCAACTTTATTCCGTCCCTATATGTTTCACACCTTTATTGGTGCCTCTTCAGGGGAAAAAGTTACATATATAAAACTTACAGCCTCAATCTGAGGAGGATAACCTTCCACCAGTACGGCGACGTCTAGAATCGGCTAGAGGTGGTCGTATCTAGGAGGTAATAAGTAGGTTACCTACCTATTACCTCCTAGATTTTATTGTATTTTATTTTTTGAATAAATAAAAAATTAAAATCTAGGAGGTAATAGGTAGGTAACCTACTTATTACCTCCTAGATTTTATTTTATTTTTTGAATAAATAAAAAATTAAAATCTAGGAGGTAATAGGTAGGTAACCTACTTATTACCTCCTAGATTTTATTTTATTTTTTGAATAAATAAAAAATTAAAATCTAGGAGGTAATAGGTAGGTAACCTACTTATTACCTCCTAGATTTTATTTTATTTTTTGAATAAATAAAAAATTAAAATCTAGGAGGCAATAGGTAGGTAACCTACTTATTACCTCCTAGATTTTATTTTATTTTTTTAATAAATACGAAAATAAAATCTAGGAGGTAATAGGTAGGTAACCTACTTTATGTATATTTGTTTTTCTTTTATAATAGACATTATCGCGCTACTATTTCTGAAGTGACACAACCCAAAAATCGGTGTTTTTCAGTTATGACTAATATGTCCTTATCAACCATCAAAACTTTATGTATGCTGTGCTTCAGAGCTTGTACAACAGAGGTCACTCTTCCTGTCTTAATGCTATTCCCTCTACATAGGCAAGAGTGACACATTTTCAGTTGAGTTTCATTTGGAGTTGTGTCACTTTAGAAGTTAATGGTGTGGCTAAAGAAGAAAATACCCCTTAAAAAATATAAACATTCCAATGAGGAAAGAATTAATTGTTAAATTTTTAACGAAAATACCAGGAAATAGGAACGTATCGTCGATACAAATGCAAAGTATCGAATGTGAAAAATATTTGGTACCTTAAAGATGGCTTTATATATATTTCGTAAGTTTGATTATCTATAATTGATAATTATTTTTCTTTAATTTTCGAGAGTTTGCCATAACGTACATCATTCGAAAATCAACCAGAAAAATTGAAAATGAAACGCGCGTTTTTTCACATTCGTTACTTTGCATTTGTATCGACGATATGTATCTACATACGTTTTCTGTTATCTGCAAAAATGATCCAGATTTTTTTTTTTACATTAGGTACAGAAATGCTCCTTCTTTCAAAAAATCGATTTACCTTAGCGTTTTCTCATAAAAAACTTTGTTGTGTTGATTATGTTTGGATCATCTTTGCATATATTTTTTTGCTTTGGAGCAATACATTCTTGCTACAGCGTCATAACTCTTCAGAATTTGCCCTCCAACTTTTCCCCCGCTAGTAAACAACATTGGCAAAGCTGTAATCCTATCCCCTTCCCGACTCCTGCCGGTGTGGATTGCAGAATCGGACATAGGTGTTGAGTGTGTTGTGTAACATGTGCATGAATGCAAGTAGCTCTCGGTATCAGGTGGCGGTCACATGAGAATATACCTAAGGCCATGGCCAGCACACAAACATCCGGCGTTTTTAGCATGGTTTTTTTTAGTCATTTATTCCGAACCTGAAGTAATTCTTAACAAATACAGGGTGTCTATAAAAGAACTCCGGGGTTTTAAGACAAAATATTTTAATAAAGTAAAAAACGTGCATACATGTTTTATACATGATTAGAAAGCTTACATTTTCAAGATTTTTTAACAACTTAGTAAAGTTCAATGTGAGCTCCGTTAGTGGCACGGCACACGTCGAAACGGTATTCTACCTCTTCCCATGTCCTGGCGAGCATGTCTGGGGGAACGGACGCCACGCAATTCACTATTCGTTCCCTGAGATGGATAACATCTCGAATTTTCTCTGCATACACAAGATTCTTGATATGCCCCCAGAAGAAAAAGTCCAACGGAGTCATATCAGGGCTCCTTGGTGGCCATGGAATAGGTCCTTCCCTTCCAATCCACCTGTTACCGAAACGAGCGTCCAGTGACTCACGCACACGCAAACTGAAGTGTGGCGGCGCCCCATCTGCTCGCCCATTGCGTGGCGTCCGTTCCCCCAGACATGCTCGCCAGGACATGGGAAGAGGTAGAATACCGTTTCGACGTGTGCCGTGCCACTAACGGAGCTCACATTGAACTTTACTAAGTTGTTAAAAAATCTTGAAAATGTAAGCTTTCTAATCATGTATAAAACATGTATGTACGTTTTTTACTTTATAAAATATTTTGTCTTAAAACCCCGGAGTTCTTTTATAGACACCCTGTATAGGGAAGTCATTAACTTACTTTTATGAAGAAAGGCGCAGGAGACGCTCAAAAAAGTCAAGGGACATAAAGCTCATTTTAGTTTTCTTCAAATCTGCAGACCACCGTAATGCATAACCCTCGAGATGGTGGGTGAGAAACAATATTATGATATACATATCGCACTAGTATTTCTAAAGTGATACAACTCAAAAATCGGTTTTATTCACACCGTCATAATTATGACTATGAAAGATATGATAAATATCTCTTTATCAACCATCAAAACTGTATGTACCTGGCTTCAGAGCTTCTACACCAGAGGGCACTTGTGTCACTCTTCCTGTCTTAATCCAACGGCCCCTACACAGACAAGAGTGGCTGGCACATTTTCAGTTGAATTTTATTCTGAGTTGTGTCACTTTAGAAATATGTACTAGTGCGATATTATGATTTAGGTTTAATTCCTGTCCGGTGTAAGTCGATTTTAACAATCAACATTTCCGAATGTTCCTTTCCTCCATAAAGGTAAGAAAACTCACTTACGACGTTGACTCGATGACCCCGAAATTTTGAATTAATCGGTAAAACTTTAAAATTAAATAAGATCACTTAGCTCAGAAAGAATAATATGTTTTTGGTTTAATAGCGTTTTAATTGGCTATTTATTCCAAGTTGTCGATTGTTAGTATTCCATAAACCCAAAATACTCCCAACCTCCCTCCACAAAATTATTTCCTATATAAGCCCATGACCCGATGACACAATCAACATGAACAAAATGAAATTCATCATTATGATTAGATAGTTAGCCGTTGAGGTGATAAGTAAAGATGGAATGGTTGGGATTCGGCTAAATAAACCTCAATATGATTTTGTTTTAAAAAAAAATCTATATTTCGGACGTTTCGGCTACTCATTGGTAGCCTTCGTCAGCAATGGAAATGCCGAGCGGCAGAGGAAGATCAAGGTAGGCAATTAAGTGTCAACTTTGGTCCTCCTCTGCCGCTCGGCATTTCCATTGCTGACGAAGGCTACCAATGAGTAGCCGAAACGTCCGAAATATAGATTTTTTAAAACAAAATCATATTGAGGTTTATTTAGCCGAATCCCAACCATTCCATCTTTACTTATCAAAATGAAATTGTTGAATGAGAAACGATGATGTCCTAAAACTCGTAGGTCACGAAAATCAGGCCGTTCAAATGTATGTGTGTATTTGTATTTCTGCACTCTCCGTCTGTTTTGATTAAATTCGGTAAAAAAAAAAAAATACTATGTCTAGATGGAAACGCTTGATGTTTCTCAAAAACCATCGGGCCGTTCGATAGGACAATCTCCATCAGAGATATCCGAGCATGACATTTTTTATTCTGATTATATATATATATATATATATATATATATATATATATATATATATATATATATATATATATATATATAACATGTTGGAAATCTATATTGGACGATTTCTTTTCGTTAGTAGCTTCCATTCCAACATTTAACCATAACCGCCCAACTGTATTTTTGGCCTTCCTCCCTCCCCCTAGGCATTTTTGAGTGCTGAAGAAGGCTCCCAAAGTGCTGCCGAAACGTCCAATATAGATCTGACGTTTTGTTCTACCAGCCGAGACCCAACCATCCCTTCACTTCTTTGTTTAAAACGAAATTCTATAGAAACGAAAACTTTAGCGTTTGCTAGGTCTGAGAGGAACTAAAAACTCACCATTTTACACTATAATATTTTAAAATTTTCCCGGACCCTCCCTCCATCTATGCCCCCTAAACCCTCTATGAATCCCCGCCCCAGTCGTATTTCCTATCTACGCCTCTTGCCAATATATATTTGTGTGTGTGTGTGATATCGAGAAACATTTCTGCCACACTTGCTATGCTCAAAGAAACTCATCAAGTTTAGAGAATTTGCTTGAGGTGGCATTGAAGTTCGTTCCACTTTATTGAACCTTTTCTTGATAAGTTGCTTGAATTGGCGTTCTTGTACGTTTAAAACTGCCTTATTCGGTATGACAGAACCGATCAAACTTGGCCTCGCTTTTCACGTTTCAAGAGATCCATGTTCCAAGGATGCCTTTGATGTTCCAAGATTACTTGGTTCCGAACTAAAATGGTCTTTTACGATGTTGTGCAAACTAATAATTAAAGATTTAACTGGGGCATCTAGTAGCAACATTCTCCTATTACCCTTGTAGGGGTCTCCCGTAGTCTAGTGGCTAGCGCGCTGGATTCATAAGCGGGAGATGGTGGGTTCGATTCCCACCTCCGGCAGGGATTTTCTCATCTCAAGGCTCGCTGGGAAAATTCCTCGCTGCACCCTGGATGTCGGCGCTAATGACCAAGAAGTAGATGCGCCGTAAAAAAAAAAAAAAATAAAAAAAAAAAAAAAATAAAAAAAAAATTACCCTTGTAATACGACCGAATACGAATTAAAATAGTTAATTTTCAATCTATCAGAATCTAAATCCTTGAATTATTTCGCTCGCCAATAATTTTTTTTTTTTTTTTTAGCATAAATATGCTTTAGCGATGAGTAAACTGGGAAAAAACGTTACAAAAAAGTCTCCGCTGGCGTTTGCGCATGCGCGGTGGCCATGTACGAAAAATAAGACTGTATGTTATACAGTCCATTACATAGGTTTGTCGGGTGAATCTGAAGCATATTTATGTTCCAGAATTTGACCAGAAGGCTCTAAACTTTTTTTTTTTTTTTTTTTTTTATTTTATATATAGTAATAATTGGTAAATAACGTTTTTTCTCATAGATACTCTTCTGTTTAGTTTTCGTACAAGTTCTTTCTAAGGACAAATAAATTGCACCTTATCATTGGGGCAAAATTTAATTTTGATTTTTCCTTTATTTATTTAACACTTTAACAAATAAAGTTGATATTTCGAATTATTTTATTCTGAAATATCAATACATCCACTTCATTGCATGTTTAATCCTTGCTGGTGTGTATCTGGCGTTCCAGCCGCAGGTGTCTTAGTAGAAACAATTTTCTGAGTTGTACCAGAAGTTCCTGCCTGTAAAACAAAACTTATATTCCTTCGTTGACTCCCATTCAATGAAATACGACGGAAAAAATGTTTGGCTAGCTAGGAAGGGAAGGTTTTATAGGAACCCTCGAGCCTGTCTAGCTCCGGTGAGTTCCGAGATGCGTCCCACGGATAAGAGGACGCCGGATAAGGGAGAGTCTACTGTATTTATGTTTATAAAGTAGTATGAAGACGGGAAGACTGCTTTAACGACTCCATGCCTCCTAGGATCAAAAAGAATATATATATATATATACAGTGGAACATGGATAATTCGAACTTCGATAATTCTAATATTTCTCTCGGTCCCTAGAATTTAGGGCATAAACAATGTAAAAAAATCGTGGTTGATTCGAATAAAATTTTGGATAATTCGAAGTTTTTTCCTCCACTGGGAAGTGAACAGAGAGGCGGTCGATCTTAAATCTTGCTAAAATATTCATCAATTCATGAAATGTTTGTTTTTCTTTTAATAAAATGTATTTTTTTTTAATTAAAAAATGTGAAAATATGAAGTTCAATTTTTTAGCCCTTTATTTTCAAAAACTTAATTCGAATATAATTCGAATTTTGGATAATTTCTAGGGGTTCGAATTATCCAAGTTCTACTGCGTATATATATATATATATATATATATATATATATATATATATAAATATATATATATATATATATATATATATATATATATATATATATATAAGGGTCTGTCCGGAAAGTAATAGGACTGCAGTCCTATTACTTTCCGGACAGACCCTTATATATATATATATATATATATATATATATATATATATATATATATATATATATATATATATATAAGGGTCTGTCCGGAAAGTAATAGGACTGCATTTTTTAGGACTGATTGTACTTGTTGGGAATGTCGGAATAGGAAATAGTTGATTGTATTGTGATGCTTTACCTTGCCATTCTCCTTGGATCGAGTTAGGTGGATAGATTTCTCTATCGATATAAGGAGAAGGAGGTCGATCTGGTTCATGAAATCAACGAGATGTCGCTAAGGAATGTTTATCGAGCCAATTCCCGATACCGCAACGTCTCTAGATGAAACAGGGTGAAGGAAATCCTCGGCTTTCTATAGCAGGGAGGGGAGTAAGTCACCCCAAGGAGGCAAGGAAAGTAAGTAAGCTCCTTGGCGGTCCTTCATTTGAAGTTGCACGTTTCAAACAGCACAAACATTTGACCAGATGGAGATGGAGGTAGTTAGCCGTTGTACACGGGTTCCCGTAGATCACCGAAGTTAAGCAACGTCGGGCGTGGCCAGTACCTGAATGGGTGACCGACCACGTGCCGTAGGCATTATAAATGGGTGGCAACCTGTAGATAGCCCGGCGTTAATAGCCAAATTGTCGAAACGCCGTTAAACACAAAAAAAAAAGTTAGCCGTTGCAGTGATACAGTTGGAATTCGGCTAAAGAAAGCTTCCGAACTGCAGCCGAAACGTCCAATACAGATTTCTTCCTGAAGGTCTGGCGTTTTTATCCCAACCATCCCTTGTCTTCGTTTCATTTGACAAGTTGTTTGGCAAATGGTTTGCTTCCAAGAGGCTTGTAGCCGGCAAGACAAATAACCCGATATAGGGACAGAAAAAATCACACAAGCCGCCAAGGGATGAGCTGCATCCTGTTTACTCAATTCCTGGTGCGGTTCGTCGTACATTTTCAGCTAGTCGACGGAGGAACTTCCCGTACTGCCTTAGTATTCTTGGTAAAAATGCAGTTTCCAGCCCTCCAAACCGATTTCTTTCAAACTTTGCACAATAACGTATTTTGATGCACCAAACACGAATACGATAAAAAAAACGTCGGATTTAAATAGGAAAGAAGTTATTAAGCACTTAAGTTCACTGTTGTGCAGGTTATGAGAACTAATGTAAAATTTGTGACGACTTTAAGGCATACATGCTATGCGTTTCCGCTCGCTACGCTCGCTCAAAAAGATAACAAAACCCCAGTCAATCCAACTCGCTAAAATTAATAGACTATAATATTAAGCACTAAAGTTAGGAAGGTTATAAAACTAGGCGTCATCAGCGTATTTGTAAACACGCGCATGCGCAGATATGTAATATTGGGAAACAGAGAACTGTCATTTGAAATGTTCAGAAACCATTTATTCAAAGATATTGTTAATTTTAAGGGCATCCTCACCCGTCATCACTTGTCGCTTAAGGGCATACGTGCTATCCGTTTCCGCTCGCTCAAGAAAATAACAAAACCCCAGTCAATCCAACTCGCTAAAATTAATAGAATTCTATTAATTTTAGCGAGTTGGATTGACTGGGGTTTTGTTATTTTCTTGAGCGAGCGGAGCGTAGCGGAAACGCATAGCATGTATGCCCTTAAAGTCGTCCTAGACATTCTTCTAATCCTCCAAGACATCTCTCTTAGCTTTCTTCTTCTTCTTCTTGAGACTGGATGTTCGGTGGATACAAATCCCCAATCGCACTGAAAAATGCCTTTAAACGCTCTTCATATTTATGATCGCGTTTGAAGAGAAATTCGGCTAAATATCCATCTAAATATTCTTCTCGCAGTAGACAATTGACAATAACAGTAGACAATTGACAATAACAGTAGACAATTGACCATAACAGTAGACAATTGACAATAACAGTAGACAATTGACAATAACAGTAGACAATTGACAATAACAGTAGACAATTGACAATAACAGTAGAGAATTGACCATAACAGTAGACAATTGACAATAACAGTAGACAATTGACAATAACAGTAGACAATTGACAATAACAGGAGACAATTGCCATAACAGTAGACAATTGACCATAACAGTAGACAATTGACAATAACAGGAGACAATTGACAATAACAGTAGACAATTGACAATAACAGTAGACAATTGACAATAACAGTAGACAATTGACAATAACAGTAGACAATTGACCATAACAGTAGACAATTGACCATAACAGTAGACAATTGACAATAACAGGAGACAATTGACAATAACAGTAGACAATTGACAATAACAGTAGACAATTGACAATAACAGTAGACAATTGACCATAACAGTAGACAATTGACCATAACAGTAGACAATTGACAATAACAGGAGACAATTGACAATAACAGTAGACAATTGACAATAACAGTAGACAATTGACAATAACAGTAGACAATTGACCATAACAGTAGACAATTGACAATAACAGTAGACAATTGACAATAACAGGAGACAATTGACTTGTTGACAATTGAAGTTCGGTAGGCGCGAATTAGAACGATAATTATAAAGGCATTAGCAAATTATTAAGGGATTTCTGATATATAATACTTTTCATGAACGAAACAAGAAATGTGAAGAGTGTTTCATTATTTAAAAAAATGATTGTAAATAAATAACTGCTGATGAATTTCGATAATTTATGGTAAATTTCAATTAAACTTCCTTATTACGAACTTTTCCATACACGCGCATGCGTATGTTGACAAATTTAATTGTTTACATTAGCTCTCATAACCTGCATAACAGTGAACTTAAGTGCTTAATAACTTCTTTCCTAGTTAAATCCGACGTTTTTTTTTTATCGTATTCGTGTTTAGTGCATCAAAATACGTTATTGTGCAAAGTTTGAAAGAAATCGGTTTGGAGGGCTGGAAACTGCATTTTTACCGTATTCTTTTTTTTAATGTTCAATATCTCGTTATTTTAATGCATCTTTATAAAGTAAACGCGCTTAGGTTAGAGAGAACCTGCTAATTAATGTGAAAAAAGAAAACATCTGTGTTAAATAGTTGGTCTGCTTCAGACTCTCACCGCACACTTTCAAATTAAAACAGTTCATAGATCATCCGTTTTTGTTTTTTTTTGTGCAGATTTCTACTTGTGTCGGTATGAACGCTAAAACATATCGTGGATACAAATGCAAAGTAACGAATGTGAAAAAATGGATCTTTCATTTTCAATCTTTACTAATTTCTGCTGGACTTATGTACGGCAAACTCTTGAATCTTAGTTCACTCTATGAAAGGGTAAGTATTCCACTGCCAAAAGGTCAAATCTGCCGAATATTCCAAAAAAAAAAAGAAGTTATGAATAAACGCTTTTCCACTCTGAAAAGTGGTGATTTTCATATTCGATACTTTGCATTTGTAACGACGATATCATAATTTCATCACTCTTTACCTTTCTTAAAAGAAAATTTGAATTCTAAGAAAATCTTGCAATCTTCTCTTTAAGAAGTCAATTATGGTTTGTATTCGGCTAAGAGAGCACGTCAGACTATCAAAAACATTTATATTTCGAACGTTAAAGAATAAATATACATAATTAAAAAGAGAATAATCGAAAAAGTAAACACTCTTTTATAATTGCGAATATTAATTTTCCTGGCTAAATGGATGACCGAGCACGTGCTTTAGGTACAATAAATGGGTGACCGAGCACGTGCTTTAGGTACTATAAATGGGTGACCGAGCACGTGCTTTAGGTACTATAAATGGGTGACCGAGCACGTGCTTTAGGTACTATAAATGGGTGACCGAGCACGTGCTTTAGGTACTATAAATGGGTGGCAACCTGTACATAGTTGGGCGTTAATATCCCAAATGTTGATATGCCGCTAAACACACACGCACACATTAATTTTTCAGTCGAAAAAGGCTGCTTAAGATCATGCCGAACCGTTCTATACATATTTTTTTCTGAAAGTCTGTGTGTGCCTGTCTGTGTCTGTTAACACGATACACGCCAGAGTTTTTGTTTTTTCGCCATGAAATTCGGTGTATAGCATTCTTATATCAAACGATTGAATGAGTTCGTTAACCACTAAAATCTGTCCACCGGGAGGGAGGGGGGGGGGGGGGGCAAAGTGCTAGTTTGTACATACTGGCCACGATTTTTGATGATGTATTGAAACTCGGTATTCCTTATGGTCATCTAAGGAGGAAAACACGACATAAAAATTATTAACACGTTAACTGCGGTGGATGCCCCCGGGGGCATGTACCGCATATGACGTAAGTGCGGTGTCATTTTCAAAAGATCATTACCTCAGTGCGGCTGATATTTTTCACGTTTTTATGAATCATTTTAATAGTAATGACAAATGGAGCCACTAGCGCGTTTGTTTTGCGAAGTAACAAAAGGAAATCATGTTTTTTATCATACATGCCCCCGGGGGCATATGCCGCACTGGACGCATAACTTCTTTCATCCAGTGCGGTGCTTGCCCGTAATCCACGCAAGATACATGTTACCGGGGGCATATGCCGCACTAGAGACATAACTTCTTTCATCCACTGCGGTGCTTGCCCGTAATCCACGCAAGATTTAATAATAATAATATTAATAACCAAATGATAATGGATAATTATACTTTAAAAACTCCGACTCGATGGATCTGCGCCATCTTTGCGCTGTTCCGTTCATATCCCTTGTGCTGTAGTAAAGGAATGGAAGCAGTTATTTTGTAGGATTTGATCTTTCGTTAAAAATATAAAATAAAATCTCAAAGAGAAGGACGTTTAAGGAAACATACATTTATATAACCGGATGGGCCTGGAAGGAAAAAAAGAAGAGTCTGTATTGGGTGATACCAAATTTTATGAAAAAGCATGTCCAGCAGGGAGGTTAGGAAAAAAGTCAGGCGTGTTATAAGCTATTGTGACTCATGCCCCAATAATCCAGGGCTTTGCTTAGACTGTTTCAATAGACATCAGAATAATTAGTGCCTTTATTAGGATGAATATTGAGACTTCAGGGTCGAGTTATTTCAACTAAATTCAAGTATTTTTTTAATATTGAACTTTTTTGTATTGTACTGTTGTATAATGTATATTGTAATAATATTGTTTAAAGTGGTACTAATTTATTTACTTGTTTTAGAACAATAGAATATTCCGTATATTTGTAAAATAGATTTTTTTAATTATTTAGAATTTTTTATTTGATCATATTTCCAGGCCCTCCTCCTGTTATTAATGTATATTTATTGATATTAGATGCAATGATTCTGCGAAAAATCAGTGCATTATTTCTTTCCTTTGATTGCTAGACGTCGTTAAATAAGAGCATACAGGTAGGAAGGTTACATGCCCCCGGGGGCATGCAACCTTCCAAAGCGAAAGTATGGTCCAACAGCAGCCGCACTTAACGTGTTAAGGGACATCGACGGCTTACCAAGTCTACTGATGGTTCCTTAAACCGGGAGTCCGGAACCGTACATAATCTTTACCGATTTCACATACATTTTCCACATTACTGAGGAAAGATCTTAGTTATGCAGCTCCTGCTTGACGGATTTTTCTTGTATATCTCATTGGGTTATTGGGAAAAATGGGTTAATACTTTTCTAGTTCTAGATGACAACTATTGAAGCATTATACGATGAGTTAGATCCTATACAGGACTAGTTGCATGCTACTGCATGGGGCTGAACAGGACTAGGCTGGTTCCTAACATTGACCTTGACTGGATGGAATCGGAGAGCTAGCAGACGTCCTGACCCTGTATTACCTAGTCAGATCCTGTTACACCAGCCACTTACAGGGATCTCTTTCTAGTTCTAGTTTCAAGGGCGAGGATCATTCATTTCCTCATATCTTTAAGATCAGGAGAGTTTTTGGGGATTATTTTCTAGTCCAGAGGAGATTCACGCTTCATTATCTTCTGCGATTTCTTATAAATTGTAGATATCTTGAATGATGTGTTCTGAAGTTTATCGACCATTAGGCAAAGGAATATAGGGATCTGTTTCTAGTTCTAGTTTCAAGGCTGCGGGTTATTCGTTTCCTTGTAGCTTTTTGGGATCATCTTCGAGTCCAGAGGAGAGGCTTTAAACCAAACTCTAGGTTACTTCTTACAAATCTATAGATAACACAGTAGATATCTTGAATGATGTGTTCTGAAGTTTATCGACCATTAGGCAAAGGAATATAGGGATCTGTTTCTAGTTCTAGTTTCAAGACTGCGGGTTATTCGTTTCCTTGTAGCTTTTTGGGATCATCTTCGAGTCCAGAGGAGAGGCTTTAAACCAAACTCTAGGTTACTTCTTACAAATCTATAGATAAAACAGTAGATATCTTGAATGATGTGTCCTGAAGTTTGGCGATCATCAGGCAAAGAAATAATCCAGGTTTTGAATATTTTCGTTTTCTTTGGGCAAGTCCTTGCCAAGTAAACAAAGATAATCTAAAGTCTAATTGGATTACAAACAAGGTCTATTAAAATAGGTTATGCGTCTCAAAGGTTAGTTCAGTTTGTGTTGTATTCTCTGTTCTTATGGTCGATATACAGCGACGGTTCCAAAAAGTTTTGCCTTGGAGATTATGGTCCCGAAGACAAGGAAGGTCGCGGTAGGCCTTATTTTTCTGATAACGACCAACTGAGGACTTTGGTAGAAGAAACCCCTAACAAAGTTACTCGGGACCTTGCGAGAGAATTTGGTATTGTCCACTCAACAGTTATTAGCCATCTGGAGCGAATTGGACTTATGAAAACCTAAATTATTTTCGCACCAACCAAATACATATTCGCATTAATATCCCACAAAAATAGGTGTAGGGATATATTTTGACAAGATATCCTCCAGCCAGAGAAAGAAGTACTTAAATATCAAGCTCGTTAACCAGCAGAATCCTTCCACAGGAACTTGGATTTTTAGGCGAAATTCACGCGACAAAAATTACTTTAAAGTAATTTACCGTGAGGAATCTAATGAAACCATTTACAATCTCATATCTATAACGGTTGTATCTATTTTAGAGCGCTCTCAATCCGAGAAATCGGTGCTTCAATGGAGTTATTTCAGCATAGAATGTTGCATCTGTCCTGTGGTGGTGTCTAAGGTCTTGCTTCGCTATGAGATTTCATTTTACATCTTAGATCAAATGTTTCGCGAATTATTTTGACAAATCAATAACTGTCTCAAATCTAAGCTTTCCTAATGACACCAGGGATCCGAACGGAGACGCGATGTGATGACTGATATTCATGGACTAGAATTATATTGTGTTGTGCATGGTTCTCATCAAATTAAAGCTTAGGACAGGCTCGGTGCTGGCGAAACCCTTCTAAATATCGTAGCTACCATGTCAAACTATCGAATATGCAAAATCTGGATTGTGGACGATACGGATTGTCGCAAATTGTCACAACTCTAACTCCTTTAGAATAGCCTTAAATAAAGTATGGAATAAGACCATTTTTCAATATATCACTTCATCAATGGATAGAATATGTTCGTTCCGATTTGTAAATTCCATAGTTTGACGTGTTAGGGGCGATATCGTCGTTTCTTTAGTGCACTGATGATATGGACTTGAACCTATCTGAATAAACCCAATCAGTGGAAAGTACTTGTCGCAGATTTATACTAAATAATTGTTTCCAACGAGATTTTTGTACCCAAAGATAAATTCATAATTGAAGGAGTCGGGACAAAGCAACATTTTTAAGTAACTTGGTAAGTGCCAAGCAACATTTTTAACAAAACTTAAGTGCAACTCCTGTATGTTGGATATTATGTGGGACTATCAGTTGAAATAGCTTGTTAGAAGCAACAAGATTAAGTAGCATACAGAGCTTGTAGTCATATTTTAGTGGCATTTGCATCATAGACTGATAGTCCAACATAATATCTAACATTTAGCAGCTACAGATAAGTCTTGTTGAAAATTTGGCTTGGCATTATTTTGCCGCGACCCCTTCAATTTATCGTTATCTAATCCCTGCAAATTAATAATAAGCTTCGGCCGAACATTATTGGATTTGTTCAAATTTACAAGAGATCTATCAAAGATAACCCCTAATTAGGGCGACTTCTTTTTTTTTCAAAAACTAAACTAACAAAGAACGTTGTTCCCTCGACCTACGGCAGTGGTTTCTCGATCAATTTATATTTTAAACAAATAATGGATACTACATTGTGCGTTTTTAATAAAATATCTCAGAAAAATGTATTATTCTTGTGAACCCTTCCATTATTTCTTCATTTAGTTTTATTCCACAGCCTAGTCAAAGCTTCTATGACCAGACAGTTTGGATGTAATGTTTCCTTGATTTTCTGTATAAACCTTGTGGAGTTTTTGCATATTTTCCTGTATAGGAGGATTGGGTGTAGTACTCGACTAGTGGTGCAGCCTAACGGCGAGCGTTGGTATCTCCAAGACTAGTAAGATCGATAGCTGGCCTACATAGGCTTGCAACTCCAGACATAGTCACCACTCTTAGCTCTATGGAGCTCTGCCGTATCCCACCCCAGCGGGTCCCGGTCACCCTCAACATGATCCACGTTGTCTGGTCTCCCATCCCCTCCTAACGCTCAACATCCCCCACACTGTCAGGGTGCGCCTCCAACTCAACGTGCAACTCCTTGTGCCTTCCTCCACCTTCAAGGTTCCTTACGTCCTGCCCATGTGACTCTACCAACCTCAACATGCAACACCTTCTTCCTTTGCTACTTCTTCTGCCTCTCGCCAGAACTTTCTCTGTCCTGCGCTGAATTCTAGTACGCCTTCACGTTCCTTACTCATTTTTCTCATCCTGGCCGAATACTTTAGAACTCTAGAATGAATAAAATAATAAATTTATAAATAAAAGATGAAAAAAAACCGGCTTGCATGAACTGCTTCATCTTAACGCGTTTTGGTTCTTATCTCTAGCTTATCTACCAGGTCATTCAAAAAGTCCTGTCGTTTTTTTGGGGGAAATTATAAATAAATAAATATTTTCAAATAATCACCTTTATTCATCAAAATATCCACCGTTACAGTCGGTAACCTTCTCCCAACGAGATGGTAAAGCCCAAATTCCTTCCTTAAAAAACTGTTGATTTTTACTGCAAAAATAAGTGGTCAGTTCGTGAATTAGGTTGTCACGGTCTTGAAAACATTTCTGTCTCAGATTGTTGTCGAGATCTCTGAATAGGTGATAATCAGTGGGTGACAGGTCAGGGGAATATGGTGGGTGAGGCAAAACTTTCCAGCCTATTTCTGTCAATTTTTGACAGAAATTTGAAAAATTGACAGAAATTTGAAAAATTGACTGTGAATTGATTTAGATCATATTAACGTTTTTATTAATATAAAAATTATATTATAATATGAATTATAACCGTAGATAACGAGTCAAGTAGTAATAGATAACCAGCAAAGAACCTATAAGCTAATCAGTAAGCTTATCAGCGAGTACGGGTAACTGTTATAAATCACCACTGCTACTTCAAAAGTAACTGGATGTGGTCTTCGCAAAAAGACCCGAGGAGTTCCTTGGCATTTTTAGATTTTTTTCTTTATTCCTTTTTCAACTTCTTTAATCGCAGCTATTTTCTCTGACAACGTTAAAGTTTTACAACTTCTAGGCTTCGACATCCTAAATCAACAACTCCACTGTAGACCAGAAATTCAAGGCACAAACAATACAACAGATCTAGGCGCTGACTGACATAACTGAATAAGAAAGAAAGATCGGAGGGATGGTAGAAGGGAATTCTAGGATAAAACGACAGGATGTAACTATAACAACCCCTGGAAGGGAGGAAGCGCGACCCACCACTTTGCAGAACTCCTAGAGTCCAAGAACTAGACTATGAGACCGCCGCGCTTCTTGTCCCGGAACCCCTACATCCGTATCTTACTATCCTTCTTAACCGAAAGGAGAATATTTTCACAAGATTTAAGATCGACCACTTCCCATTGGAAGTAAAGGCTCGTAAAAAATTCGAATTATCCAAAATTTTATTCGAATTAACCACGATTTCTTTACATTGTTTATGCCCTAAATTCTAGGGACCGAGAGAAATATTCGAATTAACCACGATTTCGAATTATCGAAGTTCCACTGTATTTCATTATTCTCAATAGATATTCTTTATAAAGAAATAATAAATAACCTTACTGCAACAAGCGAATTTTGTTTACCATCAACATGTTTTACGATATTATGGCTATAGTGTTATATAGTAAAAGAAATATCATTAAATTGTAATTTATTAATAGTATTATTTCTATAAATGAAACGCAAGATAACAATAATATCTAAAATTTCAATAAACTAAAAATCACTCACAGATTGATCTCATCATCATTATGCTAACACGAGTGATGATTAATTGATCGTTACTCACGATTTATGATTAATGGTGAGTGATTAACCTAAAACTGCTAATTTATTACTCTTACAATAATCATTGGATGAAGTAAATGACCAACATCAATGTTACCTTAAATGAGGAATCATTTTTCTTACATGCTCGGAAAAGTAAGGTCAGTGGATTTAGTTTGCTAGAAATTGTAGATCTTCCTTTCTACATGAAGGAACTTTGCGATGTATGGCTGGCTGTTGAATATATGTGAGTGTGTGTTAATGCAAACTTATTAGAATACTGTAAATAATTAATCCATACGCCACGGTGGAAAACATTTTGCTCCCTAATAAGTCCAACCCGATTTTTCATTCCTTAAACCTTTGAGTCCTACGCCGTATATATGCGCACCTAGTAGACTCTTCTCCGCGGCCATGCTGATATATTATTTTAATTAATGCACGACTTTTTAGCATAAATATGTTTTAGCGATGACTAAACCGAAAAAAATTTTTTACAAAAAAGTGTCCGCTGGCGTTCGCGCAAGGTGGCCACGTACGAGAAATAAGACTATATGTTATAGAGTACATTACATAGGTTTGTCGGGTTGACCTAAAGCATATTTTTGTTCCTGAATTTGAGCAGAAGGCTCTAAACGAAAAATTGTATTAATATATATATATGGGGTCTCCCGTAGTCTAGTGGCTAGCGCGCTGGATTCATGAGCGGGAGATGGTGGGTTCGATCCCCACCGGCGCCAGAAATTTTCTCATCTCAGGGCTCGCTGAGAAAATTCCTGGTTGCACCCTGGATGTCGGCGCTAACAGCCACGATTTGTTGATGCGCCGTAAAAAAAAAAAAAAAAAAAAAAAAAAAAAAAAAAAAAAAAAAAAAAAAAAATATATATATATATATATATATATATATATTTAATATAATATGTTATATTCTCTTTTCTTACTTTTCTCGTAATGCGAACTATTTTGTAACGTAGGTAAACGAATGGGTTTGCCATTTTAATATATGCTGTATTATTTAATTTCGTAATTATACTTTTCACAGATCAAATCGTGTAACATTTTTGCGCACAAAAAAAATGTATATTCATATAAACAGGGAAAAATTTGTCTACATATTTTCAAAAAGAAATTGAATAAAATGAAATTTTGAAACTATTAGAGCCATGTATGAAAAACAATCTACTGCACCTATTTCGGCCTAAAAGGGGTGGTTACAGTTCCTGAATTAATTTTTATTTTTCTAATGTTGGACTTAGACGATTCGCTCTCCCCGAATTAATAGATAAACGTAAGACATCGGGAAATGTCGGCTTTCGGGGAAAGTCGGCTATCCTCGTATATTCCCGTACCCATTGCTCGGTACAGAAAGGGTTAAGAGGACTACCCTAGCTAGTTAAAACTAGCTTAAGAGTAAATATGAATCAGATAGAAAATTTCCATTTTGTTTATGCTTATGACTTCAATACTTTTTTTTTTTTTTGGTGTGTCGTCGGCTGCTGAGGTCATTAGCACCAAACTCCAATACCATTATAGAATATAGTTCCTGTACTATTGTATTGCCATATTTTAGAACTGTCAATATAATCACGATGACAAAAAGTTAACTTGAATAACAATTATTAAACTAATGTTTATCTCTTAGTTTATTATTTATCTCATTAAATAAATACACAAAGCTTATCATAGTGCTTTTTTGTATGACTTATTTCATTAATAAAATAATAATAAAAATATTTTATTTTTAAAATTATTAGTTTAGTGAAATTATTATTTTAATTTTGTGTTTATAATTTTATGTTCTAATTTATTTATTTTTTTATTACAGGTAAGTTACACTTGGATGTTGGATTTCTTAAAGGTTAGATTCAAGAATGTAATATTTATTACTTGTTCACATTTTTTGTAAGATATATTATCTTACAATATGGCTTATTGCCCGCCTCTCTGTTTTACTATATTTGGTTATTTGTTCAAAGTTTTTTTCTGATTTTGTGTTTTTACAAACCAATTAAATCCTTACCAATTGACTAGAAGAAACTATATACCTCTTAGGACGATTAGAATTATACGATCGAATAGTAGTTTCATGTAGAAATGTTCGTTTTGCAATTTTCCTTGAACCCAATGAAAACTTTTTCACAAATAATTATAATCGAAGCTAATTAGAATGATATATAGCCAGCAAAATAAAAAAAATAGTAAATATCGAAATAAAATAATTTCTTATTTGCGGTACTGTTTAAAGCATGCCTTGTCTTTGACGTGCTGCGATGATGTAGGATTCTCAGCAAATTCTTGTACTAAAAACCTTGGACTATCTTTTAATTATACTTAAAAACTCTGGGATTTTTAAAAAATAACAATATTAAGAACACAACACTTTTCCCCACAATATGGGTGGATTTTTATCTCTTATCATGAGCATTAATTGTAATTTCTCACATTATTATTCACAACCCTTTAATGATTTTTATACCTCATAATAGACAAATCATTCTATGAAAATATAATGCATTATTAATTGGACGCCTTTAAACGGAAAGGAACCAAGTGCCATCTTTTCATTCTTTAGAGAATTGAGTTTAAAGTTTTTTCTGGGTCTATAATTCCTTTATTACCTGAAATGTTTCATTCTTTTTCTCTCATTAAAATAAACTCTTCTTATGGTAATGGGGTTTTATTTTTATAGTTATTGCTCACAATGGTGCTGGATTCCTTTCTATTTATTACAGCATACTGGATACACCGTTTTCGTTAAAAATGGCGCTTGGTTCCTTTCCGTTTAAAGGCGTCCAATTAATAATGCATTTACTGTACTATTAATAAACGTTAATCTTGAAGAAAAGGAACGATCTAGCGCATAACCATTGAATATTCATGAAACCAAACATTAAAATTGGGCAAAGATTTAACAAAGTCATTTTTGGGCGTTTCCTACCTCCATAGGGAGGAACCCCACTTATAAGGTTGGCAGCATGACGCAATCCGGAAGTGCCAACTAGAAAATCAAGAGAATGATAATAGCGGTCGTTCAAATTTGTGTGTATATATATATATATATCACGTGTCTGTCTGTTTATTTGTTTGTTTGTTCCTTATACAAATCTACACCGTTTGACCGATATTGACCAAACTTGGCACACAGGTAGATACGAGAAATCTCCTTGGCTAGGTCAAAATAGTCAAATTTCAAAATTTGGTCAAAAGGTCAAATGTTTTGTTCAAGAAAAATTGGCTACACTGAACCATTCAGACTGTGAAGGCCATTTTGAATCGACTACTACTGGCCTCTGTCGGCTGTTAGATGAAGTGCTGTTGCGCTGGCCTCTGCCGGTATCATTATGAACTAAAGCAAATTCACATCGTTTTTCGTAACTGGGTACAGACAATTAAGTATATTATTATACATTATACTACTATCATTAGCCGGTGTAATTTCAGCTTTCCTGTAATTTAGGTACTGTCGGCTTCCCTGACGCCTTAATGTCGCTTGTATTCGAGATGTTCGAGTGGATGTTGACAATTCTCGTGGGCTATAAAAAAAAAGGGGGGCGGGGGGGATGAGATTTATTCCTATTATAAACTTTCCAAAAGACCCTAGGGATAAGAACGGAACCGCGCTAAGATGACGCAGTTCGGACTTTTTAAAACCTACAATTACAAATTTTCCCAGTTCTGTTATTGTTATTGTAAGTCTAGACGTAGCCGTACTGGTAAAAGGTTATCCTCCTCAGATTGAGGCTGTAAGTTTCATATATGCAACTTTTTCCCCTGAAGAGGCACCAAAAAAGTTGTGAAACATGTAGGGAGGTAATAAAGTTGGTGAAACTTTGTGGTGATGTTTTTATTATTTGACCTTCCGCCCACCAAGAAAATAAGAAGATTAATAATAAGGTCAGTCGAAGAATAATTAGAGATTTATTCCTATTGTAAACTTTCCAAAAGACACTAGGGATAAGAACGGAACCGCGCTAAGATGACGCAGTTCGGACTTTTTAAAACCTACAATTACAAATTTTCCCAGTTGTGTTATTGTTTGTTTGTTCATGTTTGTGTCATTCATATCGTCGTTACAAATGCAAACTATCGAATGTGAAAATCGTCACTTTCCAGAGTGAAAATACTTTAATTTATTACTTTGCTTTTGGGCAGTCAAATAGTGTGGAGATTCTACCTTTTGACAGTGGTTACATTCTCCTGTCACTGTGTGAACTTAGATTCGAGAGTTTGCCATCCATCAAACCAACTTAAAGATTGAAAATGAAAAATTGTTTTTTCACATTCGATGCTTTTGATTTGCATAGACTATATGCACGACTTGCGATGAGGAAATTCCCTTGTCTATGGAATAAACAAATCATTTTCCCTACACGATGATAAACTATTTGCTTCTATTTCATAAAATGAAGCAATAAATATGCTTTCTACATCAGTATGGGGCACGAGCTACCAATTAGCGCCGGCTGCAGCAATAATTCTCCGAGATCATATTGACACTAGTAATTGTCGGGAATCAGAAGATATGGCATTCATAATCGTCTAGTGTATTTATTAACAGATTCAAACCTAATTTTGTTATAGTTCCATTTGTGATCTCGACTCAACCCTAATAATATATTTCAGTTAAGTGACAGGTATCAGGACTGAATGCAGGAATGAACTGAGGCAATGCTCTTAGTTTTTTTTTGTTGGTGTGCCAAACTGGTTAGCCTCTTAGACATGACAACGGCTGCCACCACCCAGAGGGTTGAATCTCTTAGGGCTTCGATCAAACACAGAAACAAGACAGATTGCAGAACAAGGGTTGGAGTATGTTTTAAAGATTTAACTTGGTTTTATCAATTTGTTGATATTTTGAGGTTGTTAATAAAAATAAACATGTGTTCTAAATAGTTATTTTCATCACTAGTACCAAAAGTGGAAATTAGACCAAGCACCGAAAACACACTTTTGGTACGTGTTATGAACAATACTTTTCATTATACTGCTCATACTTGAGTACATTAAAACCCTTTTATATTCCATTAATAACTTAAAGATACAGTAAAAGAAATTAAATTGACACCTTTTTTTATTTGAAAAAAAAAACCATCTGTTTATTAACCTATAATAGAAGAAAAGTACTTATACATTTACATTAATATTTATAGTATAATTCTGATTATTCATTATATTAAAACCTTTGTTTGGCATTCCCTTTTGGAATACAGATATCTTTTGATTAAAGGAATTATGTTGTTTTGCACTTTAAACACACTACTTATTATAAGTAAACAAATATTAGAATGAATGACAGTATCTAAAAGTAACCTCCTTCAAACACATGTTTATTAGTAGCAGGTAAGGTTAGCGCACCAAAAAGATTTTTCGGGCCTAGGCCCGAAAAGTACTATTTTACAGATTCAAACCGAGTATTAAAAACACATGTTTTTTGATGCAGTATAATGAAAATGTATTTTCTTTAATATGTAACAGTCATTAAACAAAATCACTGGCACCCCTTTTCCGAAATAGACTCAAATCCTTTGCCTTCTTAGATGAATGGATGATAGAAATACAGGGGATAGTTGGAGCCACGTGCCGGTAGAAGGATTATTTTTATTGGATTGTAGCATTGCTCTGTTATAAGTTAATTGCAGGTATCTTTAAGCGGATGTTTTATTCTTGACTTTAGCGAGAAGCCCTATTCAAGGAGGTTATGTGCTTGTTATCTTCCGTTTTTTATGGACGTAAGCTCTTGGTCTCACGTTGGTCACGTTCCTTTCTGAAACTTCGTCGTATTATGACTGCTGAGAATCGTAAGCATTTTTTTTATTCATAAATGTTATGAAGTGTGTTATCAAATAAGGTGTGTAGAACTCAATATGGGCAGGACGTTCCCAATTTTTTATATTGAATTCTTATTGCGACGTTTCGGACCTTGTCCTTCTTCACACGCGGAGTGGTGTGGTCCTTAAGGGTTTTTTTGGGTTGCTGATTACGATGAGCGGGTCAGTTAACCGTTATCACATCAGATTCAAGGTCATTTGAAGGTCTAATAGAGAAAATAAATCGTTCAAAAATCCATTTTCTGGAAGGCAGTGCAGTCAAACAAACTACGGGTTTGGACTCAGGGGCCTCAAAAACACACACATGAATTTTTTCAGATTTTTCCTACGTTTTTTTTTCTCCATTTGACCTTCAAATGACCTTGAATCTGATGTGATGAAGGTTCACCAACCTGCTCATCGTAATCAGGGACCCCAAAAGACCATTCTGCACCAAGTGTTTTTTTTTAGATCAAATGTTGACCTGTGTAATTATTTAATTTGTATTATCTTAAATTATATTATTTAGATGTATAATGTGCTCAGCCAGTCACGGCTTTGTCCTGGCTGCTGGAGAAGCCCACCGTCAGCCAGTCACGGCTTTGTGCTGGCTGCTGGAGAAGCCCACCGTCAGCCAGTCACTGCTTTGTGCTGGCTGCTGGAGAAGCCCATCGTCAGCCAGTCACGGCTTTCTGCTGGCTGCTGGAGAAGCCCACCGTCAGCCAGTCACGGCTTTGTGCTGGCTGCTGGAGAAGCCCACCGTCAGCCAGTCACGGCTTTGTCCTGACTGCTGGAGAAGCCCCCCGTCAGCCAGTCACGGCTTTGTGCTGGCTGCTGGAGAAGCCCACCGTCAGCAAGTCACGGCTTTGTGCTGGCTGCTGGAGAAGCCCATCGTCAGCCAGTCACGGCTTTCTGCTGGCTGCTGGAGAAGCCCACCGTCCAGAAAACGTTAATCACTAAAGTTCACTGTTATGAAGGTTACAAAAGTTGGCGTAATCAGCGTATTAATAAACATGCATATTAAGAAGAATGTCTTAGACGACTTTTGGGCAGACGTGCTACGCGTTACCGCTCGCTTCGCTCGCTCAAGAAGATATCGAAACTCTCGTGTTAGATAGATATAATCGGGGGGAAAGCAACTCGACCTGAAAGATGTATTTTGCCCTAAGAAGGTGTTTCTTTCGAAACAAAATATTTTTAAACTAAATATCATCAAAATAGGACAATTTTTTAAGCAAGTAGAAATGGACTATCAGTCCAGGCAACGAACAGTTATAGATGGACATTTTTGGAACACAATTTTTGACTTCGTAACTTTGTTTGGGCTGGATAGGAGGTAAACATATCAAAAGTCCTCGCCCTGGACTATTAGTCGCTAAATTTCCGATTTCACAATGAACACTGAAATTATTTTTACGTTTGAAGGAAAATACATAAAATAGCAAAGTAATATATATTATTGAAGGGAATGCAATACTCTACAACCGTATAACCGTTATTTATTTTTTGGGTTCATCGTTGAAGAGTTATCCCGTCAAAAAGGGAAAAAATATGGCGCGAAAGTGTTTTTCCCCAAAATGACCGACTTTCAAGAGCGAATACTTCGAAACCTAAAGATATCTCGAAACACTTTATAGAATAGAACTTGTAGGAAATTTAATCAGCTTTCATTTGTTATAGAATAGTCATGTCGCTAGGATGCAGGGTTTCCGAGATATAAGTGAAAACCCGAAAAATGGGACCTTCTAAACCCCCCCCCCCCCTTCCCCCTGGTACAAAGGCTACGGGCGAGGACTTTTGATATGTTCACCTCCTATCCAGCCCAAACAAAGTT
The DNA here is from genome assembly GCA_946811695.1 of Gonocerus acuteangulatus. NCBI lineage: Eukaryota > Metazoa > Arthropoda > Insecta > Hemiptera > Coreidae > Gonocerus > Gonocerus acuteangulatus. The sequence goes on along the minus strand of OX328123.1, from coordinate 7,372,310 downwards.
ACAAAGTCAAAAATTGTGTTCCAAAAATTTCCATCTATAACTGTTTTTAAGCATTCGTTGACTGAACTGTATAATTGGTATACAAAATAACATTGCTCAAAACATTTAAACCACTGGTATTTTCGTGAGCAACGGTGTCTGAAACGTGGACATTTCCAGATTATCTGCTCGACGTTATAAGCGGGCTTCCTCCCCAACACAAGGACGGAGTAAACCCGCTAAAACTGCAAGTACACCTCTACATTGCCTAATTCCTACATCCAGCTTCCTGGAGACTTGGCAAGGTTCATTGGCGTGGGATGCAAGGACACTGGATAATTAGCTGGTGGTTTAGCATTCTTCTATATAGGACCTTCAATGGAGCGTTAGTCAGCTACGGAAATAGTCCGGCTCGATGGAACTGCGTCATCTTAGCGCTATTCCGTCCCTTATCCTTTTATTTATTACTAGCTGTTACCCGGCGTGCTATGCTACACCTACTTTCTGCTTCTAGAAAAGCAAAAATAAATTAGAAACCAAATAATTAATATTAAAATCTAATAACGCAAATCTGTAACTATTTGGGTTCATTGTTTCGAACTCGTGATCTCCGAACTGTGAGTCATAGATGTTTTTTACCTAGTCTATGACACTCCCCGTATCACGACCTACATGTGTGCCAAGCTTGGTCAAACCTGATGAAGGGTGTGGATTTGTATAAGGATCAAACATACAGGCAGACTGCTGGTAGACTTTTTTGACTTAGCCTACGAGACTTCACGTATCAAGACCTACAAGTATCAAGTTTGGTCAAAATCGGTCAAACGATGTGGATTTGTATAAGGAACAAAGAGAAAAACGGACAAACTGACAGACACGTAATTTTTATGTATATAGATTATTAGAACCAGTTAATAATTTATGTTTCATAATTTGTAAACAATTGAAAAAAAGGGTTCGCCATTCGCCAAGTGGAAATTACTCGCGCTAAATAAACAAACGACCCTCATTTATTTATCACATTTAAATGAAAAAATACACCTAAAAGAACACCAACAAATCAAAAACTCGGGCAATGATAGCCACGTAGTTTTTTGCCCTAAAACACAAATAAACAAACGTTAAAACCGATATTTATACCGTTAAAAGTTATGACACCGACTCATTCGAATTTTAAGCACCTAAAAAGCACTGTACCGAGGAAATCTCTTATTTTCGTAGAACGCTATGACATAAGAATTGGATCTCGAGGCGAGATATTAAATTTCAAAATGTGACGCAAAAGTTTCTCTTAGTCTCTTCCGTAGAAGAAAAAAATTATAATTGTTCGTTTTCGATGATATTTACCTCATTAGGGTTCTTCGAGGTCCTGATCTTAAAACTGTTATTATTTTTGGTGTGAACAAAATGTGATGTGCTAGTTTACTTGGAAACGTAAGCTTATTTTTAAATTTATTTTACGAAACATAAATTATTAACGAGTGTATTTTTCTTTAAGCTAGGTACTTGCTAAAGCAAATAAATTGTTGATAGAATCGTGTCGACATCTTTTTTCAAACTCGAGATCCTCAGCTCCTTCGGCTCACTGGACGAAACTCTCGGGCGTGTGTTGATCAAGATAATCACAAAAAAAAAAAAAAAAAAAAAAAAAGAAAAATAAAAGTAAGATCGCTGACCCCACCGCTGTATACTCCTTTTGTTGGATGTGTAAACTTGTGATGATCGACGTTGTTACAGGTTTCCATGAAGGTCCAAAGAGTATTAACCTAATTAATGTATTTTTTAATTATTTTAGCACTTTCCTCCGAAGGAAAGTAGCTATTGAGGTTGGACTCATGACGGAATTTTTGAAAAATTTCTTCAAATCTTTATCGATCCTACCTAGTAGACACCGAAAATGACCCCCGTTAAAATTTATATATATCTATATATATATATATATATATATATGTCTGTTAACACGATAGCGGCCAGAGTTTTTGTTTTTTCGTCACGAAACTTGGTATATAGCATTCAATTAGCAAACGATTGAACGAGTTCGTTAACCACCAAAGTCGGTCCACCGGAAGGGGGGGTTTACCCCTAACCCAAAACACTAATTTGACTATGTCAGCCGTAATATTTGTTATATTTCAACGAAACTTCGTATTCGTAGTGGTAATATAGAGAGAAAAGTGAGATATAAAAATGAACTAAATCGGTTCATTAGAAGGGGGGGTTTACTCCGGACCCACAATACCAATTCGCCACTACCAGCCGTGATTTTTGGTATATTTTGACGAAACTCGGTATTCGTAGTGGTAATCTACAGGTAAATATGTGTTGTAAAAATAAACTAAATCGGTTCATTAGAAGGGGAGGGGTTTACTCCGGACCCAAATTCCTAATATACACATACCGGTCGTAATTTCTGCTGTATTGTAAAGAAACGCGGTATACGTCGTGGGTAACTCATGAGAAAGAAGTGTTGTAAAAATGAGCTGAATCGGTCAATCGGAAAGCGGGGGTTTAATTTGTAATATATTTCAATAGAAAAGCCCGTCAGACGTAGGTTCACAAAGCCGCCGCAAGGAGCGCTTTCTACCACTAGAGTGACTGTATCCTGTTCCTGCGTTAGATCAAAATACGATAATATGAGGTTTTTTGTATTTATTACGTAGTGTAATAGGTACCATGTGTAAACATAACTCTGGAAGCAAATTATTAATTGATCAGTTACTCATTACAAATTTAAAAGAGAACTATTCATGTTTTTATTTTATTTATGTAGGATATTTTAAGCAAATTGTTCTGGAAAGCAGTCTACACTACCCAAATTCTGAGGAAAGTGCTTAGTTATGCAGCTCCTGCGTGACGGACTTTTTTTTTATTTTGTACGGCGTATCTACAACTTGGCCATTAGCGCCGGGCTGCCTACAGGTTGCCACCCTTTTGTAATGCCAACAGCACATGGCCGGTCACCCATTCAGGTACTGGCCACGTCCGACGTTGCTTAACTTCGGTGACCTACGGGAACCCGTGCATTCAACTTAGAGAGTTGACTGTAGTTTATTTATCTTCCTCGGAAGATGACTCGTTGACCCCATCATCTTCAAGGTGAATTACGATCACCGACAATGATCAGTCTCCCCAGACGGTGAGTCATCTCGAATAGCGGTCCTGGACCGTTCACCGTCTGGAGGTTCGCTATCAGAGCATGCTGTTCACAGATTCTTAATCGATTATTATCTGCGCAATGTAATCACTACGCCAATATCTTATTTTTTTAAGTCTTTAATCATCAATTTTTTCCGCACCAGTGAACCTGATGTTGATGATGCTCAGACTTGCACTAGCAAAGAAATTGATTAACATGGTCACGCATAATCTGTAAATTATTTACTATACGTACCTATTTAAATTGACAATTTATTAACACATATCAGGACCTTGGAGGAGTAAGGGCGAATCACGAATTCGATTGATGGCAAAAACCTGTCGTAAAACCCTTAAAAATATATTAAATAAGATCACTTAGTTCATAAAAAAAAATTTAATTTACGTGTAATAGCGTTGTGTTTTAGTTGCCTAAAACTATTCCAAGCTCTAAATTTTTAGTATTCCAAACCCCGGAAATGGTCTCAGCACCTCCCCCCACGAAATGTTTCCAGCCCATCCCGAAATTATTTTCTATATACGCCCATGGTTGGGAAAACCAAGTCAAAGTTCTAGAAGTGCTTGAGGATAGGAAAGGTGAATGTTTGCTCTATGGAATGCTGATTCATAAAACTGATTGAAAAAGTGTGCAATTGGAATTCAATGTTTCAATTATAATTTTTACGAGTGATCTACGGGTAGCAAAATGCTAGGAGGGACGTTTGGGACCCGGAACTCTCCCTTGAATTAGGATATTGAATTTTTCATAGATGATGGTGCTATACACTTCAACTTGAAACTCTGAGAGAACTAAAGCCAAACCAGAGAAACAAGGTGAAGTTACCTACATCTTTCTGAATCAGAACAAGAAATATATATATATATATATATATATATATATATATATATATATATATATATATATATATATACTAGGTGCTTCAAATAAATGTATACACACTTTATACTATCGTAGTTTTCCCACTCTACAAGGCTAATGTTATATTTCTTCGCCAGGTGGCAGCATAATCGTTCCTCTATGTTATATTGTCAGTTGGAAGTTGTAATATCAACATGACGGACGTACGTTTGAGGAGATGGTGATACGTGAACCGGGATTTATGGGTAGCATCATTTGGTCGGATGAAGCCCAATTCAAACTTAATGGAACTGTCAATAGGCACAATTGTGTTTACTGGAGTGAAGGAAATCCTCACATTACAATTGAAAAAGCTGTAAATTTGCCTGGTGTAAATGTGTGGTGCGGTTTGTCTTCAAGGGGACTCATTGGACCTTTTCGATTTGAAGGCACTGTAACTGGTATTAATTGCCTAACAATGCTTGCTGATTCCATATTTCCTGCCATTCGTGCATTATACGGTAATGATATGTTTTATTTTCAACAAGATGGTGCCCCGCCGCACTATCACAGGGACGTACGAGCTTACCTGGATCAAAATTTGCCGGGCCAGTGGATAGGACGCAGGGGGCCAATCGAGTTTCCAGCACGCTCCCCAGACCTTACACCACTGGATTTCTTCTTATGGGGCACAGTAAAAAATGAGGTGTACAAACGTAAACCACGTAACCTAGACATTCTTTGGAATGAGATTCAAGCCGTGTGTAGAGAAATCTCATTGGCCGTTTTGATACGATGTACAGAATCAGTGGTGACTCGTACTCGGATTAACATTTGTTATTTATGTTTCATTTACATTGGACTTTCAGCTTTCTAATTTCCTGAAATTTAACTTTGTTGAACGGTAAATAAATTTTCTATGGAAGTTCAAAGTGTGTATACATTTTTTTGAAGCACCCTGTATATATATAAATCTCTTTTCCTGATTCGCCCTTACTCTTCCAAGGTCCTGATGTCTTGAATAATGTTTCTGTGTTAACAAGATAGTGGCATCGATTTTAGTTATTTTGCCTCAAAACTCGGCTTACATTATTCTCATAACAAACGCTTTGTTGAGTTTGATAACCGCCAAAATCAGTCCATTATGGGTGGAGGTTTATCAGAAACCCAGCAGCCTACGAATGTGCACATAGCAGGAGAGGTGCTATTTGTTTGACCTTCGTCGCTATGTGAATTTCTCTGATAGGTGGCCGTCTATTAAGAATATTTGTCATCCAAAATTTAAATAAATTTGGAGAGGAAATCTTGTATTTTCTAGTTATGGTAAGGCGATATAATCAACTCAATAATGTCAACAAATCCCAAGTATTTAGAACTCAGGCAAAAAACTAGTAAAATATGATTTTAGTGATTTTAGAAATAGTTTTACTCCGGTCGTATAAAGAGAATATTTTTTATTTGCATTTTTGGTAGTAATATCTGGTTCAGCCAACGACCACGTTCAATGCACTGGTTTCCGTAGATCACCGAAGTTAAGCAACGTCGTGCTAGGACAGTACCTGAATGGGTGACCAGCCATGTGCTGTTGGCATTATAAAATGGCGGCAACCTGCAGCGTTAGTAGCCTAACAGTTTTAGACCCACTAATCTTCCCTGGGCGGGGTTGTAGCTAACACTCCGGTGAGAATGATCCTCCCAACCTTACAACAACAACAAAGTTTACGAAGACAGGTATAGTTGGGATTCGGCTAGGAGAAAAAACGTCAGACTTTCAAAAAAGAAATCTGTATTTTGGACGTTTCGACTGCAACGATGGCAGCCTTCTTCAGCTAAAAAATATATACAACTTATAAGTAAAGAAATTGTACAACTAGTAAGTAAAAGACCGGCAGAAATGAGCGGAGTATATATATCAATACAATAAATGTTAACCAATCTTATTTTTAAAAAAAAAAATGAAAAATACAGTAGTTGGAAAATAACCAACATGTAGAAAGTGTTGGTAAAAACAGTGAGAGAAAAAAAAAAATTAAACAGTAAAAACAACGAACATTTTTTATGTAGTGAAAAACAAAATCTATTTTATAAGTGAATACAATTTTTAACAATTAATATATAGATACATACCACTAGAGAATGCCTAGGGGGGAGGGAGGAAGACCTCGATGACAACTCAGGTAACCATGGTTGGAAGTATGAACGACGGCTAATACACAAGGGGTCTTTATAGTTAAGAAAAGGGGTGGGGGGGGGGGGGAATCGGTGAAGATGAAAGAATCAGGCTGGGTTGTAAAAGGCGGGTTGTAAACCCAGTTTTAAGAGGTGTTAGGAGCTTTGGGCCACACAGGTACAAAATTGTCTGGAGCCTGGGAACAAAGATAAAAGGAGGTCAGGACAATTTATGGAAGATGGAGGAGTAAGCAGGGGAGATGTTTTGTTTGTCGGTTTTGTAATTAATGTTATTGGGGTTTAAGTTAATGTGGACGCATTCGGAAATCTGTCGTTTAGTGGTGTTTCGTTCAGTGGAAAGTATTTTAGTGTCGTCAAAGTTGAAAGTGTGTTTTTTAGTTATGGCGTGTTTTGCGAGGGCGGATTTGTGGATTTCTTTGTTTTTTATTGTCCGTTTGTGTTGTGTTATGCGGGAGTGAATATAATTTTTGGTTTCACCTATGTATACAGCATTACAAGAGGGGGTTTGGCAGGGTATTTGGTAAACAACGTGGGTGGCGCAGTCATAGGGAAGGGGATCTTTGAGTTTGGTGTACAGTGTAGTAAGTTTGTTAGTGGTTTTTAACCCAAAGTTTAGTGACGGGAGGGCTTTTTTTAAGGTCTTTGTAAGTTTTTCAGTCAGTCCTGGTGTGTATGTCAGGGAACGAAATATCTGGAGGGAGGATTCGAGGGAGGTAATGGGGGAGGTGGCATTGAAGGATTGGGATTTTATTTGTTTTATAAGCCGGTTTATGAGGTTGGGGGGGAATTGATTCAGTGTTAATATTTCGGTAGCTTTATTCAGGTTTTCAGTGTGGAAGGACTCATGGGATAAGGAGAGGGTGCGGCGAAGAAGGTTCCGAGCTATATTCATTTTCATGTGGTAAGGATGGGAAGAGTGGAAATTGAGTAAACGTCCAGAATAAGTGGGCTTAGTATACCAGTTTGTGATGATAGTGCCGTCAGTCTGTCTGATAAGTAGAACGTCCAAGTAGGGGAGTTGTTGGTCTTGTTCAGTCTCCACCGTAAATTGTAGTCTGGGATGATAGGAGTTGAAGCAGTCTAGTATGTCAGTTAGTCTATCGGGGTTGATAATTAGCAGGAGGTCATCTACATACTTGCAAATGAAAGATATGTCCTGGGGGAACAGTGGGACGAAAGTGTTGAGTAAGTCAGTAAGAAGTTACTCAACACTTTCGTCCCACTGTTCCCCCAGGACATATCTTTCATTTGCAAGTATGTAGATGACCTCCTGCTAATTATCAACCCCGATAGACTAACTGACATACTAGACTGCTTCAACTCCTATCATCCCAGACTACAATTTACGGTGGAGACTGAACAAGACCAACAACTCCCCTACTTGGACGTTCTACTTATCAGACAGACTGACGGCACTATCATCACAAACTGGTATACTAAGCCCACTTATTCTGGACGTTTACTCAATTTCCACTCTTCCCATCCTTACCACATGAAAATGAATATAGCTCGGAACCTTCTTCGCCGCACCCTCTCCTTATCCCATGAGTCCTTCCACACTGAAAACCTGAATAAAGCTACCGAAATATTAACACTGAATCAATTCCCCCCCAACCTCAAAAACCGGCTTATAAAACAAATAAAATCCCAATCCTTCAATGCCACCTCCCCCATTACCTCCCTCGAATCCTCCCTCCAGATATTTCGTTCCCTGACATACACACCAGGACTGACTGAAAAACTTACAAAGACCTTAAAAAAAGCCCTCCCGTCACTAAACTTTGGGTTAAAAACCACTAACAAACTTACTACACTGTACACCAAACTCAAAGATCCCCTTCCCTATGACTGCGCCACCCACGTTGTTTACCAAATACCCTGCCAAACCCCCTCTTGTAATGCTGTATACATAGGTGAAACCAAAAATTATATTCACTCCCGCATAACACAACACAAACGGACAATAAAAAACAAAGAAATCCACAAATCCGCCCTCGCAAAACACGCCATAACTAAAAAACACACTTTCAACTTTGACGACACTAAAATACTTTCCACTGAACGAAACACCACTAAACGACAGATTTCCGAATGCGTCCACATTAACTTAAACCCCAATAACATTAATTACAAAACCGACAAACAAAACATCTCCCCTGCTTACTCCTCCATCTTCCATAAATTGTCCTGACCTCCTTTTATCTTTGTTCCCAGGCTCCAGACAATTTTGTACCTGTGTGGCCCAAAGCTCCTAACACCTCTTAAAACTGGGTTTACAACCCGCCTTTTACAACCCAGCCTGATTCTTTCATCTTCACCGATTTCCCCCCCCCCCCCCCCCCACCCCTTTTCTTAACTATAAAGACCCCTTGTGTATTAGCCGTCGTTCATACTTCCAACCATGGTTACCTGAGTTGTCATCGAGGTCTTCCTCCCTCCCCCCTAGGCATTCTCTAGTGGTATGTATCTATATATTAATTGTTAAAAATTGTATTCACTTATAAAATAGATTTTGTTTTTCACTACATAAAAAATGTTCGTTGTTTTTACTGTTTAATTTTTTTTTTTCTCTCACTGTTTTTACCAACACTTTCTACATGTTGGTTATTTTCCAACTACTGTATTTTTCATTTTTTTTTTAAAAAATAAGATTGGTTAACATTTATTGTATTGATATATATACTCCGCTCATTTCTGCCGGTCTTTTACTTACTAGTTGTACAATTTCTTTACTTATAAGTTGTATATATTTTTTAGCTGAAGAAGGCTGCCATCGTTGCAGTCGAAACGTCCAAAATACAGATTTCTTTTTTGAAAGTCTGACGTTTTTTCTCCTAGCCGAATCCCAACTATACCTGTCTTCGTATCTCTACAGCGGCTAACTATCTCCATCTACAACAAAGTTTATTTTCTAAAATAGATATGATTGTCTCATATGAAACTTTGAGAGCCATTGTAACATATTCATGTTCCTCGGACGCATGGATTCTGTCCTTAGACTTCAGATTTAATGGTTTCTCTGAATATGGGATTTGGGATTCTTACGGCTTATTCCTTGCATGTTCCTTACATTAAGAGACTCCCAGTTAATTGTCTCTCTCTCTCTTCCCGAAATGTCTTTGTCCTCAGATTGTGTATAAGAAGGGAGACCCAATGTGTTTAGGTATTGATGGATTATGAGCCTAGTTACACTAGCAGGGCTGTGAATCAGGCATACCAGGGAGGGAGAGTTAGTCAATAATCCCCAACCCTCCTCAACCACCCCTCCCAACTACACCCTTCAGGCTGTCCTATAGGCTGCGCGTCAATGGATCGGGATTAGAAGTTTTTTTTGTATAATTATTCATCAGCTTTATTTTTATTGTACTTCTGCTGTGCCATATCAGTGTTCCTTTCAATTTGTCATTATTTAAATTTCTAGATGTGCCTTAGGTTATTCAATGGCTGTTGCAACCATATGTCAACTATTGAAATCTCTCCCAGCCTGATTACTGGATGTTCTTGGCTGCCCGAATCTTAAAATGGCAGCCCCTCCATGCAGTGAGTTGTCACTGTTCAGAAAACAGCCTATGCTCGGCTAACATAACTTACTAAACTAAATTAAACAGCCCGACTCGCTGGAACTCCGTCATCTTTGCTTGGTTGCGTTCTTATCTTTATAGTTATTTGGAAATGCTAGACTTGAAATCGTTAATAGACCAAGAGCCAGTAACCGCACGTTTCATGAAGTGCTTTATGCACCTTGAAATTTTATTATAATGTACTTCTTGGGTAAATAAGAAGGTATATATGTGTTGGCTAGAGTTACCGTGGAACACCAGGTACTGCGCATAGGGGAAAGGTGCAACAAAATATGGCCCAAAGAAAGTGTTTTATTAAAGGGCACACCCCAACACATACTTCGCTTCTTATATACCCAAGAGATTCTTGAAACGAACCACCACCAGCTCTCCGACTATAATGTTTTGTCTTAACCATCCTGTCTACCAACAGAGCTTGACAACCAACTCCTGCAGGCTAATGTTGAAGAAAATCCTGTTGTAACAGTCGAAGAGCTTGGATCGACACATTGTCCACCGACATTACTTATCGGATAACCTAACATACACATTTAGGATCTTCCGGAATTACATAGGTATATCTCATGAGCGAGTTTCCTTCCTATGGAGGGAAACGCATTCACTCTCACTCTCTCTGTTATTTTATGCATTGATTTAATTATTTGACCATAATACACCTGGATTAGATCAGTTTGAACCTTACGTTCAGCGGATTTAAAATTGGAATGCAAACTTCCTCCGTTTCATTCACCACGCGTCACAAATTCTGTCGTCCTTTCTTACGAAAAAGTAACAATTAATTACGTTATTTTTCCTTTTTAATATATATATATATATATATATATATATATATATATATATATATATATTTCTTTATTGATTATTACATCCTGTATATAAAATACATCTGGTAATATGATGAATGATACAATATGAAGGTTCTGTGCTCAAGGCCTCCCAACTTCATCCTCGATTAACGTCAGAAAGACGCTCAGATGACGTTGAGAAATGCCTACACAAGCTCTCTTCTGCTCCGACCAGTGGCTGGAGTCAGAGAGAGATCGGTGAGCCACAGAAAATTGTCACACTTGAACAAAGAGCTAACACTTCACTTGGTCACTGCAGCAGATCTCTAGGCCAATGTCTTTTGAGTCGCCTCGGTGGAGAGAGTGGGTGGGTGGCACTTGATAGGGAGAGGACTTCAGGATTTTGATGAGTGGAAGGTTTAGGATGGAAACGTTGGAATCTGGATAATACAACATCATTAACGAGTGGGATATTGAGGTCTTTATGGAGATTGAGGTTGGAAACGTAGAAGGGAGCATCGACTATTGTTCTTAGGACCTTGGATTGGAAAGTATTTTTGAAATAGAAAAATAATATATTTCAATATCATAACATAAATTTTGCTATTCAAAGAATTCTAATTTTCGCTAAAGGACCTGCTAATGTCACCGTGACCCCGTTCTGCCAGCCCTTGAGTTGACAGTTGCGACACCCTGACAATGTTGATAAAAAGGGCAATAGGTTTGTAGGGGTGATATTGATCAGAAACTCTTGCCAACTCCATTTCTCTAAGTCCTGAGTAATGTCTGCTTCTTGTCAAGGTCCTTCTTTACTTACAGGATTGGATAGTCAGGTAGATAATACTTTACTCTAGTCACGGGTATCGGACAAATTGCTAGTTCGACAATAAAGTTCCAAACCAAGGATTCTCACACTCCGATGGGAGCTATCCGTCAATTGTGTTGGCGATTCTTTCGTTTGGTTAGATACCTACATTACATATAGTCGGAAATAAATATTTGGGATAAACAGCATAATTAGGTTTGGTAATTTTTTAATATATAAAGCAAAGGTGCCCAACCCAAATCGGCTGTTGGACGAAGTAAACATTTACTCAGGTGGGCCGGACATTTAAAAATAAAATAACAAAGTATTTTATGTGAGACTTGTTTTTGTATTGCACTTGAGAATATTTTAATATCAACAGATAATTTTGCATAGCAGTTGAATTATCACGTTTTATCGAGCATTCTCCTGCGATATTTTTCATTTTGCGAGGTTTAATTTGGAAAAAATTACCCTCAGCGATATGACGTTTTCCTGGATCACAATCATAACAAGGTTAAGAGACGGCGGAAGAATATCCCCAAACCAACATGGTTTAGTGGATACGTGCTGACATCTGATGTTACTTAGTACAACAACTATCTACGTCACATCTTCACATGTTATCCTTGTTTTACAGAATGCATCCATAAAATTGATTTAGATTTTGGTTTTATTAAATTTTTAGTTCAAATTCAAAAAGGAAATTATGCTAAGAAGAACTGCATTGTAAGCAAAGAAAAGGAATAGTGTTCTGCTGGATGGCCAAATGTTTATTTAGTTACTATAATAGCTGTCCCGGCGTGCCATGCTACACCTACTTTCTACATCTAGAAAAGCAAAAATAAATTATATCCCAAATAAGTAATATTAAAATCTAACCTAGCCTATGACTCTAACCGAATCAAGACCTACATGTGTGCCAAGTTTGATCAAAATCGGTCGAACTTTGCGGATTTGTATAAGGAACAGGCATAGAGACAGATAGCTGGTAGACGTTTTTGGCCTAGCCTATGACTCTCCCCGAATCGAGACCTACATGTGTACCAAGTTTGGTCGAAATCGGTCAAACTGTGACCGACAGCTGGTAGATGTTTTTGACCTAGGTACGAGACTGCCCGCATCAAGACCTACCAAGGTCGAAGTTCGGTCAAAATCGGTCAAACGGTGTGGACTTATATATATATATATATATATATATATATATATATATATATATATATATATATGCTTGGATGTCAAATGAAGGAGAAAATCGCAGAGGGAGAGCTGGGGGTGGTCAAAACTGACATTTTGTGCAACTCCATTCGACCGTGCTATTGAGCTGGGAAAAGACTTCAAACGTGGCGCATGTGGACCATGGAACGCGGGTTGGGCACGACTGATATCGTCCCAACCATGTCGAACTATCCAATATGCAAATCGGTGCAAACTAGAGAACCAACATATTCTATCCATTGACGAATTAATATATTGAAAAATGGTATTATTCAATACTTTATTTAAGGCGTTTCAGGCTATTGTTAAGGGGTTAGAGTTGCGACAAGCCGTATCTGAAAAACGCGTATGGTATCTGAAAAACGCGATTTTGCATATTCGATAGTTTGACATGGTGGGGACAATACAAATCCTTCTTTTGGCGACGAGAATTAATTTTGGTTCGTTTGCATTTTTAATTAACTTTGGCAATTGTGCGTTGAGAATAGACTTTGTATTGATATTGTTGTTTTGAAGAGATCTGATAAGATACTGCTTTCTGTGTAAACATGTGCGTCAGATGTTTTGTTGTTTACTAGCCTGAAATTCCTTATTGCTACAATGTTGGCTTGAGGGATATGTAGATTAAATGTCGGGAGTCTGAATCACATGTTGGAAGATGTCTGACTCAGATACTTGTTGGAAGGCAATCTTGCCTGCTCTATCTCGGGGCTCTCATTATCGATGAGTTTTCGGAGGACGCCTTTCGGTTCGTGATCAAGATACAAGGAAGTCTTGGAGTTTTAAGAAAATATCTCATCTATTCGTATTTTAGCAGTCAAATTTTCACACGTAGGCTAATGTCTTGAGGAAGCTATTGTTGTATTCCAAGGTAGAATTTGTAAGGGTTCGGTCGTTGCATCTTAAACCTGGATTGACACTGCTATTTACATCTACCTTAATCACACCGTGGGGTAAATTTTACCCCATACTTTGAGCATTTTTAATATAAATAAATATCAATTTTTTCTTTTGCTTTTTTATACAACAAGAATGTATAGAACAGGAAAATCAAGAAATAAATTCAAACAGGAATAAATCTGCAAAATATTAATTAAAATTCACAAAATAGCTAGGAAATCCTAAAACTCAATATTGTTCATACTTACAACAAATAATTATCCTGTAAACATTTTACTAAACAGAAAATATTTTTTACTACAATAAACTAGAATGATCAAAAGCCATAAAAAATAGGAACTTTAGGAAAATGTTCTGTCCAATTGAGACTCGTTAAAATTTAACACATTTTGGTGATCGGTGTGCATGGCCCTTCTACACACAGAATATAGCGTTTTGGTGATTGGTGTGCATGGCCCTTCTACACACAGAACATAGCGTTTTGGTGATTGGTGTGCATGGCCCTTCCACTCACAGAACATATCGTTTTGGTGATTGGTGTGCATGGCCCTTCTACACACAGAACATAGCGTTTTGGTGATTGGTGTGCATGGCCCTTCTACACACAGAACATATCGTTTTGGTGATTGGTGTGCATGGCCCTTCTACACACAGAACATATCGTTTTGGTGATTGGTGTGCATGGCCCTTCTACACACAGAACATAGCGTTTTGGTGATTGGTGTGCATGGCCCTTCTACACACAGAACATAGCGTTTTGGTGATTGGTGTGCATGGCCCTTCTACACACAGAACATATCGTTTTGGTGATTGGTGTGCATGGCCCTTCTACAGACAGAGCATAGCGTTTTCGTCTTCCTGTCATCCTTTCTGTCACGAAATGAACATCTCACGGGTTTGTCCAAGATAACGAAAGATGTTGAAGGTCCATCAGGAGTTGATTCATCTCCCAAAACAACAAGTGTCTTCAGTGGTTTTGGTGTGTTCTCCAGTTGGGCACTAACTGTCACATGAGCTTTCAACAGTTGGTAGTACAAATCAAAGAGAAAATTTTTTCTAGGCAGACATAAAAGTGATTTTGATCATTTATCGAATAAGCGAAAAAGTCATACGTTAACTACACCGTGGGGTAAGGAATACCCAACACACAACTCGCGACCTTCTCATGCAGCAATTTGCAGACAACTGGCGTTGTTTATATTAGGTCATACCAGATAATGCACTTCCGAGTATGTAGGATGAAGGAGGGAGTCTCTGTGATTTACAGAAATTAAGAAACACGCCATAGAACAAATTGTGGGATATTTTTCACCCCACGGTGTCAATCCAGGGTTAATGAAACTACATCTTTTAGAGGAAAATGTATTTTATATTTGCAGACGTTTCAGCTGGAATTTCAACTCGCAGAAACTGCGTCATCTTAGCGCGGTTCCGTTCATATCTCCAATGCTATTACATAGTAAAGGAACAGTAGCAGTTATTGGTGGGGTTTCACTTACCAAGATTTTTCAATTGCTTTCGGGATATTTAAGAAAATATACGAAAATCCCATAACTGTTTGTGCCTGTTAACGGAATATTTTATTTCTAGTACTTCCTTAACTCCAAACAGAACCAAAATTTACCTATAATAGATTAGATGGATATCAAACGTCTGCACGGAGAAAAAAAACAGGCTGCTCGCATCTACTTTCAGCCTGCCGGCAGCCTGAAAACTGTGACTCAGTGCCAGTATTTTGAAATAGGACATTTTAGTCTTAAACAGGATTCCACATATTTTAGCCTAAAATAGGATTCCACTAGTTAGAGTGCCCGCATTTTATAATAGAGTGCTGGAATGCTAATTCTGCATCCTATAGTAGAGTTCTCACACCCAAAGCTAGAGTGCCCAGCACTCTACTTTCAAGTGCGTACCCCTAGACTTTAGATTTCTGGCACTCTGATACTGGCTTCTAGCAGCCTAGCCATATAGGCTGTGAGCATCCTGATGTTTGCTTCCTGTATCCTACCCCTATAGGCTGCTAGCATCCTATATGGATGGGTTACATTGACCCCATCTATATAGGATGCTAGCAGCCTACAGAGAGATGACTTTATTATGTGGATAAAAAAGAACAAAGGTAAATTCAGAGTAATAATAATGAGACTTTATTTGGTTGTAATTTACATATACACTTCTTAACAAGTAGATATTTACAAGTAGGTATGAGGTATACACTTTTTAACAAATATAGATATTTACAAGTATTAGGTATTAGGTACAATGTACTTATGAACAATATTGAACAAGTAGGTCTAGAAATTATTTTTTTATTTTTTTTTGTTTTCATGACACTTATAGCCGTATTCATAAAGCCGAAGACAGTTGATTTCACCATCTGTTCAAACAGAAACAAAAATAAATTTTTATTAATGACAAAAGAAAAGTTGTTGTTGTTGTGTTTTAAATTAAAAAGAAACATAAATAGGCATTTTTTCTAGTTTAAAATGTCGCAGTAAATGCAAAGCTTCCAGGGAATTACAAAATAAATGTAAAATAAGGTTTTTGTCTATGGATATGATCATCATTGTATTAGTAAACTTTTATTTTGGTGTCCATTCTGTTTCTAGAGTTCCTTCATTTATGATCATATCCATAGACAAAAACCTTATTTTATATTTATTTTGTAATTCCCTGGCAGCTTTGAATTTACTGCGACATTTTAAACTAGAAAAAATGCCTATTTATGTTTCTTTTTAATTTAAAACACAACAACAACAACTTTTCTTTTGTTATTAATAAAAATTTATTTTTGTTTCTGTTTGAACAGATGGTGAAATCAACTGTCTTCGGCTTTATGAATACGGCTATAAGTTTCATGAAAACAAAAAAAATAAAAAAATTATTTCTAGACCTCTTTGTTCAATATTGTTCATAAGTACATTGTACCTAATACCTAATACTTGTAAATATCTATATTTGTTAAAAAGTGTATACCTCATACCTACTTGTAAATATCTACTTGTTAAGAAGAGTTTATGTAAATTACACCCAAATAAAGTCTCATTATTATTACTCAAGTTGATGATGAAGTTTGATTGATTTTGCCTATTGATGACTTCCCGTTTGCTTGATAGGTATCACGGAAAAGGAACCTGCCTGTAGTTAGTGGAATACTGATGAAGAGCTATTAGCTCTGACTCATCACCCCAAGGATCCGTGAGTCATAGACTCCTCCAGGGAGTGGCCTACTCTCGAGTCATAGTCTACTAGTGTGATAGGGGGCCTCGGAGGGGGAGGGAGGGGTTGGTGCAGTGGGACGTTCATAGGGGTAGGAAGGAATCGTAGGCATGGAGTCACATTTGTACAGTTGGTGCAGTTCATAGGGGTAGGAAGGAATCGTAGGCATGGGGTCACATTTGTACAGTTGGTGCAGTTCATAGGGGTAGGAAGGAATCGTAGGCATGGGGTCACATTTGTACAGTTGGTGCAGTTCATAGGGGTAGGAAGGAGTCGTAGGCATGGGGTCACATTTGTACAGTTGGTGCAGTTCATAGGGGTAGGAAGGAATCGTAGGCGTGGGGTCACATTTGTACAGTTGGTGCAGTTCATAGGGGTAGGAAGGAGTCGTAGGCATGGGGTCACATTTGTACAGTTGGTGCAGTTCATAGGGGTAGGAAGGAGTCGTAGGCATGGGGTCACATTTGTACAGTTGGTGCAGTTCATAGGGGTAGGAAGGAATCGTAGGCGTGGGGTCACATTTGTACAGTTGATGCAGTTCATAGGGGTAGGAAGGAGTCGTAGGCATGGGGTCACATTTGTACAGTTGGTGCAGTTCATAGGGGTAGGAAGGAATCGTAGGCGTGGGGTCACATTTGTACAGTTGGTGCAGTTCATAGGGGTAGGAAGGAATCGTAGGCGTGGGGTCACATTTGTACAGTTGGTGCAGTTCATAGGGGTAGGAAGGAATCGTAGGCATGGAGTCACATTTGTACAGTTGGTGCAGTTCATAGGTGTAGGAAGGAATCGTAGGCATGGGGTCACATTTGTACAGTTGGTGCAGTTCATAGGGGTAGGAAGGAATCGTAGGCATGGGGTCACATTTGTACAGTTGGTGCAGTTCATAGGGGTAGGAAGGAATCGTAGGCATGGAGTCACATTTGTACAGTTGGTGCTGTTCATAGGGGTAGGAAGGAATCGTAGGCATGGGGTCACATTTGTACAGTTGGTGCAGTTCATAGGGGTAGGAAGGAATCGTAGGCATGGGGTCACATTTGTACAGTTGGTGCAAACCTATCCTTAAAGGCTATTTTCATTTAGAATAGAATAGAATAGAATAATATTTATTGGCTTATAAGATCGTATAGCCAAGGAATCTGGCCCATTTGGTGTTAGTAGATGTTAATGGACGCGACATAGATCACTAATAATAATAATAATACTCTACATAAGAAAATAACAGACATATACATATACATATAAAATACTTAAAAATACACAATATTAAAATATGAATATATATAGTTTATACATATAAAAAGTCAAGTTCATGATTTTATATCTAGCAGAACAATAACAATAAACTTATCTCTTCTAATAGTGAATTCTTACTAAGTAATTATTACAATATTAATAATAGATTCCCTTTTTGAATAAAAATAATAAAGAAGTAATAAAATAAACACTATATACTTATAACGACCTATCATACTTAACATTAATACTCTCCTAACTAGAAATATAATGAAAATAAATATTCTAAATTTAATCTTGGGTCTTAGCTCGAATATATCTTAAATTGCACAAACTTTTAATAGAAAGAAGAAAATTGAATTTAATTGATCTAAGCTATTGATAAGAAGGATATTCTCTAATGATATGTAATCCCTGTTTTGTGTTATATATTTCCTCAAATATGTTGTACTAAATGAACTCAACGCAGGGCAGTGCAATAATAAGTGGTTTAAGCTGTGATTTATGATTTGATGACACCATCTACATATTTCTCCTGATTTTATATGGACAACAATATTCTTATGGAAAAGTTTTATATTTTCACTACCCGAAACTCTTAGTTGGCTAACAAGTTTTACTTTATATATATTTTTAGTGTAAGTTAAATAGTGCTGAGGCTGAGGGCTATTGAAACTACAAATAGTTCTATAAAGAGGGCTGTAAATTGAGTTGAGGGCCTTGTCAATGTCTAAGGAATAGAGGAGGTTCTTTAGTTTTTCAAAAATTGTATTTTTCTTAATCAATAAATTTGTTGGCTATTTTCATTTAACGATTGCCATATTTTTGGTGAGTGAAACCGGGACACATTAATATGGGACGGGCATACCGGGAGGGGGGGGGGTTTGGAATGAAATGGCATTTATGAAGGAAAATGGTGAGTTTTAAGCCATTTTGTAAGCCTAGCAAGTAACGGGAGTGGGGGGGGGGGTTTGGAATGAAATGGCATTTATGAAGGAAAATGGTGAGTTTTAAGCCATTTTGTAAGCCTAGCAAGTAACGGGAGTGGGGGGGGGGTTTGGAATGAAATGGCATTTATGAAGGAAAATGGTGAGTTTTAAGCCATTTTGTAAGCCTAGCAAGTAACGGGAGTGGGGGGGGGGTTTGGAATGAAATGGCATTTATGAAGGAAAATGGTGAGTTTTAAGCCATTTTGTAAGCCTAGCAAGTAACGGGAGTGGGGGGGGGTTTGGAATGAAATGGCATTTATGAAGGAAAATGGTGAGTTTTAAGCCATTTTGTAAGCCTAGCAAGTAACGGGAGTGGGGGGGGGGGTTTGGAATGAAATGGCATTTATGAAGGAAAATGGTGAGTTTTAAGCCATTTTGTAAGCCTAGCAAGTAACGGGAGTGAGTAAGCCTAGCATTTTGTAAGCCTAGCAAGTAACGGGAGTGAGTAAGCCTAGCATTTTGTAAGCCTAGCAAGTAACGGGAGTGAGTAAGCCTAGCATTTTGTAAGCCTAGCAAGTAACGGGAGTGAGTAAGCCTAGCATTTTGTAAGCCTAGCAAGTAACGGGAGTGAGTAAGCCTAGCATTTTGTAAGCCTAGCAAGTAACGGGAGTGAGTAAGCCTAGCATTTTGTAAGCCTAGCAAGTAACGGGAGTGAGTAAGCCTAGCATTTTGTAAGCCTAGCAAGTAACGGGAGTGAGTAAGCCTAGCATTTTGTAAGCCTAGCAAGTAACCGGAGTGAGTAAGCCTAGCATTTTGTAAGCCTAGCAAGTAACGGGAGTGAGTAAGCCTAGCATTTTGTAAGCCTAGCAAGTAACGGGAGTGAGTAATCTCGAACTATAAATTGTAATTTTCTTTTTCACATTTTTAACTTTTCGGCCTCAGGGCCATCCTCATAAAACTAGAAGAAAAACACATTAAATTACAATAAAAAATACCCCCCCATATATAAGCTATTTAATTACAATAATAACCCCCCAATTATATTTCTTAAAATTATCTTTAAAATTTAAACTATTACGTTCCCTAATCTGTTGAGATATCCTTCACCCTGTTTCAACAAGGGCTTGTCAACAATGTAATATTCCAGCTACTACCTTTAAATATTAGTTACATATGAATTAGCACCATTAATAAGCTTTTCACATATTTCATAACTAAAAAATTTACACTTTTCCATTATTTAAGCTACAATACAGACCATGTGGCCACAACATTCCAACATTTTATTTTTTTTACTATCTTAAAATTCTGATTCTGATCCTATATATAAAATGTTTTCCATTCTAATTATCTTATTATACATACATATTTCTCTACACTATTTACATTATTATATATACACATATTACCTACCTATATACATACACATATATATATATATATATATATATATATATATATTTATTTATATATATATATGTATATATATATATATATATATATATATATATATACATATACATATACATATAAAAATTGCCCAGCTGTATATAGGGGAATCTGGGGCAGTACATAGAGGATAGGTTAAAACCACACCATTATGAGTTAAAGAATAAGGTAAAAAGTCTGAAGAAAACTGCCTTAGTGGAACATTCCATGGTGATAGAACATAATTTTGATTTGGAGGAACCTAGAATTCTGACGTTAAAATTCAATATATGCCAGTATTACCAAGAAGAGTTCTGCCTGGGGATGCTGATGGGTTAGGAGGCTGTGCAAGGGTCCGGGATATTATTACCTCGGATGGAACATCTCCAGATTTAGCGTAAACTCTATGAGGGACGATATCACAGTTTATTTCTAGTAATTCAAGGACTGCCATCATAATTTAAATGAGCCGCAAAAAAAAATAAATAAAAATAATAATATTATGAAATAGATACAGTACGGTAACAGCAGACCTGTTATCGTCCTAGCAACGCATGCTGCTTAGGCCTGTATGCTCTCTTTAAAACCAATTAAAAATTCAAACCCCTCTAAAAACACTTAAAATTTTGAATATCAAAAATTCTTTCTTAGCGAGTATTTAAATACTGAAGGGAGTGTCCATGCAAAATTTCAATTTTTTCTGTCGAGTGGTTTGGGCTGGGAGATGATAGGTAAGTGAGCGAGTGAGTGAGTGGTTTGTGCTGGGGGATGATAGTTCAGTGAGCGAGTGAGTGAGTGGTTTGGGCTGGGGGATGATAGGTCAGTGAGCGAGTGAGTGAGTGGTTTGGGCTGGGGGATGATAGGTAAGTGAGCGAGTGAGTTAGTGGTTTGGGCTGGGGGATGAGAGGTCAGTGAGCGAGTGAGTGAGTGGTTTGGGCTGGGGGATGATAGGTAAGTGAGCGAGTGAGTTAGTGGTTTGGGCTGGGGGATGATAGGCCAGTGAGCGAGTGAGTGAGTGGTTTGGGCTGGGGGATGATAGGTCAGTGAGCGAGTGAGTGAGTGGTTTGGGCTGGGGGATGATAGGTAAGTGAGCGAGTGAGTTAGTGGTTTGGGCTGGGGGATGATAGGTCAGTGAGCGAGTGAGTGAGTGGTTTGGGCTGGGGGATGATAGGTCAGTGAGCGAGTGAGTGAGTGGTTTGGGCTGGGGGATGATAGGTCAGTGAGCGAGTGAGTGAGTGGTTTGGGCTGGGGGATGATAGGTAAGTGAGCGAGTGAGTGAGTGGTTTGGGCTGGGGGTTGATAGGTCAGTGAGCGAGTGAGTGAGTGGTTTGGGCTGGGGGATGATAGGTAAGTGAGCGAGTGAGTGAGTGTTTTGGGCTGGGGGATGATAGGTAAGTGAGCGAGTGAGTGAGTGGTTTGGGCTGGGGGATGATAGGTCAGTGAGCGAGTGAGTGAGTGGTTTGGGCTGGGGGATGATAGGTGAGTGAGCGAGTGAGTGAGTGAGCGAGTGAGTGAGTGGTTTGTGAAAAAATATATAGTAGATTTAGCCCAACAAGTGTGTTTAGTGACAAGTTATTTATTGAATGAGAAAAACAGACGGACCGTACCGAATGTAGTTGTCCTACAACGAATACTTGTCGCTTGTCACTTGGCCTGCTTAGTGAGCTAACGGCAAGTTGTAAGCTACTGAAACCATTAGACACGCCATCTTGAGGGTTTCCTTGGCTGAAATCTCTCCCTGTCCTCATTTCCTTGTGTTGGCTTCTTCCCGGATCGGGTCGTTGACTCGGATTCTGCGAGAGAAGCCTTAAGTAATACATCTTGTTAGTATTCTTTATGCACAACAATTTAAATATTTTTACATGCTCACCTGCAGAATTACAAATAAATTCGTGCAAAACTTCCTACTAAATAGATCCTATCAAGCACATTAAAGTATTGATACCAGCTTATTGGAGTGAAAAGGCCGATATTGTTGGCCCCTTTTAGCACTTCCTCCGAAAGGAAAGTAGCTATTGAGGTTGCACTCATGACGGAATTTTTGAAAAATTTCTTCAAATCTTTATCGATCCTACCTAGTAGACACCGAAAATGACCCCCGTTAAAATTGATATATATCTATATATATATATATATATGCATATATATATATATATATATATATATATATATATATATATACACATATATATATATACATATATATATATATATGTATATATATATATATATATATATATATATATATATATATGTCTGTTAACACGATAGCGGCCAGAGTTTTTGTTTTTTCGTCACGAAATTTCGTATATAGCATTCAATTAGCAAACGATTGAACGAGTTCGTTAACCACCAAAATCGGTCCATCGGAAGGGGGGGGGGGGTCACCCCGAACCCAAAACACTAATTTGACCATGTCAGCCGTAATATTTGTTATATTTCAACGAAACTTGGTATTCGTAGTGGTAATATAGAGAGAAAAGTGAGATATAAAAATAAACTAAATCGGTTCATTAGGAGGGGGTTTACTTCGGGGATTTAATTCACCAGCCGTGATTGTTGTTATATTTCGACGAAACTCGGTATTCGTAGTGGTAATCTACAGGTAAAAATAAACGGGGGTTATTTGGAGGGGGGGGGGGGTTACTCCGGACCTAAATTACTAATATAATCATACCGGTCGTAATTTCTGCTGTATTGTAACGAAACGCGGAATACGTTGTGGGTAACTCATGAGAAAGAAGTGTTGTAAGAATGAGCTAAATCGGTCAATCGGAAAGGGTTGTTTACTTTGTAATATATTTCAATAGAATTAGCTTGCCAGATGTAGGTTCGCAAGGCCGCCGCAAGGAGCGCTTTCTACCACTAGAGGGACTGTATCCTGTTCCTGCGTCAGATCAAAAGACGAAAATATGAGGTTTTTTGTATTTATTAAGTAGTGTAGTAGGATTTTTTAAGCAAATTGTTCTGGAAAGCAGTTTACACTACCCAAATTCTGAGGAAAGTGCTTAGTTATGCTGCTCCTGCGTGACGGCCTTTTATTTAGTACTAGCTGTTACCCGGCCTGCCATGCTACACCTACTTTCTGCATCTAGAAAAGCAAGAATTAGAAATCAAGTAAGTAATATTAAAATCTAATGACCCAAAATGACCTGTGTGCAAAGATTGATCAAAATCGGTCAAACTGTGTGGATTTGTATAAGGAACAAACATAAAGACAGACAGCTGGTAGACGTTTTTGACCTAGTCTATGACACTCCCCGGATCAAGACCTACATGTGTGCCAAGTTTGGTCAGAATCGGTGAAACTGTGTGGACTTGTATAAGGAACAAACATAAAGACAGACAGCCGGTAGACGTTTTTGACCTAGTCTATGACACTCCCCGGATCAAGACCTACATTTGTGCCAAGTTTGGTCAGAATCGGTGAAACTGTGTGGACTTGTATAAGGAACAAACATAAAGACAGACAGCTGGTAGACGTTTTTGACCTAGTCTATGACACTCCCCGGATCAAGACCTACATTTGTGCCAAATTTGGTCAGAATCGGTGAAACTGTGTGGACTTGTATAAGGAACAAACAGACAATCAGACTAACGCCTGATTTTTATATATATATAGATTTATTTTTTTATACCAAGACCGAAATGTGTAAATTCTATCAGGTTGGTCCGCGAATGTGTTCATTGGCTCCCGTCATTTTCCTTATCAATAATCACAGCTTTTTAGCACTTTCCTCCGAAAGAAAGTAGCTATTGAGGTTGGACTCATGACGGAATTTTTGAAAAATGTCTTCAAATCATTATCGATCCTACCTAGTAGACAGCGAAAATGACCCCCGTTAAAATTTAAATATATATCTATATATATATATATATATATATATATATATATATATATATATATATATATATATATATATGCATATATATGCATATATATATATATATATGTGTCTGTTAACACGATAGCGGCCAGAGTTTTTGTTTTTTCGTCACGAAACTTGTTATATAGCATTCAATTATCAAACAATTGAACGAGTTCGTTAACCACCAAAATCGGTCTACCGGAAGGGGGGGGGGGGTTTACCCCGAACCCAAAACACTAATTTGACCATTTCAGCCGTAATATTTGTTATATTTCAACGAAACTTGGTATTCGTAGTGGTAACATAGAGAGAAAACTGACATATAAAAATGAACTAAATCGGTTCATAAGGAGGGGGGGGGGGGGGTTTACTACGAACCGACAATACCAATTCGCCACTACCAGCCGTGATTTTTGGTATATTTCGACGAAACTCGGTATTCATAGTGGTAATCTACAGGTAAATATGTGTTGTAAAAATAAACTAAATCGGTTCATTAGGAGGGGGGGTTTACTCCAGACCCACAATACCAGTTCGCCACTACCAACCGTGATTTTTGGTATATTTCGACGAAACTCGGTATTCGTAGTGGTAATCTACAGGTAAATATGTGTTGTAAAAATAAACTAAATCGGTTCATTAGGAGGGGGGGGGGATTACCCCGTACCCAAATTACTAATATACTCATATTAACGCTTAATTCGCGTAACAAAACGCGGTATACGTCGTGGGTAACTCATGAGAAAGAAGTGTTGTAAAAATGAGCTAAATCGGTCAATCGGAAAGGGGGGTTTACTTTGTAATATATTTCAATAGAAAAGCCAGCCACACATAGGTTCACAAAGGCGCCGCAAGGAGGGCTAGAGGGACTGTATCCGGTTCCTGCGTTAGATCAAAATACGATAATATGAGGTTTTTTGTATTTATTACGTAGTGTAGTAGGTACCATGTGTAAACATAACTCTGGAAGAAAATTAATAATTTATCAGTTACTCATTACAAAATTAAAAGAGAACTATTTATGTTTTTATTTTATTTATGTAGGATATTTTAAGCAAATTGTTCTGGAAAGCAGCCTACACTACCCAAATTCTGAGGAAAGTGCTTAGTTATGCAGCTCCTGCGTGACGGACTTTGAACAAGTGATATTCATCCGCAGTATTGCGTCTCCTTAATTCATAATGTCCGTCTATTCATAAAGCATCTCCATGGTATGCTGTGGTATATTATTTAGCGAATTCATGGGCGTATATAGGAAATAATTTCGGAGGGGGCTGGGAAAATTTCGGGGGGGGCTGAGACCATTTCCGGTGTATGGAATACTTACTATTTAGATCTTAGAAGAGTTTTAGCCAACTAAAACGCTATTACACCCAAAATAGAATATTTTTTTTTCCGGCGCATCTACACCTAGGTCATTAGCGCCGACATCCAAGGTGCAGCGAGGAATTTTACCAGCGAGCCGTGGGATGATAAAATTCCTGCCGGAGGTTGGGAATCGAACCCACCATCTCCCGCTTATGAATCCAAGGCGCTAGCCATTAGACCACGGGAGACCCCATAATCATTTGTTATGTCCCATGCCGTGCCAGGGTAAGGAAATATGTCTGTTTGTTGTTAAACAGATATATATTGTTGACCGTGAGCCTATGTTGGTATGAGAAATGCCCCTGGAGGTCCTATGGAGACCAATTGACTCCTGTTATTACCAATTACTGACCTCTCCTTCGGGCATGCAATCTATTACTACATGTAATCATTCACTTAGCCCCAGAAGTGGATGTCTTTTAGCGATCATTCCTGGGTAGAACTGTGCTTGTTTTGGTTTCAATTAGTAGGACTTCGGCAGAAGAGGCTAAATAACATAATGTTACCCAAAACTATATGTTACTGACCAGCATCCTTACATCCTTGGTGTATGTAGGGGATCATCCTAAGGAGGAAGGTCAGGTAGTTGGCGACGATCTATGCTCTTTCGAACACTTAATCTTGCTGCTTCGAACACTTAATCGCTTTTTTGACTGAATCGAAAAAGGACTTTGCGGGAAGATACGTCTTACTGCTCGGAGTAATACCAAGCTCGTTTGAAAGGCCAGATCCCCAAGACATTTTCTGACCAATTCGCGCGCAGTTTGATGGATAGTCGGGTCACATTGAAATCATGCCCATTCGTTTCCGAACGTAAGTTGGGGCTTACTCCATATTCTGTTTTTTTTTCTTGTTTAAAGGCGTATGCGTCTATTGGGCTATGAACGCGGGGCTACCTACACGTTGCAACCCTTTTATAATGCCAGGTACTGGAATCGGTGCATTCAACGTGGTTATGACAATTGGCCCTTATTCTGATCAAATTTAATGAAACTGCCAACCTCTGAATTTGCTTCTAACTGCTACCACTTGAGGCGCTGAACACAGTATCCTCTTTCTGCTTTGTTCTGATATTGGGGCGTTCTACACTACCCAAATTCTGAGGCAAGTGCTTATTTATAGTTATACTCGTACACTCTTCGAGTATTTCTGAGTAGAACAGCTGAACTGGATCATGAGGGCGGCTTCTCATTTGATTTGAAGCTAGAATGTGAGGTTGAGTTGAGACCTTGAATAGACCCTAATACAGATGGCGAAAGGCGATATCTTCTTGCACAATATAAACATTGTATAGAAATATTTCTAAGTGGGAGGATGTAAATCTTCAGTTAATTAGACTTCAATAGAACTTCATTAACTACACAACTAATTACGGAAACTAAAAACAAGATTCTCTTAACCATATTTAGAACCATTGTTCCATTCACTTTTATCCTGTTTCCTTCCTGTATAGGGAGGGCTGGAGTGGTTTGGGAGTTTTAGGGCAAATAGCTACTAGGGATGGGCGATAGTCGATAGTTGAGTACTATCGATAGGCCGATACTATCGGTTAAAATATATCGATACTATCGATAGTTATTCGATAGTGGCTTTCCATATTCCTTACATACCTGTGATATAAAGAATTTAATGTTATTGAATTGAATCTAGGCGCACGGTAGTGCGCCAGGCCAAGTTCGGCCTAAGCATACTGTGTGTATATTACAGGCGGTCTTAGAGCCGATTTTTACCCTCTCATAACTTTCAACCAGGTAAAGATAAAGTTATGAAATTTTACACAGGTATTATTCTACTAGATGTGAGTAAAACTGGAAATTTTCATAATTCTACATCGAATAGTTTCTGAGATATAAGCGATCGAAAATCGGGATTTATAGGACTCACTGACTCATCAAAATTATTAGGCACTTCCCATGATGCTAGAGACTTGAAATTTTGCATGAAGATAGATATGAAGATGTTATTAAAGGGAAAAATCGAAAAATCGCGAAAAGTTGTGTCTGACTCCGCTTCCGGGGCGGGGGCGTGCCAGTTTTGTACTTCCTTCGGAAACCCATCATTCCGTCCGAAACCCATGATGTGGGGTATCAAATGAATTGTCTCGTTATGAAGAACCTATATTTGATGTTTTAAGAAACAATTAGACGCATATAGGCTCGGTAAAAATCTGATACCAGCTGTCTGTCTGTATGTTTGTTCCTTATACAAATAAACACCGTATGACCGATTTTGACAAAATTTGACACACATGTCGGTCTTTATCCGGGTAGTGTCATAGGCTAGTCAAAATCGTCTATCAGCTGTCTGTCTGCATGTTTGTTCCTTACACAAATTCACACCATTTGACTGATTTAGACCAAACTTGGCACACAGGCAGGCCTTGGTCCGGGGAATGCACTAGGCTAGGTAAAAAAGGTCTTTCAGCTGTCTGTCTGTATGTTTGTTCCTTATACAAATTCACACCGTTTGGCCTATTTTGACCAAACTTGGCACACGGGTAGGTCTTGATACGGGAGTGTCATATTACCTATGACGTTTTCTACTTTTTGTTCCATCGAAATGCCATCATTCTTTCTGAAACCCATCATGTGGGGTATCAAATGAATCGTCTGGGTAAGAAGAACCTATATTAGATTTTTTAAAAAACATTTCGACGCATCTTAACAAAAACAGTTGTGACTTCTTTCTTAAATGTAGTAAATAAAGTCGTAGGGGTTCACTGCATAATATACTTCAAAGCAGATACTAAGTTTTTCAAAGTCGAGCCATCTAAATTACAAAGTTTAGGATTACAAACCCAAAATGTATCGTCTTTGTTTCTTATCTTTTTCTTGAAGGCCTTCTACACTTTGCCTGTGATCTTTATCCTCGGGATAAGGTTCCTGTGTTTTACAGTGTAATAGTTTAGTTAAGAGAGCAATCAATTTGTCCTCTAGAGTAATGTCATCTGGAAGAGCTTCTAACATTTCTATTCTAGTGATTAGATGTATGTAGGTTGATTATTGGTATCAAATATCTAGCAGTAAGGAGAACCTTATGCAGAACCCGAAGACCCTGGTTTTATATGAAGTACAAAAGCCAGTAGGTATGCGGCAACTAAATTCTATTTAATACTTAGAAAAAAGTAATGAGATCCCCAAAAAAAAACATAAATGTGAAATAGAGGCCAAGTTCCTGCCCCCACAAAGAAACACTTTCCTCAAAAATATCCCCTCCTAAAACCCCCCAAAAACGCCTTACCATTCTACACTCCAAAAAAGTAGTATGAGTTGGTGTATTAATTCAACCAAAAATATTTTCCAATACAAGAGATGATACAAGAAAGAAATGTCCAAGTTCATTACTTGGAAGACCTCATAGTTACTTACTAAGAACAGTAAAGACACTTCAACTGACCTTTAAAAACAACAATAAAAATACTTATATCCAGTTACTAAAATATCACTTTCCTCAACCAGGTATATTCTTAAACTTGGCAATGTTTAGTTTTTCTCTAAAGATAATTTCGGCACAAAAAAACATTGCCAAGTTTAAGAATATACCTGGTTGAGGAAAGTGATATTTTAGTAACTGGATATAAGTATTTTTATTGTTGTTTTTAAAGGTCAGTTGAAGCTCACTAAATGCTCTACAAAAATGGTTCTGATGAAAGTTTTAAGTAGGCGATGTCAATCGGAGAAATAAGTGCTTAAAATTTTAAAGTAATTGATTTCGCTTATTCGAACTGTTCTTTTTGTCTGTTTTATTCCTTGTTATTTTTAAATTGCTTATAGTCAGATAATGTATTTGACAATAAAACAGATTAAGCAAAATAAGAAGATCAATTTATTGTTAAAAATGTAGCGTTCAAAGAGAGAGATCCCAAGGCTTTCCAAATGCCTCTGTGCGGAGGCCTTTCTGCCCGACTTATGGGATAGCTGACCCATACAGGTAAGATTATAATCAAGACCTTTCAAGACTGGTTAGTTTGAGATTTCATTTGGATAGGTGTTTCGCTATTGATCTAAACAAAGTAATAACTGTTTCTATTCTATGCCTTCATAAACACTAAAGATAAGAACGGAACCGCGCTAAGATGACGCAGTTCCTGCGAATCGGACTTTTTTACTTTCAAGAAAGGTCTTATTTACGATCTTACCTGGATAGGCCAACCCGCCCTAGGAAGGACCACTCTAGGCAGTTGAAAAGCTATATCTTGGAAATCCATATCTCTAAGATTAAATTGTTTTTCTTATTTTTCTTAACCTGATTTATTATCAAATACATTATCCAACTATAAGCAATTAAAAAATAACAAGGAATAAAAACTGACAAAAAGAACAGTTCGAATAAGCGAAATCAATTACTTTAAAGTTTTAAGCACTTATTTCTCCGATTGACATCGTCTAATCAAAACTTTTCATCAGAAGCTTTTTTGTAGAGCATTTAGTAAGCTTTCTAATGGTATTCTTCCGTTTACCAAGATTCTCATCCTTTTTCGAGATATTAAGGAAGGTATACAAAGTTACCAAAACTTTTTATGTCTGTTAATAAAATATTTTATTCTAACCCTTCCTTAACTCGAAACGTAACACAAATTTCAACATATTAGTTTTAATGAAAGTAGAACATGCAGAAAATGTTTCAACTGAATCCCATGATTCTAAGTACCCAAACCAAAAACGATATTCAAAAACTATTTCTCCAATTTTCTTGAAAACGGTTAAAGCTATCGCCTTGAAAATGGTTTCATTCGTTTTCCTAGCCCAAGAAGCCTATAAAACGAGTGCTTACAAGCTTATAAACTCAAAAACGTAAGCGTTACGATTTTTTTTTGCGTGAATTTCGTCCCAAACGCCATCTTCCAGTGGACGGAGTTTGCTGGTTAACGAACTTGACCTTTCAAATTGGACGACGGATTTTTGTACCAAATTTCATCAAAATCGGTCCATTCGCCTTCTACCTAGAGTGCGAACAGACAAATATATATATATATATATATATATATATATATATATATATAAAGAAATTTGAACCCCCATCATTTTCGGTCTCTAGGGGTTTTGAAACGCAAAATTTTCTAGTCGGCACTTCTGGATTGCGTCATGAGATCAACCTTATAAGCGGGGTTCCTCACTATGGGGGAGGGAGGGACCGCGCTAAAAAGTATTTCCAAAGAATATAATATGAAATGGCACAAAAAAGTGCTATTATTTCAAACTATGTTAGTTGTGCTTCTTGAGCCGCATATTACTAGAAAGAAAAAATACCTTTTCCGTTTTTCTTTGGCTCAGTCTGTTCCGCTGCTCAGAAATGGTTTTTCCAGCGGCTGAAAATACACGTTCTGAGGCTACAGACGAGTCTGGAGCACTAAGGTATTTCCTGGCTACATTATGTAGTTGGTTGTATTCCCCAGACGTTTCCTTTTCAGTATTTAATTCACCAGACGTATCAGTATTTAATACCAAAGCCCTCCAGGTGATGAGAACTAAAAAAAAAGAAAAAAATCTATCGATAGTCATGAACTATCGATATATCGATAGAGACTATCGACTATCGCCCTTCCCTAGGTCATACCTGTCGAAAGTCTACAGAGAACCCGTGTATAATTTAATTTATGGTAATTACTGCAGCATATTTATTTTTTCCCCATGTTATTTTTTTTAAATATTATTTGAACCATGTTAAACAGAAAGGAACCAAGCGCCTTATTTTTTTAAAAAATAAGTGTTATTTGTTTTCATATATTTAGTTGTCAGAAATGTTATTCTAAATAGAAACAGTATGAAAATAGTTAGTACATATTGTATAGTTTGATGAAAAAAAACTACCAGAAAAAGAATAATTTACTGAATTCCTGTGATATTGCTACTTAAAGGGCAATTTTCTCGGAATATGAGGTTGACGCAATACAGATGTGCCGACTAGAAAATTTCACGTTTCACAACCCACAGATCATGAAGTTAACGGTGGTTCAAATGGCACGGTGGTTTTCTCTTTAGCTGGCCCAAAAATGGACTGATATTAATGAAATTCGGTAGAAATTACTTTGTTTAATTTGAAAAGTCAAGTTGGTTAACCAACAGAATCTGTCCACCGGTTATTAAAGTGAAATCCACGCGAAACAAATCGTAACACTTACGTTTTTACGTTACCAGGCTCCAAAGTTCAAAGTGGTAAAACTTATGAATCCATTTCTTAGGTCTTATCTATAACTGTTCTCTCCCGAATGTGGAGAACGATTATTTCAATAAATTCTAAATGATTATTGTTATGTTGTAATGAGTTACAGGAATTGTTATTCTATTTTAAGACACACGACGCCACGTGCTTCTGTAGAAGTGACTGTGGTAGCCACGCCTCCTATTGTTTTGGTTGCACAACCCACCCTGGACTAGAATAGCGGCTTCAACCTCTTGTCCATTTTTTTGGACAAATATCATTATTTAGTTTTTTTTACCAATATTTGCATCCAAAGATTCTGTGGCGAATTGCTTGATATGTCGTCACTTTCCAAAAGAAGGCGATGTAAAACTGTCGTTCACTGACGCTTCATGATCTTCACAAAGTTGCGTAGTTAATTTGAGATATGCCTTTGTAATATTTGGTTGTATTCGCATAAATATGCTTTAGCGGTGACTAAACTGGAAAAAACGTTACAAAAAAGTGTCCGCTGGCGTTCGCGCATGCGCAGTGTCGTTAGCGCATGCGCAGTGGCCACGTAAGAAAAAGAAGACTGTATGTTATATAGTAGATTACATAGGTTTGTCGGGTGGACCTAAGCGTTACAAAAATGTGTCCGGTGTCGTTCGCTCATTCGCGGTGGCCATGTACGAAAAAGAAGAATATATGTTAAACAGTTACATATATTACATAGGTTTGTCGGGTGGACCTAAAACATATTTATGTTCCTGAATTTGAGCAGAAGGCTCTAAACGGATTTATTTTTAAGCCTTTGAACAAATATTTAACGATATGAAACATGTAGAGATATTTTAACAAATTGGCATACTTGAAAAATTGTTTTACATTCCGGCAAGATAAGAATTTTGTTTTGTGTCGATTGAATGATATTGTGACTCAAAACTAATATGATGAAGGCTTGATACTTTTCTTTCAGATTGTATGCTGTTTTAGAGTTTAATGAAGCTGTGAGGATAAATTGCTAAATCCTTGTCATAATAGTCGGTTGTTGATTGGCGTATCGAATCGCCATTGTAATTAGCTGTGTTTGCTGGTCTCCGCAGTGCGGTGGTCAGTCCGAAGTAGAGATGGGTGATAGTCGATAGTTGAGTACTATCGATATGCCGATACTATCGGTTAAACTATACCAATAATATCGATAGTTATTCGATAGTGCCTTCCCCTACTCCTTACATACCTGTGATATAAAGAATTTAATATTATTGAATGGAATTATCTATTACTTGCAGGATTAGATATATTTATAAGATTGCAAAAAGGGTTAAAACGAAAAACTAATTTATTTAAATTTATAAAAAGCATTTCCAAAGAAAAAAAATATCATGAGCCTCAAAAAAGTGCAATTATTTTAAACGGTTTTAGTTTTTCCCCTTTAGTTACATATTACCAGAAAGGAAGGCCAACATTTCCACTTTTTTTGGCTCAGTCTGTTCCGCAGCTCAGAAACGATTTTTCCAGCGGCTGAAAATACACGTTCTAAGGCTACAGACGAGCCTGGAACACAAATGCATTTCCTGGCTACATTATGTAGTTGGTTGTATTCACCAGACGGTTACTTTTCAGTATTTAAGTAAAAGATGGAATGGTTGGGATTCGGCTAAAGAAACCTCAATATGATTTTTTTTTAAATAAAAAATCTATATTTTGGACGTTTCGGCTAGTCATTGGTAGCCTTCGTCAGCTATGGAAATGCCTGGAGGCAGAGGAAGACCAAAGTTGACAGTTAAGTCACCATAGTGGAAGTGTCCAGGCACCATAGTGGAAGTGTTTTGACACTTCCACTATGGTGACTTAACTGTCAACATGCGTCTTCCTCTGCCTCCAGGCATTTCCATAGCTGACGAAGGCTACCAATGAGTAGCCGAAACGTCCAAAATATAGATTTTTTATTTTTAAAAAAATCATATTGAGGTTTCTTTAGCCGAATCCCAACCATTCCATCTTTACTTTTCACCTCGACGGCTAACTATCTAATCATCATGGTTTCAGTATTTAATTCACCAGACGCGTCAGAATTTAATACCACAGCCCTCCAGATGATGAGAACATCAATTGTAGAAAAAAAGTAAAAAAATAACGATAGTTCATGACTAACGATAGCTACTATCGATAGTAAATATCGACTATCGGCCATCCCTAGTCCGAAGCGTCGCTCTTCCATCCGATTAATGACTTTAAATCGCTCGCTCTTGTCCGTATCTTCAAGACAAGGTTCTATATTTGGGGTTATAGGAAACGGAGGGCCGATAACCGGGAGCTTTAGGAGGCAGTGGGAGTGTTGTGGGTTCGAGCCCCACAATGATTTATCTTGTTTAAAAATACTTTAAACAAGTGAAGAATACCATCAAGAACTGTGGTTAAAGGAATCTCTGAAGGTTTCTTCAGCTAATGCAAATATAGCTGCTAGTCTCCTTGAGATTAAGCTGCGGTAAATGTCTGGAGTCCTTCCTACCATCGGGATAATCCAGGAAGAACTGAGGAGAGGAATAGAGGCGGTCTAAGGATCAAAGGGGACAACTCATCATCTGAAGTAGTTAGAGTGGCCATGCAAACCTCTTAGAAAAGTACTAGTTAGGACACATATAAAACTCAAAACCGTTATTGACTTGGTGCAAAAATAATGATGGTTTTTATATATACAGTAGAACTTGGATAATTCGAACCTCTAGGGACCGATAAAAAAGTTGGAATTATCCAAAATTCGAATTACAAAAGTTTTTGAAAATAAAGGGGTAAAAAATCGAATTTCATATTTTCACATCTCTTAATTTTAAAAAAAATACATACATTTTATTTAAACAATACCAAATATTTCATAAATTGATGATTACGTACATATGTAATAAATAATTTATAAAAAAAGTAAAAATAAAAGTCTATTGTTTTGTAAAAAGTCATTTTCATGGGCAAGAATTTTTTCATTATTTTTCAGGTAACTTAATAAAGTGTTAGGAGGAATTCATTGGCATTTTTAGATTTTTTTCTTTATTCCATTTTCAACTTCTTTAATTGCAGCTATTTTCTCTAGCAACGTTAAAGTTTTATAACTTCTAGGCTTCGACATCTTAAATCAAGAAGTCACTGAACTGCACTGTACACCAGAAATTCAAGGCACAAACAATACAACAGATCTAGGCGATGACTCACCCGCGCTTCTTGTCCCGGACCCCCTACATCCGTATCTTACTATCCTTCTTACCTGAGGGGACAATATTTAAAAAAACAATTAAGATTGAACACCTCCCATTGGAGGTAAAGACTCGTAAAAAATTCGAATTATCCAAAATATTATTCGAATTAACCACGATTTTTTTACATTGTTTATGCCCTAAATTCTAGGGACCGAGAGAAATTTTCGAATTATCGAAGTTCGAATTATCCATGTTCCACTGTATATATATATATATATATATATATATATATATATATATATATATATATATACATATATACATATATACATTTACGGCGCATCTACAACTTGGCCATTAGCGCCGGGCTATCTACAGGTTGCCACTTTTTTATAATGCCAACTGAATGGTCGGTCACCCATTCAGGTACTGGCATGAATTTTTATATTTAATGAATTTTTATATTTAATTTAATTCTCCCCGTGTTAGTGTATCAGATCCGGAGTTCTCCTGATCCTTCTGGGCGTTCGTCCCAACGCCTGCAGGAACATCTTGCCGCAATAGGACATTGGAGGGAAAAGTAGGGAATAAACAAAATTCGAAACCAGAGATCATGTCCTTCTGTCTATTTGAAAAACACTCCACTTCCAGCAACTTACGAGGTTCGATATCTAGGATTATACCTTGACAGCCGACTGACATGGAACCCTCACACGAGACTGAAAAGACAAGAACTGAACAAAAGATA
Source organism: Gonocerus acuteangulatus (assembly GCA_946811695.1). Classification (NCBI taxonomy): domain Eukaryota; kingdom Metazoa; phylum Arthropoda; class Insecta; order Hemiptera; family Coreidae; genus Gonocerus; species Gonocerus acuteangulatus. Next base: position 7,336,750 of record OX328123.1, on the reverse strand, counting down.
CGGACTACTTAGACGGCTACTTGGACCTTCATCTAAATTATCGATTCATAACAAACTAGAATACAAAACATGGACTTGAACTCTGGGGATCTGCAAAAACATCAAAAATCAACAGAATACAGGCATTCGAATCAAAAGTCCTCCTTAAAATTGTAAATAGCCCTTTCTATGTATCCAACAAAACCCTTCACAACGATCTTAACATCCCATTTGTCCTTGCCCTTGCTAAAATCCGTTCCCAAACGTTCCACTCTAAGTTGTCCGACCATCCTAATCCTAAAGGCTTATCCTTATCTTCCCAATCCCATCCAGACAATCCTCCCAGGCGGCTTATGAGACAGTGGTCCCGAGATAAACTTACATAACCGATCCTATTGTTATCATTAACATATTTGTTTACACGCCTCTAGAAGTACCAACACTGGTTGTCTTCTTCCAAATACTGTATCATTTTATTTTGATTTGCTTTTCCAATTTTGACCAACTTTTAAAACCCGTGTCAACAAACTTGATTATTTTACAGTTGATGTACGTACAGATTTCAAATAAACAAATTAAAAAAACATTTAGGTGCGCTAAGCATCTGACTAGAATATATGGAGGGTTCAGAGTACAACTAGACCAAGTCCATTCTTGACATATTATGTTGTAATGGGATTGAAGAGTATTACTAAAATGTCTCTTTTCAGTGCTACAGGAGACTAAGTCCTAACTTCATTATTTTGCCGCTTGTAGCAGTTCTTGCTGCACATCTGAAGATATTCTCATTTGTTATCAGAGCACAAGTAAGCACAGTCCATGTTATAACTATTTTATGAACGAGGCTATACATAAATAATGTCAGTGTCAATGTTGGGCAAAACTAAAACTAAAATTAAAACTAAATTCACTTTTTGGAATAAACTAAAACTAAACTAAAAATTGAAACCTAAAAAAAAAACTAAAACTAAAATTTTACTAATTAATGGATTTTAACTAAACTAAAACTAAAACTAAATCTTTGGGAATTGACTAAAAACTAAATTAAAGCTTTAGCTTAGTTTAGTTTAGTTTTACTAAAATAACATGAATTAATATAAATCATATGTTATTTCGATACTTAAGTAAATTATTAAAACTAATAGAACTTGTCTAAGAATAAGAAACTGTGGCTTTTTCTCGTAATTTGCAAACATATGTTTTCTCATAAACTAAATTAGTTAACTAAAACTAAACTAAAATCACAAATTTAGGTCTCTATTACTAAACTAAACTAATTACCATACTAAAAACGGATTCCACATGACTAATAATTACCCAAATCTAAAACTAAAAATACAACATTAGTTTAGTTTTAGTTTGAGAAAACTAACGTTAGTTTTGCCCAACACTGGTCAGTGTTTAAGTTGAAATCTTTTCAAGACTTATACAGGATTCAGTCAATACGATTTATACAAGGTCTCTGCAATTAAAATGCATAATACTCATTTTCTGAAAACTGCAAAACATTTACTTGGTCTAGTTGTGCTCTGTTGTGTTAGTGATAGCTTGTTTTGCTGATAAATCCGCTTTATCAGACCTCTTGTTCCGTAATGGCTGGGAACCCAGCTGAAAATAACACATTAAAATATAGGTATTTGCTGGTCACTTCTCTGGCTATTTCCTCCATATTGCATTCCTAGTATGGCGTTTCTTTGTACAACCCCCCCCCCCCTCGTATTTCGTCACTTGAAATCATAATTTTTTTTTTTTTTTTTTTTGTTATTGTTAATTAGTTGAAGCCCTTTTGTTGTGTAATTGATTTGGAAGAGCCGACCGGGTGTAAGGTGAGGAAAAGTAGCTCGTTAGCTGGGGGTGGGGAGAAGTCCCCGCCTCCAGGTCGATACTGCTAGATGCAGAACCACCCCACAGTATACAGCTGGGGCGGTATGTCCATGGCGGTCTTGGCTCCACGGCTCGATCCGGGCCTCGTCTCCATTTACATGTTCATCAAGGACTTCGTACGGTCAGTATCAAACCTACCTCTCCTCTCTTATCTCTTATCTCCCGATCCTATCTCTTATCAATAAAGCAATATTCAAACTTACTCCTCCTTTTTTTTTTTTTTTTTTTTTTTTTTTTTTATTTAATTTAATATTTATTTATATTTGTATTCCTTTACAAAAATTCCTTACCACTTCCTAAGAAACTTATACACTCTTGATCCCTATAAATTGTTGTCTCTTAATTAAAAAAAAAAAAAAAAAAAACGTTTAGAAAATATAAAAAAAGATGACATACTGATTTATTTGGGTTTTGTCTCGTTACACAGCTCAGTTCTAAAAAAAAATTTCTAATAAACATATCCTGCAATTTCTTCCAGCAATTAATATCTTACAGAAAGTATTTGAACAGTAGAAGCGTAAAATCTGACGGACAGAGCCTTCATGGGACCTTCAATCTTATGGAATTTCTATTGACTTTTGGCGACCTTCAATGTACTTCTGGCTTTCAATTTTGTGCGTTTGTTGATCATTTTAATACGGAATTCGTTTACTAGTGTAAAATATTAGAAATTTGTCTTGTTATAAGTTGTTAAATGTCTTGTTTGTAGATAAATCAATTTGTGGATAGGTTAGGTAACGTATTCATCAACAGGAAGATTTATTTGTTCAAATATTTAATTTTTTTGGGATTTTTTTTTCTTTTTCTGTAACATCAGTTTTTCAAACCTAATCTCTCTTTGACAGATCATTTTTTGCGATGGGTTAATAACACGAATAAAATCCTACATTTTACGGATTCGACTTTATAGGTTCCAGGTACACTTTATATAGGTTTTGTTTGTTGATTATAACAGTTTTCGAGCAAATGGGGGAAAACTAGACCTTTCTTGGGATTTTCGCACATTTTCTAAAATATGTAGAAACGGGTTAGGAAATCGTGGTTAATTTATAGAATCTATTCGAAAGCTTAGTCCATTTCCTACAAAAATGGTTCTTATGAAATTTTTAGTAGAGCGATTCCATTCGTATAAATTGGTGCTTGAATCCGAAGTTGTCGGTTTCGTTCTTTTGAACAGGGTTTTTTTTTTTTGCCTCATTTTTTTTTTCTTTTAACTACAATAAGCATTCGCCTAGCTTGAAGACTGTAATTTATGAAGTAGTGTCAACTGAAGCTACAGCATATTTATTTTCCTGAATTTGAGCAGAAGGCTCTAAACTATTTTTTTATTTTATTTTATGTAATTCATCTATTAGGTAGTTATTTCCGAAGATACGTAGCTATTTAGGCGGTACGAAGCTCGCGGGGTCGGCTAGATTAATTAATAAAGCCGGGGAGCCGGGCCGGGCCGTGAAAGAATGTCCACCTCACTTTCTCACCGGGGTCCGGGCCGGGACACGGACCCGGCCCGGACCCGGCACGGTCTAGAGTGAATATACCTCCAATGTATTCTCTACGAAAGTCATAACATCATCAGGAAAGTAAATGTTATAAGTAGTAGGAACTTTAAATTGAAATTGCACGACCAGTCAAAATGACTGGTCTGGTAAATCTAGTGTTAATGACCCAGATGTTGGCGCGGCATTTACTTTAAAAAAAAAAAAAAAAAAAAAAAAAAAAAAACTTTAGGAAATCAAAATTTCTACAGGTATTTTATTTTTCGCAAAACGTTTTCCATGCACGTGCAACGACAACGGTCTTTATTCATTTGAGCCTTCCTCCTAAACTTAGAGTGTTGGAGTAGGTCTTGACTGAAGGTAGTTTATTCGTTGGACTTTTTCCATTGTTCTAAAGAAAGACTTGTCAATGTGCTTCTGTTTTCAAATAGGGATCAAATATTCAGTGAGGGCTTTGAACCAGAGTTAACAATACAGCACGCTAGAGACTGGTAGCTGTTCGTGAGAAAATCACCGCTTTATCTGGGGGGTTATTTTCTAAAGGGTTCTGGAGGGAGAATTTAACAATCTTGACGATATTCCCTTAAGGCGGCGAGGCAAAATAGTGCCAAGCAACATTTTTAACAAAACTTAACTGTTGCTGCTATATGACAGATATTATGTGGGACTATCAGTTGGGGGCAACAAGATTAACTAGCATCAACAGACCACTTTGTAGTAATATCTTAGTAGCATCAACAGACCACTTTCTAGTAATATCTTAGTAGCATCAACAGACCACTTTGTAGTAATATCTTAGTAGCATCAACAGACCACTTTGTAGTAATATCTTGGTAGTATTTGCATCATAGACTGAGAGTCTCAAGTAATATCATAGATATAGCAGCTACAGTTAAGTTTTGTTAAAAATGTTGCTTTGAACTATTTTGGCCCGAGCTCTTCAAATCGTAACACACCTGTATTATTGCTAATGATTGTCTAAGTGTGTAATACACTTCACTGAATGAATCTAAACCAAACACCTCATTAAGGAGCAGCAAATACTTGTCCAATGGAATTCAATCAGACACCTTTTGATCGATATCTTCTACCTCTCTTAGTGAAAATAATCACTCGTTTTTTTCTAGTCACTTCGTTATGTGAATGAGTAACGATTAAGGATTAACTATGCGATTTTAATCTTAAACTACTTTCTTTTTTTAATTTCGCCCAACATGGTCGTGCGTTTACTTTCTCTTTTTCTCATGACAATCGTTCTGAAAGAGATTTTATAATATAATTAATTTAGTTAGTTCATTTTGGATTATTTTCCAACTTAAACTCGAGCGCGCACTAAAGATTTTTATCTTCTCGTGTCTTTGTTCGAGGGTTGGATTCATGCCCCATACCGTCCCTAAGCTCACCCAGCCTATAATTAAATTAATGGCTACCTGCAAAGGATGATATCAGGCGGCCGGAGCATAGCACTAACCCCACTATCTTTGTGTGCCGTAAGATGTTGATTCAGATATCGCTACTGTATCTGATCCTCTGGGACTGTTACGGGATTGATTTTATGTGCGTATATATATATACATACAGTAAAACCTCGTAAACCCGGAGGAGTATTGAAAACGAAATTATGTTTTTCAGCCTAGTAAACGAAGACTTGTTTTACAGACAATAAATTGTTATTATCAGTAGTTAAATTCCGCGATTTTTCCTAGGTTAATGTACCTACGTGAATTTTCCAAGCGTCACCTACAGTATCGTATCCACTCTCTGAATAATGTGCTTAGTTATGCAGCTCCTGCGTGACGCAAAAGTTTTGTTGACATTCATGAATATAATTATTTATTTTTTTAAATTTTAACGTCCATTATTATTAACTAAGAATTATAGGACGAGTTATCTATAGGTTACCACCCTTTTCTAGCCAGGATAGGGTTGATGCCAACTCTCCTAGCCACCTCTCCTAGTGGGAATGGAACCCACGACTATTGGCATGAAGTGTTAAGTGCTCAAGCCTTAACACTCACGGCCACTGGGCCTCCCCAATATAATTAGACTGTTATTAGATAAATATAATTTATGAGTAGGATTCTATGAATTATTGATAATCTTTTTATTTTTCACAAATATATTCAAATTAATAGCCATTTATTTGAATTTGATTAGAATAAATACTGTTATACTCATTCGAAACAATATGGTATTTAATTATTTTTGGGCTTTCAACAAACGGAAGCTACAATCATTGAGATTAGATAGATTCCTTACATGGTTTATTTGTAGGAAATGTTTTCCTACTTCTTAGAATCTTCTTCGCCGATTAGATATCTCTGATGTCAGATGGCTTTAATTATAGATATTAATTATGAAAGTTGTAATTAATATTTCAGATTCATATATCTGTAAAGATAACATTCCATTATAAAATGGTTATTCATAAGGAGGGGCCGTTATCTACTTAATAATTCATTTATATAATTTAGACAAATTAAGAAAGCTCTCTCTCTCTCTCTCTCTCTCTCTCTCTCTATATATATATATATATATATATATATATATATATATATATATATATATATATATGGGGGGGCGAGGTTAGCTCAGTGGTAGAGCACTCGACTAATGAACTGGAGGACCAGGTTCAAAACCCGAGCGCGCACTAAAGATTTTTTCTTCTAGTGCTGCCGTTCGAGGGTTGGATTTGGGGTCCCAGATCGTCCCTAGGCTCACCCAGCCTATAATTAATTTAATTAATAATGGGTACCTTGGGTGCTAATGACTCTAGCAGTCGAAGCAGCCAAAATCAGGCGGCCGGAGCATAGTATTGACCACACTATCTCCCTAGTGTGCCGTATGGTCAATAATCAGATACCTCATCGCTATGTTCGCGAACTCTTAAAATCAATAAATAAATGAATATATATGAATGTGATTTGACCAGAGTTGGAATATGGGTGACAAGCCACAGCGGATCACATGTGCAGGCATGAAGAAGTAGTATTTTTTATGACCTACGCCACATATCCAAATGAATATATCAATTGCTCAGAAATACTAGGAATAGTGTATATATATATATATATATATATATATATATATATATATATATATATATATATATAAACATACATACATACATACATACACATACACATACACATACTGGGTGTAAGGTAAGTGGTGACGAATACCTAAGGAGGTGATAGTAGACACCAAATAGAACACAAATGGTCCTTCGGTCTAAGGGTCAATTCACAACAGGGAGGGAGGAAATTTTAATGTTGCGTTTTTTTTAGGTTAACAAGGTTTTTTGTTGAATAGTAAGGAATAAGTAAATAATTGTTTAAGATATCTATGTCCCAATTGCAGTGCCGTAAACTTAACAAAATTTACTTGAAGAACAAGTAGACTTTGTCAATTATAAAACCAGTTAAAGAGGGCTAAAACGCAGTTTAAATTTACTAACTTGTTTTTTTTTGGGGGGGGGGAGTAAATTATGGGTTATTTCCATATATTTTTGTCAATTTCTATTAAATTCCAGATTTCCCACTTCAGGAAAATTTTCTTATTTCATATAATTAAGGAATATAATAATTAAGAAGGCTCTTATTTTTTGGTATTGACATAATGAAATGAACTATTTATTAATAAAATAAACTTTTTATTAATAAAAAATTCAAAATAAATTTTAAATAAACAAAATATTTTCTTTCATGCAATAATAATAAAATAAATTGTTGGTTATTGATAAATTTCAATATGCCCCCCACCCTGGGAAGACATTATCTCGTCCCGTACAAGAAAACCCTCCAAAAAATAAGTTAAACAGCGTGTTGGATCCCTTTCACTAGTTTTATAATTGGCAAAGTCTACTTGTTCTTCAAGTATTAATTACGGGTTCTCCGAAAATCGTGGCTTGAGTTGACAATTTTGACAATCGTCCATGATGAGACAGCAACAGGAAGTTATGTTCGAAGTAGAGGAAATATTTTGTCAATAGTGTTTTCAACAGTTTTATCAAATAATGTAATGTGGCAATAGATATCGCACTAGTATTTCTACATCTCAAAAATCGGTTTTATTCACACCATCATAGTTATGACTAGAGCCCGAAAGATAGGCATTTATTTTTGGTTAAAATAGGCAGGCAAAAAGGCACTTGAAATACTGAAAATAGACATTTATTAGGAGTAAATGCAAAGAGGAATCTCACTCACTATTAATGAAAATATGTATTTTAAATACTCATTCATTTCTTTATTATCAATTTATCACAGAATTAGTGTACATACTCTTACTTTCCCTTCTTACAAGCAACAACAAGATGCTTTTTGAAAGTATGAACTCTCATAGACCTTTTAAGAAAAAATGTTTTTCATCAAGGAAAAACTTCCTCTGCATTATCTTATCATTTCTAAATCCAGAATACCAGGTAACTACACAATTGTCACAGCAAAATAAGTGCAAGGAAGGAGGCGTAATTATCTCATCCTCTCTTTCCTCCTATTCATTATGCCTGTGTATTCCTTCTACCAAGGAAGGCTCTGTTATTTACAGAGGGTCAATCCAGGGGTTGGGAAAATAAGTGTAAGGAAGGAGGCGTAATTATCTCATCCTCTCTTTCCTCCTATTCATTATGCCTGTGCATTCCTTCTACCAAGGAAGGCTCTGTTATTTACAGAGGGTCAATCCACGGGTTGGGAAAATAAGTGTAAGGAAGGAGGCGTAATTATCTCATCCTCTCTTTCCTCCTATTCATTATGCCTGTGCATTCCTTCTACCAAGGAAGGCCCTGTTATTTACAGAGGGTCAATCCACGGGTTGGGAAAATAAGTGTAAGGAAGGAGGCGTAATTATCTCATCCTCTCTTTCCTCCTTTTCATTATGCCTGTGCATTCCTTCTACCAAGGAAGGCTCTGTTATTTACAGAGGGTCAATCCACGGGTTGGGAAAATAAGTGTAAGGAAGGAGGCGTAATTATCTCATCCTCTCTTTCCTCCTTTTCATTATGCCTGTGCATTCCTTCTACCAAGGAAGGCTCTGTTATTTACAGAGGGTCAATCCACGGATTGGGAAAATAAGCTTTCGAATTGATATTTGTGACGGCAAAATGTAATTTAATTTGTGAAACCTTTTTTGTTTTCGACGAACCGAAATTCGTTATTTGCTTTTTAAAATGTTTAAATCGCAGAAAAAAATTGCATAACGAGCAAAAAAGGCAAAAAAAAAGTCTTTAAATCTTAAAAAAGGCAAAATAAAAATTGTCTCTACACTTCCTAAATGCACGGAAACATATTTATTTCTATCTGATTCTTCAATATATCCATTCAGATAAAAAAGACATTTTGCCTAACTTCCGGGCTCTAGTTTTGACTATGTAAGACATGGTAAATATCTCTTTATCAACCATCAAAACTATATATACCTAGCTACAGAGCTTCTACACTAGAGGGAACTTGTGTCACTCTTCCTGTCTTAATGCTATTCCATCTACAAAGGCAAGAGTGACACATTTTCAGTTGAGTTTTATTTTGAGTTGTGTCACTTTAGAAATACTAGTGCGATATGCTTAATGTACATCGCCATTAAATGGAAGAACGATAAATAAAATGAATTAATACTTAGTGACAAAGGAAGCCATATTTGTGCCTTCGGGTATGTATCGAGGTCTTTGCCCCGGTTTTACAGCGAGTTCTCAAATTTCCTTACACGCTTACCCTGTAATATTTCAATCGACCACGACACGAATAGGGTGCCGTGACTCTCGATGAAATACTACCCGCAGACTCTTCGATCGCTTCGTCCTTATCCACGCCACAATCATAATATATTGGATAACTCCGATAAAGGAAGGTTATTCCTGTTGGAACTGTGTCATCTTAGTGTGTGATTTTAGCTCTGAGGTTTATGAGTAGTACAAATTTTATGATTTTCGACAATGTTCTTGTAAAACACTTTACTTGAAACTGCTTTTATTTTCATTGTAACATACAATAGAATAGAACATAACATAACCATAACATAACACAACATTGAATGAATTGCACCAAACTGGAAAACATGTGTTATAACCATCTGGTTACTAAGCAACAGCAATTATAGATAGAGTAGTGAGAAATGCTTAGATATTACAGTTCTCTCAATGTTGCTGGGCTATCGGAATAGTGGAAGCTGACTGACCTGGAAGATATGAAGCTCCTATTGAAATAGGGGAGGGAGAAGAGCCCCATTCCAGGTCAAGAGGGAGGCACAAGTACTTGGTCGAGGGGGCAACCCAAACTTTTTTGGGAGGGAATCGAAGTAATAATACCGTTGAATAAAATTGCGTTAAATAATGTGTCATAAAAATTAACGCTGCTATATAATTTCGTGCAGTTTATTATATCACGGTTCCCGTCATATTATAAGTTATACATCAATTGATAAGTAATCAAAGTATAATGTTTCTTGACTCTAGGGTGCTACGGACCAGTGTCAACAAACAGATAATGTAAATATAACCCGTTTTCTATAAGTTACCATTAACAGGTGTTTACCCAGTACAGGTTAAAATTCGTCGTCAGTAATAAATGGACGTTAAAATTTAAAAAATTTTGTTCCCAAGATATGATTTGGAAACACCCATTATATTTGCATTACCAAAAAGTGTTGTAACTTGGGATGCTGATGGGTGAGGAGGCTGTGCAAGGGTCCGGTATAATATTACCTCGGATGGACCATCACCAGGTACAGCGTAAACTCTATGGGGGACAAAATCACAGTTTATTTCTAGTAATTCAAGGTTTGCCATTATAGTTGACATGCAACGCATGCTGCCTAGGCTTGTCTGTTCTAACCAACTAAAACTTCAAACCCATCTAAAAAAATGTGAATATCAACAAATCCTTTTCTAGCGAGTGCTTACATGCTAAAGGGAGTATCCATGCAAAATTTCAATTTTTTCTGTCAAGTGGTATGAGCTGGGAGATGATAGGTCAGTGAGTGGTATTGGACAAATATTTGAGTGGCTTAATATCAAAGACGGACACCTGTAATTTTCTAAATGTTGAGAAAATCACCTTTTATGTTCGCGAGTTATAGTAAATATTTCTTTGAAAATATTTATTTAATAATTAGGCTTATATGTTTGAAATTGATATTGTTCTGTTTCTGATATCAATACCACTCAAACAATTAGTGAAAATTACCTTTGAACCCATTGGGTGATTGGTAGGTGTTCGTTTATGAAAAACACCTCCACAGCAGGAGTCCGTTTTTGAAACAAAGCATCTAGTTTGAAGCCAGAAATTACATGTTTACGTCCGTTTTTTACAGAAACTAATTTCATCATTGAAAAGAGCAGACAAAAAGCTATAAAAATCCACTGCTAACTGAATTTCGATTTTTTTACAGATGTCCGTCTTTGATATTAAGCCACTCATATAGTAGATGCATGTCTGAAAATATTCAAATACTAGTAAATAATAATTATCACAATTTAAACATTTTAAATATCAGAAAAGATATGAGGAAAATCACACCCCTTTGATTTTTCGGCTGCACCTCGGGCTTTATATTGCCTAGCCTGGAAAATGTGAATTTTTTGTGTATTAATAACGTATTGTAGTCCCGCGCAAACACAAATTAATAATTAATCAGCTGTTCATTATAAATATAAAAGAGCAAAACTATTATTTAAGATTGTGAGTATCTTCTGAGAAACGCGCTTCATTATGAGCTCTTGCTTTTTTTTCACTTTGTTGAGAATACTTTTTTTTTTTTTTTTCTGCACTCTTGGTGAAATAAAATTGAACAATTAAATGAGTAAAATTATAATGACTAAAGGTAGAAAGGTGATAAATAAAGAGAGGTGTAATAAGAAACATAGACAGATATTCGAGTGGAAGATTAGAGCTAGGAACAGAGGTGTAATAAGAAACATAGACAGATATTCGAGTGGAAGATTAGAGCTAGGAATGGAAGAAAAATAAACTATATCTTATTCAAATGTTGCTTTCTCCTATCTAGTTTTTGTAGCTCCTCCTTGGATTCATCCTCCGTCTACCTCCCATACTTGTAGGGTTAAGCAGGTCCACTAGATGCAGGCAATGATTGAAGATTTATCTACTTATACAATTACTGGATTTAATTACAGTATGTTGTTAGCGTGGTTCCTCCCTCCTTCCATGTGGGCGAAACCCGCTTATGAGGTTGACCTGTAACGAAACTTTCATGTTTCAGATCCCATAAATCGATAATATAATGGTGGTTCAAATTTGTGTATATATCAGGCTGTACCGTATGAAATGTCAGTTTTGGTCTTGCAGATTTCCTTCAAGTGTCTTGAAACTGTCGTGGCTCCTACTCCGAGTTCTTTGGCATATTCCCTAGTGCTTTTTGAGGGACAATCTTCAACCCTTTCTTTCAGGTGGTCATTATCAAGTTTGGTTTCTGGCCTTCCTCGCTCTTCGTTGTGAAGGTCAAAATTTCCACTTCGAAACCTTGAAAACCACCGGTAAACAGTTCGTTCATTCACCGTTCCCTCCCCGAACGCCGTGTTAATGTTCATACACGCCTCAGCAGAGCTATGACTGAGCTTAAATCCATAATGAAAAATAACACGGATTTCCGTTGAAGTCATAATTTAAGTTTTATTTTTTTCTCAGAGGATCGTTCTCACAACACAGTACGCAAGTTACTGATTAAATAATAGGAATAAAAGAGCTTTAATTCTATATGAATAATAATGATGTTTGTAAATAATGAAATAAAAAGGAAAAGGATTAAATCGCAAAGTAAACAAAACTGACATTTCATACGTTACAGCCTGATAAATATATATATATATATATATATATATATATATATATATATATATATATATATATTTGTCTGTTCGCGCTCCTGACGGATCAAAAATGGTCCGATTTTGATGAAATTTGCTACAAAAATCTTTCGTCTAAATTGAAAGGTCAAGTTCGTTAACCAGCAGAATCCCTCCACCGGAACGTGGCTTTTGGGGAGAAATTCGCGCAAAAAAAATCGGAATGCTTCCGTTTTCGAGTTCGTATACGCATGCTGGTACTCGTTTTATTTTTTTTCGGAATTTAGGGAAACTAATGAAACCATTTTCAAAGTGATATCTGTAACCGTTCTCGAGAAAAATTGTTTTATTTTATTATTTAAGACCACTAATAATATTTGTATTCGTTTTTATATGCTTTTGTTTTTTCTTTATTTATATTCATATTTTTAGGTTAATTTGTTTATTGTTTATAGTGTATTTATTTTCATTCTTATGGGACGAAGTCCCAGAATAAAGTATTTTTATCATTCATCATCATTCAAAAAATTGAAACACCTAGTTTTCCAAAATAATTTTCAGTTTGGCTGTTGGGATACGATTAATACAGTTGCAATTTGTTCCAGACGTTTGATATCCATCTAATCTAAGATAGATAGTTTCCGTTCGAACCAAACGAACTGTGAACTAGAAATAAAATGTTTTATTAACAGACAGGCTTGGAAAGTTTTGGGGGTTTCGTATATATTCTAAAATATCTCAAAAACTTCATAGTAGAGATGGAGATAGTTAGCCGTTGCAGTGATACGAAGACAAGGTATGGTTGGGATTCGGCTAGGAGATGGAGATAGTTAGCCGTTGCAGTGATACGAAGACAAGGTATGGTTGGGATTCGGCTAGGAGATGGAGATAGTTAGCCGTTGCAGTGATACGAAGACAAGGTATGGTTGGGATTCGGCTAGGAGATGGAGATAGTTAGCCGTTGCAGTGATACGAAGACAAGGTATGGTTGGGATTCGGCTAGGAGATGGAGATAGTTAGCCGTTGCAGTGATACGAAGACAGGCTATGGTTGGGAATCGGCTAGGAGATGGAGATAGTTAGCCGTTGCAGTGATACGAAGACAAGGTATGGTTGGGAATCGGCTAGGAGATGGAGATAGTTAGCTGTTGCAATGATACGAAGACAAGGTATGGTTGGGAATCGGCTAGGAGATGGAGATAGTTAGCCGTTGCAGTGATACGAAGACAAGGTATGGTTGGGATTCGGCTAGGAGATGGAGATAGTTAGCCGTTGCAGTGATACGAAGACAAGGTATGGTTGGGATTCGGCTAGGAGATGGAGATAGTTAGCCGTTGCAGTGATACGAAGACAAGGTATGGTTGGGATTCGGCTAGGAGATGGAGATAGTTAGCCGTTGCAGTGATACGAAGACAAGGTAAGGTTGGGAATCGGCTAGGAGATGGAGATAGTTAGCCGTTGCAGTGATACGAAGACAAGGTATGGTTGGGATTCGGCTAGGAGATGGAGATAGTTAGCCGTTGCAGTGATACGAAGACAAGGTATGGTTGGGATTCGGCTAGGAGATGGAGATAGTTAGCCGTTGCAGTGATACGAAGACAAGGTATGGTTGGGATTCGGCTAGGAGATGGAGATAGTTAGCCTTTGCAGTGATACGAAGACAAGGTATGGTTGGGATTCGGCTAGGAGAAAACAAAAATATGTATGTATGGTGTATATATTTTTTAGCTGAAGACGGCTGCCAAAGTGCAGCCGAAATGTCCAATATAGATTTCTTCCTGAAGATATGACGTTTTTTCTCCTAGCCGAATCCCAGCCATACCTTGTCTTCGTATCTCGAAAACTGTTGGTAAATCGTCCTAGGTTAAAGGTGAATATTCGAAAGCTTACCCTACAAAAAAGATAAATTTCGATGAGGTGTGATATCTATCCGAGAAATAAGTTTTTAAACCTTCAAAATTGTTAGTTTTGTTCTTTTCAAAAGGTTTTTGTCACTTTTATCTAACGTTTTTATTAGTTTTTGTTTTTTAATTGCATTTAATAGTATAATTATTCTAATAAACTATAGTGTGAAAATGAGAAACGTATTGGTAATAGTGTTTCCCATGGCGAACGTTGAGAAGGTGGGGGGAGTCATTTCCGCTTAGAATACTATCAGTTTCCTGTTCTGGCGCCTGAAATCTTCTTTCTCTTTGAGATGTAATTTTATATTTTTCACGGCAGATCAAAACCTACCAATAACTGCTTCTACTCCTTTGCTAATAGCACTAGGGATATGAAGGGAACCGCGCTAAGATGACGCAGTTCCTGCGAGTCGGACCTTTATTCTCGTTGCGTGATAAACCCCCCGGGTAATATGCTTGGTCTATCACTAGCGGTGGGAGTCCCTAAATCAGAGAGAACAGCTGTGAGGATTAATGTCGCTTCCATTAGCAAAATGGGATTCGGGCTTTCTCCTTGGTTCCATAACCGTATATTATCTTCAAGTCATAAAGCATAATAAACAGATAAAGTCTAGACGTTGTTTGTTTTTACAACATCTCAGCTCTTCCTCTTGAAAAGTCATTTCATGCATTTGACTGTTCAACTCAAATCAATGACTAGAAACAAGCGGAAGGAGGCCTGATGGCCGAGAGTGTTAAGGCGGGAACACTCCGTGGGTCGTAGGTTCGATTCCCACTATGGTGTGGTGGCTTTTCTTTAGATAAAAGAAAAGGCATCAGCCCTGTCCTGGCTAGAAAAGGGTGGTAACCTATAGATAACCCGTTCCAACATTCTTAATTAATAATAATGGACGTTAAAATTAAAATAAAAAAATAATAAATGAAACAAAGGTTTTTATGAAGAAATTAAACAGTATTTGTTTACATAACTTTAGGAGTAATTAAAAAAAATAGCAGTGGACTATGTGGCCATGGATAAGTGGAAAATAAAGGATTTTACACGGGGGTATATTCCCAAAGGGGTGGGGGGGGGGTTAAGTCGGTTAGGATGCAACAAGGATATTACTAGGTTTTAGAAGAAGGTGGTGAAAGGTGTTAATGTTCTCTGATTTCTAAGGTGAAAAGCAAGGAGCCTTGAGCAAATAGTGGTGGTGAAGATGGCTTACGGAACACATTGGTGTAAAAGAGCGAAATATCCTGGCTTTCAGTTTTGTAATTAATGTTGTTGGGGATTAAAATAATGTAAATCGGACTTTTAGAGTCATCATAGATGGATGTGTATTTCTGAGTAATGGCGTGTTTTGCGAGTGCTTTACACAACACAAACCTAACGATCAAACACAAAGACATCGGTACATCTGCCCTTGCATAAACGCCATTTTTCTAAGAAATAGCTGATTATGCAATAATTTTTTGGGGTCATAAAAGCTGGAAAACTAAAATTATGGCTCAAACAACGTTAGCTTTAAGCATCTCGTATATCAAATTTCTATGTCATGTTGACTAAGCAAAACAGTTTACTAACACATTTAGGTTAAATTATATCGAGGGGCCGCCGCTCTGACAAAAACTCTGTTAATTTCTGATTGGATTAAAAGCTGAAGGTGACCTGTTGACCATTCATATGACCCTGACCTGTATGGGGATTGATTGTTGCTCCAAAAGCTAAAATAGTAACATTGAGAATTTGAGGGACTCACCTTGATCTAGTGGCTAACGCAAAGGATTCTCTTGCGGTAAATGGGGGTTCGAATCCCGTCTGCAGGAGGTTGAGTTCTTTCGTCTGTAGGTGCTCTGAAATAATTCCCTGTTCCACCAGATGGAATTAAAATCAATTAATTTAATAGTGGCTAATTTTCATTGATCTTGGAGCGGGTGACGAAGTGGGCTCATTCCACGTGGTCTAGGTTTTTCGCGTGTACACCCGGAACTTGTCAAAAGGAACTTTGAGTCACTTCCTATGTAATTCAATGGGGCACCACACACGAAGCTACTGGTTAGTGACTGGTTGCCTGGTGACTAGCATGGCCAGTCGCTAGGGGTTCAGTTACTAACTTGTGTGTGATGGCTGACCAACAAATCAATATCTTGCTGGTGGGGAAAGTGGGAAAACATCATATTTTATATAATTACCATATTTTGGGTTATTCAAGAAAATACGGAGAAGGCTTGGGCAGTGGTCGGGAACGTCATAAAATTGACCAATTTACCTATTCTGAAAACATTTTTCAAGGTATAGGTGTGTATCCCAACAACTAATAGCTATTCTTCTTTTCCGACACCAGACATAATTGTACAATATTATGGTTTCTTCGCCACTTGAATCTTCTCCTATGACATCCATTATAACACTGAACATGAGAGATTTTGGTCTGTAATGAGTAGCCTCGTGTGTGCAACCAAGTGACCAATTATTCTGTAACTGGTTAGTTACCTGAGTTACCAACTAGTAGCTTCGTGTGTATACCGCCTTAGAAAGGTTTACATGGGTACGATGATAGCTGTTACACTGGGTGCAAACATATAAATAAATAAAGCAAAAATAAAAACTAAAGGCAAGAAAGTGAACAATTTCTTTGTATGCAGAACTTATTGATAGAACATTGAAGATTTTCACATGTAATGTTGTGACCCATGATCCTGAGGAGTCCACACTTTATTACGTACCAGCAAAAGACCTGGATAACTTCTCACAACTTCTTTCACGAGGCCAACTTGAATGCAGAACTTATTGATAGAACATTGAAGATTTTCACATGTAATGTTGTGACCCATGATCCTGAGGAGTCCACACTTTATTACTTACCAGCAAAAGACCTGGATAACTTCTCACAACTTCTTTCACGAGGCCAACTTGAATGCAGAACTTATTGATAGAACATTGAAGATTTTCACTTGTAATGTTGTGACCCATGATCCTGAGGAGTCCACACTTTATTACGTACCAGCAAAAGACCTGGATAACTTCTCACAACTTCTTTCACGAGGCCAACTTGAATGCAGAACTTATTGATAGAACATTGAAGATTTTCACATGTAATGTTGTGACCCTTGATCCTGAGGAGTCCACACTTTATTACGTTCCAGCAAAAGACCTGGATAATTTCTCACAACTTCTTTCACGAGGCCAACTTGAGTGTACTTTACTCCTCCGAATGCGCTAATAAGTGCAACTTTTCCTGTATTTATAACAGCTGTAAAATTTATAAAACACTAGCTGTTACCCAGTGTGCCATGCTACACCTACTTTCTGCCTATGACTCTCCCCGTATCAAGATCTACTTGATATCTAGTTGTCTATACCCAGTTACGAAAATCGGTCAAACGATGTGAATTTGTTTTAGTTCATAATGATACCGGCAGAGGCCAGCACAACAGCACTTCATCTAACAGCCGATAGAAGCCAGTAGCAGAGCCTGCGAGTAGATAGCTCTTTTCAAAGAATAGCCAGCGCTCCTTAGTTAGACAGTGACTGTTATGAAATAAAATTGAAATAAACTGCATTACATGATTATATAATTATGTAAAGTCATCAATGAGTTCGAGTTATTCTAATTATCAGGAACATCAACAAATAAATTTGAGACATTATTCAAAATGGCTGTCAATTCAAAATGGCCGTCACAATCTGAATGGTTCAGTGTAGCCAATTTTTCTTGAACAAAACTTTTGACCAAATTTTGAAATTTGACTATTTTGACCTAGCCTAGGAGATTTCTCGAATCAAGACCTACGAGTGTGCCAAGTTTGGTCAAAATCGGTCAAACGGTGTAGATTTGTGTTAGGAACAAACAAACAAACAAATAAACAGAAAAACAGACCGACAAGTGATTTTTATATATATATATATATATATATATATATATATATATATATATATAGATTTACTCTGTTTACTTTGAGCAGAAGCTAAACAGACAGAAGATATCTTCATGAGAATTCCATACCGTACTGTATTGATTTCTTCCCGTCAGTCTGATACAATAAGGTTTCTACAGTACTTGGGATGTAGGTCAGTTTTCACCTCCCACCCCGTCTTAATTACTGACATTAGAAGCAGTTAATGAACAGTTCGTGTCATATGGTGTTCCATAAGGAGACACGCTAGGTCCTACACTACCTCAGCCTTACCTTGTCTGCTTGCAGTATCAGAATCACTCGACTCCTTTGCTGCTTCCCTACAACTTAGGGGAAAATAGACAACCTTCTTCAAATAATTACCAGTTCTCCTTTTCAGATGTAGCTATATCGGAGCGCATTTATCTTCCGCAAAAGGTGTTAAATTGTTTTATTTTATTTTTCTAGCCACATCGTCGATACAAAAGCAAACTAACGAATATGAAAATCACCACTTTTCAGAGTGGAAAAGTATTTATTCATAACTTTTTTTTGGACAGTCAAATATTCGGCAGATTTGACCTTTTGATAGTGGAATACTTTCCCTTTAATAGAGTGAAGTCAGATTGAAGAATTTGCTGTAAATAAGTCCAGCAGAAATTATTAAAGATGGACAATGAAAGATACATTTTTTTCATATTCGTTAGTTTGCTTTTGTATCGACGACATCCTGACTAGAAATGGATACTAAACTGTACATAACCTGCCTGAAAAATCAGTCATTTTCATAATTAAAAATATATATTTTTTTAGAATCTTTCCTTCCTCCATATTGGAAAGTGTCGACGTTCCATTCCTTATAGATACCTGTGGGAGATATTTCTTAGTTAAAGCTAAAATTATCCATATAGCTAAGTTTCATCTGAAGAGGCTTCTATACACCTGAAACATATAGTACACTAAATAAAGGATATTGCGAGAAGATCATATATTTTAAGTATTTATATCAATCAAAATAAAAGATTGAAAACAAAGAGCCACAATCTTATTAAACATTATATACAATAAAAATAAAATAGAATAAAATATTACTATTAAAAATGACATATAATTATACTCTCGAATAAATGTGTGTATATTTTAAGTGTGTTAGAAGTGTTTGAATGTACGGACTACCTTCTGTGAGTAAGTCATGAGGAATGGTTAAGTTGCTGCGTTGTCTACAGTCAGCCAGGATATGTTTTACAGTTAATGTTCTGTTGCATAGTCTACACATTGGTCTTTCCTTTCTCTCCAGGTAAGTCGGGTGTGGCCTATACGTAGTCTGCATAAAATTACTTGGTCTTGTCGAGTGAATGATTCTGTTACCCAGGGTTTGGTCATGTTCTTAATTTCTCTTAATACACATTCACTCTACAACCAATTTTCTTCCCATTTTGTGAATTACGTACCCGATAAATATATTTATACCACCTGTCTTTTAGGCAATTTTTCTGTTCACAAACTGTAGTATAAACATTATGAGTCAACTTTTTTTTTTACTTTTTTAACACTATTTTTTTTTAAACTGTTGACTCAAGGGGAGATCCCACGTAAATTGTGTTGAAGTTCCTAAAATACTCAGCCAGCCCCTCCTTGTAAGTTCATTGTCCTCAGACTGTACTCTAGTTGGCCGAATCTGGTTACTACATCAGAAGGCAGAGTATTGAAATAGTATACTCACCCATTCCCCCTTGTAAGTTCATTGTCCCCTGACAGTACTCTAGTTGGCCGAATCTGGTTTCTACATCAGAAGGCAGAGTATTGAAATACTATACTCACCCATTCCCCCTTGTAAGTTCATTGTCCTCTGACAGTACTCTAGTTGGCCGAATCTGGTTTCTACATCAGAAGGCAGAGTATTGAAATACTATACTCACCCATTCCCCCTTGTAAGTTCATTGTCCTCAGACTGTACTCTAGTTGGCCGAATCTGGTTACTACATCAGAAGGCAGAGTATTGAAATAGTATACTCACCCATTCCCCCTTGTAAGTTCATTGTCCTCAGACTGTACTCTAGTTGGCCGAATCTGGTTACTACATCAGAAGGCAGAGTATTGAAATAGTATACTCACCCATTCCCCCTTGTAAGTTCATTGTCCCCTGACAGTACTCTAGTTGGCCGAATCTGGTTACTACATCAGAAGGCAGAGTATTGAAATAGTATACTACCCATTCCCCCTTGTAAGTTCATTGTCCCCTGACAGTACTCTAGTTGGCCGAATCTGGTTACTACATCAGAAGGCAGAGTATTGAAATAGTATACTCACCCATTCCCCCTTGTAAGTTCATTGTCCCCTGACAGTACTCTAGTTGGCCGAATCTGGTTACTACATCAGAAGGCAGAGTATTGAAATAGTATACTCACCCATTCCCCCTTGTAAGTTCATTGTCCCCTGACAGTACTCTAGTTGGCCGAATCTGGTTTCTACATCAGAAGGCAGAGTATTGAAATAGTATACTCACCCATTCCCCCTTGTAAGTTCATTGTCCTCAGACTGTACTCTAGTTGGCCGAATCTGGTTACTACATCAGAAGGCAGAGTATTGAAATAGTATACTCACCCATTCCCCCTTGTAAGTTCATTGTCCTCAGACTGTACTCTAGTTGGCCGAATCTGGTTACTACATCAGAAGGCAGAGTATTGAAATAGTATACTCACCCATTCCCCCTTGTAAGTTCATTGTCCTCAGACTGTACTCTAGTTGGCCGAATCTAGTTACTACATCAGAAGGCAGAGTATTGAAATAGTATACTCACCCATTCCCCCTTGTAAGTTCACTGTCCCCTGACAGTACTCTAGTTGGCCGAATCTGGTTACTACATCAGAAGGCAGAGTATTGAAATAGTATACTCACCCATTCCCCCTTGTAAGTTCATTGTCCTCAGACTGTACTCTAGTTGGCCGAATCTGGTTACTACATCAGAAGGCAGAGTATTGAAATAGTATACTCACCCATTCCCCCTTGTAAGTTCATTGTCCTCAGACTGTACTCTAGTTGGCCGAATCTGGTTACTACATCAGAAGGCAGAGTATTGAAATAGTATACTCACCCATTCCCCCTTGTAAGTTCATTGTCCTCAGACTGTACTCTAGTTGGCCGAATCTGGTTACTACATCAGAAGGCAGAGTATTGAAATAGTATACTCACCCATTCCCCCTTGTAAGTTCATTGTCCCCTGACAGTACTCTAGTTGGCCGAATCTGGTTACTACATCAGAAGGCAGAGTATTGAAATAGTATACTCACCCATTCCCCCTTGTAAGTTCATTGTCCTCAGACTGTACTCTAGTTGGCCGAATCTGGTTACTACATCAGAAGGCAGAGTATTGAAATAGTATACTCACCCATTCCCCCTTGTAAGTTCACTGTCCCCTGACAGTACTCTAGTTGGCCGAATCTGGTTACTACATCAGAAGGCAGAGTATTGAAATAGTATACTCACCCATTCCCCCTTGTAAGTTCATTGTCCTCAGACTGTACTCTAGTTGGCCGAATCTGGTTACTACGTCAGAAGGCAGAGTATTGAAATAGTATACTCACCCATTCCCCCTTGTAAGTTCATTGTCCTCAGACTGTACTCTAGTTGGCCGAATCTGGTTACTACATCAGAAGGCAGAGTATTGAAATAGTATACTCACCCATTCCCCCTTGTAAGTTCATTGTCCTCAGACTGTACTCTAGTTGGCCGAATCTGGTTACTACATCAGAAGGCAGAGTATTGAAATAGTATACTCACCCATTCCCCCTTGTAAGTTCATTGTCCCCTGACAGTACTCCAGTTGGCCGAATCTGGTTACTACATCAGAAGGCAGAGTATTGAAATAGTATACTCACCCATTCCCCCTTGTAAGTTCATTGTCCTCAGACTGTACTCTAGTTGGCCGAATCTGGTTACTACATCAGAAGGCAGAGTATTGAAATAGTATACTCACCCATTCCCCCTTGTAAGTTCATTGTCCTCAGACTGTACTCTAGTTGGCCGAATCTGGTTACTACATCAGAAGGCAGAGTATTGAAATAGTATACTCACCCATTCCCCCTTGTAAGTTCATTGTCCTCAGACTGTACTCTAGTTGGCCGAATCTGGTTACTACATCAGAAGGCAGAGTATTGAAATAGTATACTCACCCATTCCCCCTTGTAAGTTCACTGTCCCCTGACAGTACTCTAGTTGGCCGAATCTGGTTACTACATCAGAAGGCAGAGTATTGAAATAGTATACTCACCCATTCCCCCTTGTAAGTTCATTGTCCTCAGACTGTACTCTAGTTGGCCGAATCTGGTTACTACATCAGAAGGCAGAGTATTGAAATAGTATACTCACCCATTCCCCCTTGTAAGTTCATTGTCCTCAGACTGTACTCTAGTTGGCCGAATCTGGTTACTACATCAGAAGGCAGAGTATTGAAATAGTATACTCACCCATTCCCCCTTGTAAGTTCATTGTCCCCTGACAGTACTCTAGTTGGCCGAATCTGGTTACTACATCAGAAGGCAGAGTATTGAAATAGTATACTCACCCATTCCCCCTTGTAAGTTCATTGTCCTCAGACTGTACTCTAGTTGGCCGAATCTGGTTACTACATCAGAAGGCAGAGTATTGAAATAGTATACTCACCCATTCCCCCTTGTAAGTTCATTGTCCTCAGACTGTACTCTAGTTGGCCGAATCTGGTTACTACATCAGAAGGCAGAGTATTGAAATAGTATACTCACCCATTCCCCCTTGTAAGTTCATTGTCCTCAGACAGTACTCTAGTTGGCCGAATCTGGTTTCTACATCAGAAGGCAGAGTATTGAAATAGTATACTCACCCATTCCCCCTTGTAACTTCATTGTCCCCTGACAGTACTCTAGTTGGCCGAATCTGGTTTCTACATCAGAAGGCAGAGTATTGAAATAGTATACTCACCCATTCCCCCTTGTAAGTTCATTGTCCCCTGACAGTACTCTAGTTGGCCGAATCTGGTTTCTACATCAGAAGGCAGAGTATTGAAATAGTATACTCACCCATTCCCCCTTGTAAGTTCATTGTCCTCAGACAGTACTCTAGTTGGCCGAATCTGGTTACTACATCAGAAGGCAGAGTATTGAAATAGTATACTCACCCATTCCCCCTTGTAAGTTCATTGTCCTCAGACTGTACTCTAGTTGGCCGAATCTGGTTACTACATCAGAAGGCAGAGTATTGAAATAGTATACTCACCCATTCCCCCTTGTAAGTTCATTGTCCTCAGACAGTACTCTAGTTGGCCGAATCTGGTTACTTCATCAGAAGGCAGAGTATTGAAATAGTATACTCACCCATTCCCCCTTGTAAGTTCATTGTCCCCTGACAGTACTCTAGTTGGCCGAATCTGGTTACTACATCAGAAGGCAGAGTATTGAAATAGTATACTCACCCATTCCCCCTTGTAAGTTCATTGTCCTCAGACAGTACTCTAGTTGGCCGAATCTGGTTACTACATCAGAAGGCAGAGTATTGAAATAGTATACTCACCCATTCCCCCTTGTAAGTTCATTGTCCTCAGACAGTACTCTAGTTGGCCGAATCTGGTTACTTCATCAGAAGGCAGAGTATTGAAATAGTATACTCACCCATTCCCCCTTGTAAGTTCATTGTCCCCTGACAGTACTCTAGTTGGCCGAATCTGGTTACTACATCAGAAGGCAGAGTATTGAAATAGTATACTCACCCATTCCCCCTTGTAAGTTCATTGTCCCCTGACAGTACTCTAGTTGGCCGAATCTGGTTACTACATCAGAAGGCAGAGTATTGAAATAGTATACTCACCCATTCCCCCTTGTAAGTTCATTGTCCCCTGACAGTACTCTAGTTGGCCGAATCTGGTTACTACATCAGAAGGCAGAGTATTGAAATAGTATACTCACCCATTCCCCCTTGTAAGTTCATTGTCCTCAGACAGTACTCTAGTTGGCCGAATCTGGTTACTACATCAGAAGGCAGAGTATTGAAATAGTATACTCACCCATTCCCCCTTGTAAGTTCATTGTCCTCAGACTGTACTCTAGTTGGCCGAATCTGGTTACTACATCAGAAGGCAGAGTATTGAAATAGTATACTCACCCATTCCCCCTTGTAAGTTCATTGTCCTCAGACAGTACTCTAGTTGGCCGAATCTGGTTACTACATCAGAAGGCAGAGTATTGAAATAGTATACTCACCCATTCCCCCTTGTAAGTTCATTGTCCCCTGACAGTACTCTAGTTGGCCGAATCTGGTTACTACATCAGAAGGCAGAGTATTGAGATAGTATACTCACCCATTCCCCCTTGTAAGTTCATTGTCCCCTGACAGTACTCTAGTTGGCCGAATCTGGTTACTACATCAGAAGGCAGAGTATTGAAATAGTATACTCACCCATTCCCCCTTGTAAGTTAATTGTCCTCAGACTGTACTCTAGTTGGCCGAATCTGGTTACTACATCAGAAGGCAGAGTATTGAAATAGTATACTCACCCATTCCCCCTTGTAAGTTCATTGTCCTCAGACAGTACTCTAGTTGGCCGAATCTGGTTACTACATCAGAAGGCAGAGTATTGAAATAGTATACTCACCCATTCCCCCTTGTAAGTTCATTGTCCTCAGACAGTACTCTAGTTGGCCGAATCTGGTTACTACATCAGAAGGCAGAGTATTGAAATAGTATACTCACCCATTCCCCCTTGTAAGTTCATTGTCCCCTGACAGTACTCTAGTTGGCCGAATCTGGTTACTACATCAGAAGGCAGAGTATTGAAATAGTATACTCACCCATTCCCCCTTGTAAGTTCATTGTCCCCTGACAGTACTCTAGTTGGCCGAATCTGGTTACTACATCAGAAGGCAGAGTATTGAAATAGTATACTCACCCATTCCCCCTTGTAAGTTCATTGTCCCCTGACAGTACTCTAGTTGGCCGAATCTGGTTACTACATCAGAAGGCAGAGTATTGAAATAGTATACTCACCCATTCCCCCTTGTAAGTTCATTGTCCCCTGACAGTACTCTAGTTGGCCGAATCTGGTTTCTACATCAGAAGGCAGAGTATTGAAATAGTATACTCACCCATTCCCCCTTGTAAGTTCATTGTCCTCAGACTGTACTCTAGTTGGCCGAATCTGGTTACTACATCAGAAGGCAGAGTATTGAAATAGTATACTCACCCATTCCCCCTTGTAAGTTCACTGTCCCCTGACAGTACTCTAGTTGGCCGAATCTGGTTACTACATCAGAAGGCAGAGTATTGAAATAGTATACTCACCCATTCCCCCTTGTAAGTTCATTGTCCTCAGACTGTACTCTAGTTGGCCGAATCTGGTTACTACATCAGAAGGCAGAGTATTGAAATAGTATACTCACCCATTCCCCCTTGTAAGTTCATTGTCCTCAGACTGTACTCTAGTTGGCCGAATCTGGTTACTACATCAGAAGGCAGAGTATTGAAATAGTATACTCACCCATTCCCCCTTGTAAGTTCATTGTCCCCTGACAGTACTCTAGTTGGCCGAATCTGGTTACTACATCAGAAGGCAGAGTATTGAAATAGTATACTCACCCATTCCCCCTTGTAAGTTCATTGTCCTCAGACTGTACTCTAGTTGGCCGAATCTGGTTACTACATCAGAAGGCAGAGTATTGAAATAGTATACTCACCCATTCCCCCTTGTAAGTTCATTGTCCTCAGACTGTACTCTAGTTGGCCGAATCTGGTTACTACATCAGAAGGCAGAGTATTGAAATAGTATACTCACCCATTCCCCCTTGTAAGTTCATTGTCCTCAGACAGTACTCTAGTTGGCCGAATCTGGTTTCTACATCAGAAGGCAGAGTATTGAAATAGTATACTCACCCATTCCCCCTTGTAACTTCATTGTCCCCTGACAGTACTCTAGTTGGCCGAATCTGGTTTCTACATCAGAAGGCAGAGTATTGAAATAGTATACTCACCCATTCCCCCTTGTAAGTTCATTGTCCCCTGACAGTACTCTAGTTGGCCGAATCTGGTTTCTACATCAGAAGGCAGAGTATTGAAATAGTATACTCACCCATTCCCCCTTGTAAGTTCATTGTCCTCAGACAGTACTCTAGTTGGCCGAATCTGGTTACTACATCAGAAGGCAGAGTATTGAAATAGTATACTCACCCATTCCCCCTTGTAAGTTCATTGTCCTCAGACTGTACTCTAGTTGGCCGAATCTGGTTACTACATCAGAAGGCAGAGTATTGAAATAGTATACTCACCCATTCCCCCTTGTAAGTTCATTGTCCTCAGACAGTACTCTAGTTGGCCGAATCTGGTTACTTCATCAGAAGGCAGAGTATTGAAATAGTATACTCACCCATTCCCCCTTGTAAGTTCATTGTCCCCTGACAGTACTCTAGTTGGCCGAATCTGGTTACTACATCAGAAGGCAGAGTATTGAAATAGTATACTCACCCATTCCCCCTTGTAAGTTCATTGTCCCCTGACAGTACTCTAGTTGGCCGAATCTGGTTACTACATCAGAAGGCAGAGTATTGAAATAGTATACTCACCCATTCCCCCTTGTAAGTTAATTGTCCTCAGACTGTACTCTAGTTGGCCGAATCTGGTTACTACATCAGAAGGCAGAGTATTGAAATAGTATACTCACCCATTCCCCCTTGTAACTTCATTGTCCCCTGACAGTACTCTAGTTGGCCGAATCTGGTTTCTACATCAGAAGGCAGAGTATTGAAATAGTATACTCACCCATTCCCCCTTGTAAGTTCATTGTCCCCTGACAGTACTCTAGTTGGCCGAATCTGGTTTCTACATCAGAAGGCAGAGTATTGAAATAGTATACTCACCCATTCCCCCTTGTAAGTTCATTGTCCTCAGACAGTACTCTAGTTGGCCGAATCTGGTTACTACATCAGAAGGCAGAGTATTGAAATAGTATACTCACCCATTCCCCCTTGTAAGTTCATTGTCCTCAGACTGTACTCTAGTTGGCCGAATCTGGTTACTACATCAGAAGGCAGAGTATTGAAATAGTATACTCACCCATTCCCCCTTGTAAGTTCATTGTCCTCAGACAGTACTCTAGTTGGCCGAATCTGGTTACTACATCAGAAGGCAGAGTATTGAAATAGTATACTCACCCATTCCCCCTTGTAAGTTCATTGTCCCCTGACAGTACTCTAGTTGGCCGAATCTGGTTACTACATCAGAAGGCAGAGTATTGAGATAGTATACTCACCCATTCCCCCTTGTAAGTTCATTGTCCCCTGACAGTACTCTAGTTGGCCGAATCTGGTTACTACATCAGAAGGCAGAGTATTGAAATAGTATACTCACCCATTCCCCCTTGTAAGTTAATTGTCCTCAGACTGTACTCTAGTTGGCCGAATCTGGTTACTACATCAGAAGGCAGAGTATTGAAATAGT
Organism: Gonocerus acuteangulatus; assembly: GCA_946811695.1. Taxonomy (NCBI): domain Eukaryota; kingdom Metazoa; phylum Arthropoda; class Insecta; order Hemiptera; family Coreidae; genus Gonocerus; species Gonocerus acuteangulatus. The sequence goes on along the minus strand of OX328123.1, from coordinate 7,309,362 downwards.
ATACTCACCCATTCCCCCTTGTAAGTTCATTGTCCTCAGACAGTACTCTAGTTGGCCGAATCTGGTTACTACATCAGAAGGCAGAGTATTGAAATAGTATACTCACCCATTCCCCCTTGTAAGTTCATTGTCCTCAGACAGTACTCTAGTTGGCCGAATCTGGTTACTACATCAGAAGGCAGAGTATTGAAATAGTATACTCACCCATTCCCCCTTGTAAGTTCATTGTCCCCTGACAGTACTCTAGTTGGCCGAATCTGGTTACTACATCAGAAGGCAGAGTATTGAAATAGTATACTCACCCATTCCCCCTTGTAAGTTCATTGTCCCCTGACAGTACTCTAGTTGGCCGAATCTGGTTACTACATCAGAAGGCAGAGTATTGAAATAGTATACTCACCCATTCCCCCTTGTAAGTTCATTGTCCCCTGACAGTACTCTAGTTGGCCGAATCTGGTTACTACATCAGAAGGCAGAGTATTGAAATAGTATACTCACCCATTCCCCCTTGTAAGTTCATTGTCCCCTGACAGTACTCTAGTTGGCCGAATCTGGTTTCTACATCAGAAGGCAGAGTATTGAAATAGTATACTCACCCATTCCCCCTTGTAAGTTCATTGTCCTCAGACTGTACTCTAGTTGGCCGAATCTGGTTACTACATCAGAAGGCAGAGTATTGAAATAGTATACTCACCCATTCCCCCTTGTAAGTTCATTGTCCTCAGACTGTACTCTAGTTGGCCGAATCTGGTTACTACATCAGAAGGCAGAGTATTGAAATAGTATACTCACCCATTCCCCCTTGTAAGTTCATTGTCCTCAGACTGTACTCTAGTTGGCCGAATCTGGTTACTACATCAGAAGGCAGAGTATTGAAATAGTATACTCACCCATTCCCCCTTGTAAGTTCATTGTCCTCAGACTGTACTCTAGTTGGCCGAATCTGGTTTCTACATCAGAAGGCAGAGTATTGAAATAGTATACTCACCCATTCCCCCTTGTAAGTTCATTGTCCCCTGACAGTACTCTAGTTGGCCGAATCTGGTTACTACATCAGAAGGCAGAGTATTGAAATAGTATACTCACCCATTCCCCCTTGTAAGTTCATTGTCCTCAGACTGTACTCTAGTTGGCCGAATCTGGTTACTACATCAGAAGGCAGAGTATTGAAATAGGATACTCACCCATTCCCCCTTGTAAGTTCATTGTCCCCTGACAGTACTCTAGTTGGCCGAATCTGGTTACTACATCAGAAGGCAGAGTATTGAAATAGTATACTCACCCATTCCCCCTTGTAAGTTCATTGTCCTCAGACTGTACTCTAGTTGGCCGAATCTGGTTACTACATCAGAAGGCAGAGTATTGAAATAGTATACTCACCCGTTCCCCCTTGTAAGTTCATTGTCCTCAGACAGTACTCTAGTTGGCCGAATCTGGTTTCTACATCAGAAGGCAGAGTATTGAAATAGTATACTCACCCATTCCCCCTTGTAAGTTCATTGTCCCCTGACAGTACTCTAGTTGGCCGAATCTGGTTACTACATCAGAAGGCAGAGTATTGAAATAGTATACTCACCCATTCCCCCTTGTAAGTTCATTGTCCTCAGACTGTACTCTAGTTGGCCGAATCTGGTTACTACATCAGAAGGCAGAGTATTGAAATAGTATACTCACCCATTCCCCCTTGTAAGTTCATTGTCCTCAGACTGTACTCTAGTTGGCCGAATCTGGTTACTACATCAGAAGGCAGAGTATTGAAATAGTATACTCACCCATTCCCCCTTGTAAGTTCATTGTCCTCAGACTGTACTCTAGTTGGCCGAATCTGGTTTCTACATCAGAAGGCAGAGTATTGAAATAGTATACTCACCCATTCCCCCTGTAAGTTCATTGTCCTCAGACTGTACTCTAGTTGGCCGAATCTGGTTACTACATCAGAAGGCAGAGTATTGAAATAGTATACTCACCCATTCCCCCTTGTAAGTTCATTGTCCTCAGACTGTACTCTAGTTGGCCGAATCTGGTTTCTACATCAGAAAGCAGAGTATTGAAATAGTATACTCACCCATTCCCCCTTGTAAGTTCATTGTCCTCAGACAGTACTCTAGTTGGCCGAATCTGGTTACTACATCAGAAGGCAGAGTATTGAAATAGTATACTCACCCATTCCCCCTTGTAAGTTCATTGTCCCCTGACAGTACTCTAGTTGGCCGAATCTGGTTTCTACATCAGAAGGCAGAGTATTGAAATAGTATACTCACCCATTCCCCCTTGTAATTTCATTGTCCCCTGACAGTACTCTAGTTGGCCGAATCTGGTTACTACATCAGAAGGCAGAGTATTGAAATAGTATACTCACCCATTCCCCCTTGTAAGTTCATTGTCCTCAGACTGTACTCTAGTTGGCCGAATCTGGTTACTACATCAGAAGGCAGAGTATTGAAATAGTATACTCACCCATTCCCCCTTGTAAGTTCATTGTCCTCAGACTGTACTCTAGTTGGCCGAATCTGGTTACTACATCAGAAGGCAGAGTATTGAAATAGTATACTCACCCATTCCCCCTTGTAAGTTCATTGTCCTCAGACTGTACTCTAGTTGGCCGAATCTGATTACTACATCAGAAGGCAGAGTATTGAAATAGTATACTCACCCATTCCCCCTTGTAAGTTCATTGTCCTCAGACTGTACTCTAGTTGGCCGAATCTGGTTACTACATCAGAAGGCAGAGTATTGAAATAGTATACTCACCCATTCCCCCTTGTAAGTTCATTGTCCTCAGACTGTACTCTAGTTGGCCGAATCTGGTTACTACATCAGAAGGCAGAGTATTGAAATAGTATACTCACCCATTCCCCCTTGTAAGTTCATTGTCCTCAGACTGTACTCTAGTTGGCCGAATCTGGTTACTACATCAGAAGGCAGAGTATTGAAATAGTATACTCACCCATTCCCCCTTGTAAGTTCATTGTCCTCAGACTGTAATCTAGTTGGCCGAATCTGGTTACTACATCAGAAGGCAGAGTATTGAAATAGTATACTCACCCATTCCCCCTTGTAAGTTCATTGTCCTCAGACTGTAATCTAGTTGGCCGAATCTGGTTACTACATCAGAAGGCAGAGTATTGAAATAGTATACTCACCCATTCCCCCTTGTAAGTTCATTGTCCTCAGACTGTACTCTAGTTGGCCGAATCTGGTTACTACATCAGAAGGCAGAGTATTGAAATAGTATACTCACCCATTCCCCCTTGTAAGTTCATTGTCCTCAGACTGTACTCTAGTTGGCCGAATCTGGTTACTACATCAGAAGGCAGAGTATTGAAATAGTATACTCACCCATTCCCCCTTGTAAGTTCATTGTCCTCAGACTGTACTCTAGTTGGCCGAATGTGGTTTCTACATCAGAAGGCAGAGTATTGAAATAGTATACTCACCCATTCCCCCTGTAAGTTCATTGTCCTCAGACTGTACTCTAGTTGGCCGAATCTGGTTACTACATCAGAAGGCAGAGTATTGAAATAGTATACTCACCCATTCCCCCTTGTAAGTTCATTGTCCTCAGACTGTACTCTAGTTGGCCGAATCTGGTTTCTACATCAGAAAGCAGAGTATTGAAATAGTATACTCACCCATTCCCCCTTGTAAGTTCATTGTCCTCAGACAGTACTCTAGTTGGCCGAATCTGGTTACTACATCAGAAGGCAGAGTATTGAAATAGTATACTCACCCATTCCCCCTTGTATGTTCATTGTCCTCAGACTGTACTCTAGTTGGCCGAATCTGGTTACTAGATCTGAAGGCAGAGTATTGAAATAGTATACTCACCCATTCCCCCTTGTAAGTTCTTTGTCCTCAGACTGTACTCTAGTTGGCCGAATCTGGTTACTACATCAGAAGGCAGAGTATTGAAATAGTATACTCACCCATTCCCCCTTGTAAGTTCATTGTCCTCAGACTGTACTCTAGTTGGCCGAATCTGGTTACTACATCAGAAGGCAGAGTATTGAAATAGTATACTCACGCATTCCCCCTTGTAAGTTCATTGTCCTCAGACTGTACTCTAGTTGGCCGAATCTGGTTACTAGATCTGAAGGCAGAGTATTGAAATAGTATACTCACCCATTCCCCCTTGTAAGTTCATTGTCCTCAGACTGTACTCTAGTTGGCCGAATCTGGTTACTACATCAGAAGGCAGAGTATTGAAATAGTATACTCACCCATTCCTCCTTGTAAGTTCATTGTCCTCAGACTGTACTCTAGTTGGCCGAATCTGGTTACTACATCAGAAGGCAGAGTATTGAAATAGTATACTCACCCATTCCCCCTTGTAAGTTCATTGTCCTCAGACTGTACTCTAGTTGGCCGAATCTGGTTACTACATCAGAAGGCAGAGTATTGAAATAGTATACTCACCCATTCCCCCTTGTAAGTTCATTGTCCCCAGACAGTACTCTAGTTGGCCGAATCTGGTTACTACATCAGAAGGCTGAGTATTGAAATAGTATACTCACCCATTCCCCCTTGTAAGTTCATTGTCCTCAGACTGTACTCTAGTTGGCCGAATCTGGTTACTACATCAGAAGGCAGAGTATTGAAATAGTATACTCACCCATTCCCCCTTGTAAGTTCATTGTCCTCAGACTGTACTCTAGTTGGCCGAATCTGGTTACTACATCAGAAGGCAGAGTATTGAAATAGTATACTCACCCATTCCCCCTTGTAAGTTCATTGTCCTCAGACTGTACTCTAGTTGGCCGAATCTGGTTACTACATCAGAAGGCAGAGTATTGAAATAGTATACTCACCCATTCCCCCTTGTAAGTTCATTGTCCTCAGACTGTACTCTAGTTGGCCGAATCTGGTTACTACATCAGAAGGCAGAGTATTGAAATAGTATACTCACCCATTCCCCCTGTAAGTTCATTGTCCTCAGACAGTACTCTAGTTGGCCGAATCTGGTTACTACATCAGAAGGCAGAGTATTGAAATAGTATACTCACCCATTCCCCCTTGTAAGTTCATTGTCCTCAGACTGTACTCTAGTTGGCCGAATCTGGTTACTACATCAGAAGGCAGAGTATTGAAATAGTATACTCACCCATTCCCCCTTGTAAGTTCATTGTCCCCTGACAGTACTCTAGTTGGCCGAATCTGGTTACTACATCAGAAGGCAGAGTATTGAAATAGTATACTCACCCATTCCCCCTTGTAAGTTCATTGTCCCCTGACAGTACTCTAGTTGGCCGAATCTTGTTACTACATCAGAAGGCAGAGTATTGAAATAGTATACTCACCCATTCCCCCTTGTAAGTTCATTGTCCCCAGACAGTACTCTAGTTGGCCGAATCTGGTTACTACATCAGAAGGCAGAGTATTGAAATAGTATACTCACCCATTCCCCCTTGTAAGTTCATTGTCCCCTGACAGTACTCTAGTTGGCCGAATCTGGTTACTACATCAGAAGGCAGAGTATTGAAATAGTATACTCACCCATTCCCCCTTGTAAGTTCATTGTCCCCTGACAGTACTCTAGTTGGCCGAATCTGGTTACTACGTCAGAAGCAGAGTATTGAAATAGTATACTCACCCATTCCCCCTTGTAAGTTCATTGTCCCCTGACAGTACTCTAGTTGGCCGAATCTGGTTACTACATCAGAAGGCAGAGTATTGAAATAGTATACTCACCCATTCCCCCTTGTAAGTTCATTGTCCCCTGACAGTACTCTAGTTGGCCGAATCTGGTTACTACGTCAGAAGCAGAGTATTGAAATAGTATACTCACCCATTCCCCCTTGTAAGTTCATTGTCCTCAGACTGTACTCTAGTTGGCCGAATCTGGTTACTACGTCAGAAGGCAGAGTATTGAAATAGTATACTCACCCATTCCCCCTTGTAAGTTCATTGTCCTCAGACTGTACTCTAGTTGGCCGAATCTGGTTACTACATCAGAAGGCAGAGTATTGAAATAGTATACTCACCCATTCCCCCTTGTAAGTTCATTGTCCTCAGACTGTACTCTAGTTGGCCGAATCTGGTTACTACATCAGAAGGCAGAGTATTGAAATAGTATACTCACCCATTCCCCCTTGTAAGTTCATTGTCCCCTGACAGTACTCTAGTTGGCCGAATCTGGTTACTACATCAGAAGGCAGAGTATTGAAATAGTATACTCACCCATTCCCCCTTGTAAGTTCATTGTCCCCAGACAGTACTCTAGTTGGCCGAATCTGGTTACTACGTCAGAAGCAGAGTATTGAAATAGTATACTCAATCCAGTAGATTTCCTTCTTCAATTATTGCTCAGCAGTAATTTTGATAAGGTTTCTAATTTTTCAAATATATTTTACTATCTAAATACCCGTGCTTTGTCACGGCAGATAAGTAGTTATTTTATTGCGTTAAATAATAATATATCGGGGGTCTCCCGTGGTCTAGTGGCTAGGGCCTTGGATTCACAAGCTGGAGATGGTGGTTTCGATCCTCACCGGCGACAGGAATTTTCTTCACTCATGGCTCGCTGGGAAAATTCCTCGCTGCACCCTGGATGTCGGCGATAATGGCCTAGATGTAGATGCGTCGGTAAAAAAAAAATTTAATAATATATCATCAAAATTAACGCTACTACATAATTTCGTTTGATATTGTTTTAATTGGCTAACTATTCCAAGTTCTAGAATGTTAGTATTCCATACCCCCCCCCCCCTCAAAATACTCTCAGCCCCCTCTGAATTTCTCCCAGCCCCCCCCCCAGAAATTATTTTCTATATTTCGCTAGGGAACACTAGGTTCAAGTCTTCTGCAAATCGTAACCTTTTTATCTCTTTCTAATTATATAAAAATAAATAAAATCTACTAATATCTCGAAGAAGCTTCAATGAACTACAAGTACTTGAGTTGTTTGGAAGCTTTATCACTATCTAGTCTCGAGTTCGTTCCCCTCTCGTCTTATCAGTAGAACCTTGATTCTATTATCGGTAGTAGATCCTGTCCCTGTCCTCTACAACAATATACAAATTTATGAATGTAAATTCTCCCTCTTAATCTCTTTTTTTTACCCAATTTTCTTAATCATTTAAAAAAAAAGTTATGGAACAATCACGTCATACTTTTTTTAAGATATGACGGAGTAATACTACCTTGTATCTTAAAAGCTTCCATAACTGTCAAAAAATGTTGGAGCTTTTATGTGGCGTAAAAGTTCCTAAATGTAGCTTTACACTCAGCGCCCCCGGACTTGATGGTGCCTTTGGATCCAGGCCATCCATGGTATCTATCCATAGATTTTTTACAATTCCTAAAGTTCAATGGTGGAACCAGGGGGCTTCTTCAACGGGGATGAAGAAAAACTCATCCTAATCCAGGCGTAACCCTGGATTGACAACGTGGAGTGAAAAATACCCCACACTCTGTTCTATGAAGTGTTTCTTAATTTCTGTAAATCACAGAGACTCCCTCCTTCTTCCTAAATACTCGGAAGTGCATTATCTGGTATAGCCTAATATAAACAAAGCCACTTGTCAGCTAATCGCTGCACGAGAAGATCGCGAGTTGTGTATGGGGTATTTTTTACCAAACGGTGTAGTTAACGGCTAACTTTTTCGCTCATCTGATAAATCTTCAGAGGTCGATCACTTTTATGTTACGGCTTTCCAGGTGGCAAAATGGCCTGAAAAGTGTGCAGAAAAGATTTTCTCGTTGATTTTGGCTACCAACTGGTGAATGTTGATGGGACAGTTAGTGCCTAACTGCAGAACATACCAAAACCACTGAAGATACGGATGCTTGTTGTTTTGGGAGATGAATCAACTCCTGATGGCCCTTCAACATCTTTCGTTACTTTAGATAAACCCGCGAGGTGTTCATTTTGTGACAGAAAGGATGACAGGAAGACGAAATCACTATGCTCTGTGTGTAGAAGGGCGATCACCGATCACCAAAATGTGTTGAATGTTAACGAGACTCAATAGGACAGAACATTGTATTTTCTATGGCTTTTCATCATTCTAGTTTACTCTTCATAAAAAATATTATCAGTTTAGTAATATTTTTTTTAGAATGATTATTTAGTGTCTGAACAATATTGAGTGTTAGGATTTCCTAGCTATTTTGTGAACTTCAATAAATATTTTTCAGATTTATTACTGTTTGACTTTATTTCTTGGTGTTCTATAAAAATTGAAATTTATTTATTTTAAAATTTTTCAAAGTATGAGGTAAAATTTATCCCATGGTGTCATTAATATAGATGTCAATGGGAGTGTCAATTCATGGTTAAATATCTTCCTTGTATTCCCTTAAGTTCTGGTTATATTTCTTTGCGAATTGCCCGAAACCATTCCCTTTGAGAATGCGCATACCTTTGGCAGGAGATTTCGGTAAGGTTCTGCTGAAAGGTACCTTTGTTCCTCCCTGAAGGGTGTGGCAGGGTGACCTAGTCCTTCTCTTCCCAGAAGTAGGGCTGCTAAGACCTGGATGGGCATTAGCTACTAGGGCCTCAGCTGTTACCTGCTCAAATATATTCACTTATATTCTATGGTTATTCTTTTTTTTTTTTGCACATTCCCAATCTTTTGTGGTTGCTTTCAGGATGGAATTAAATTCCTACTCACTACTACCTACCAGCTACCGAGTGTCTGTTTGCGAATACCACATCCAGTTACTTGTGAAGTATCAGTAGTGATTATAACAGTGATTCAGCGCACGCGCGTAACTCATTAACTTTTCCATTGGCTATTCCTATGGGCAATTCTATTGGTTGTTACTGGTAGTAAAGGAACCTTTAACACTCAAGTCAATCAAACTCGCAAAACTTAATAGAATTCTATTAATTTTAGCGAGTTTGATTGCCTAGAGTAATGATATCTTCTTGAGCAAGCGGAAACAATGTTTGTCAATTATAAAACCATTGAAAGGGGTCTAAAATGAAGTTTAAATTTACAACCTTCTTTTTTTGGAGGGAAGGCATTCTCTCGCCCGTACAAGCACAGAATCGGCTGCTCCAAGCACCTCTGCCTCATTAATGTTAAACTGCGTTTTAGTCCCCTTTCAATGGTGTTAAAACTGATAACGTCTACTGGTTCTTCAAGTAAATTTCTAGTTTACGGCGCATCAACAAATCATGGCTATTAGCGCCGACATCCAGGGTGCAGCCAAGAATTTTCTCAGCGAGCCCTGAGATGAGAAAATATCTGTCGCCGGTGGGGATCGAACCCACCATCTCCCGCTTATGAATCTAGCGCGCTAGCCACTAGACCACGGGAGACCCCCATTGTTCATCGATAAACGTGGTTAACCTAAATACACAAAATTTAAATTTCCTCCCTCCCTGTTGGGAGTTGACCCACAGCCGAAAGGACCATTTGTGTTCCATTGGATGTCTGCTATCGCCTCCTTCAGTATTCGTCACCACTTAGTTACACCCTGTGTGTGTATGTATATATATGTGTATATATATACATATATATATATATATATATATATATATATATATATATATATATATATATATATATATATACATATATATACCACAAGGAATAGGGGGCGAGGTTAGCTCAGTGGCTCCGTGGTAGAGCAATATGTTGGAGGACCTGAGTTCAAATCCCGAGCTAGCACTAATGATTTTTATCATCTTGTATCTTCGTTCATTGGTTGGATTCTGCCTCTTTGGCCGTCCCTAGGCCAACCCAGCTTTTAATTAATTTATTAATGGGTACCTTGGTGCTAACGACCCTAGCAGACGAAGCAGCAAAGGGGAAAATCATGCAGCCGGAGCATAGTACCGACCACACTATCTCCCTTGTTGGCCGTATGGTCATGAATCAGACTACTATAGTATCTGCCCCTCAGGGCCATCATGTTCTACTACAGGACTGATATATAAGGGATGTTACGGATTAAGTATCAACCAATCGGGAGGTGACCTCAAGAGCAAGAAAAATGTTTACATAAAGTATTGTTAGTTGCCCAACAGAAAAAGAGTGAATTTAAATTTTGTATTTTTTTTATTTCGATCAGTTTTTTTAATGAATAAGTAGTGGTTACTGAAATCCGTTTATCTCTATATATAAAAATCATGTGTCTTTATCTGTCTGTTTGTTCCTTATACAAATCCACACCGTTTGACCGATTCTGACCAAACTTGGAACTCTGGTAGGTCTTGATCCGGGATGTCTCTTAGGCTAGGTCAAAAACTTCTACCAGCTGTCTGTCTGTATGTTTGTCCCTTAGACGAATCCACACCGTTCGTCTGAATTTGACGGTATACACCTCAATTAAATTTCGTTGATTGTTTTTTTCTCCTGTTAAGTTACCTTGATATACTGGTAGGTTACTGAAAGGCGCAACTACTTTTCTATTGGCCCAGTCTTGAGGTTATTGTACGAGTTGGTCGATGGAGTTGGCCCATTATTAAAGACTCTTAGCTAGAAAGGGTGATCGATAGAGTTCGACATAACCAAGTCTCTATTTACTAACCCCAGTATCTCTCGTCGGTTCTCTCGCCTTCTTCTAGTTACGGGGAGTAGTGGTCTTAGTACATCTGGTGGTGAAGAAGTTATGCCTAGTGCAGCCAGTAAGATGCTTGTCGAGGACAAAACATATACCTTAAGGTCAGTTTATCATTCCAGAATGTTTCATTAGTGCACTGGGTTTCAGGAAAATTTCACTTCTTGGGTGTTCCGATTGCTATGGTAGATGAAGGACTCAGTGCAAAAAGTGACTAACCCAATATTAGTAATAACTGAGAAAATTGGCGTTAAAGTTAAGAAGAATTTGAATAAAAAAAAATATATTTTTGATGACATATGTGGTTTTAAAAACGTTGAGGTTGCTGGCAGAGAAGGAAGATCTTGAGGTAAATGAAAAACGTCCTGTTCCTTCACAAAAGTTTATTTTTTTTTTTTCCACGCTAGCGCTTTCGGCAGCTCCTGCCACCATCCTCAGAGCTATAATGAGTTCAGCTTCACTGCTGAGGGCTGACTCTCAAGCCCTCAGCAGTGAAGCTGAACTCATTATAGCTCTGAGGATGGTGGCAGGAGCTGCCGAAAGCGCTAGCGTGGAAAAAAAAAAATAAACTTTTGTGAAGGAACAGGACGTTTTTCATTTACCTTATGTGGTTTTAATTGGTCCAATTAAAATTATGGGTAAAATCTGAAGTTTAGGGTCCTCACAAACAATTACATAAACATTTTTCACAACAACGTATATTGATGCACTAAACACGAATCCGTTAAAAAAAATTCGCTCTCAACTAGGAAAGAAGTTATTAAGCACTAAATTTCATTGTTATAGAGGTTAATGTTGGCATAAACAGCGTATTTGTAAACATGCTCATGCGCAAACATCTAGCATCGGGAAACCAAGAACTCTCATTTGAAATGTTAATAAACTATTTATTCAAAAATAATTGTCAATTTTAAGGGCATCCTCACCCGTCGTCACCTGTCACTTATTGACAGACGTGCTATGCGTTTCCGCTCGCTCAAGAAGATATCAAACCTGTAATCAATCCAACTCGCTAAAATTAATAGAATTCTATTAATTTTAGCGAGTTGGATTGGCAAGAGATTTTTTATCTTCTTGAGCGAGCGGAAACGCATAGTACGTATGCCCAAAAGTCGTCTTAGTCATTCTTCTTAATATGCATGTTTATTAATACGCTGTTTACGTTAACTTTTATAACCTCCATAACAGTGAACTTTAGCGCTTAATAACGTCTTTCCTAGTTGAGAGCGATTTTTTTTTTTAACGGGTTCGTGTTTAGTGCATTAAAATACGTTATAGTGCCAAATTTGAGAGTAGTCGGTCGTGAGGTCCCTAAACTTCAGTTTTACCAAAATAGTGCCTGTCGCCAGCACTAGTTTGTTTCACATTCTGCTGAACTTTAACTCCAATTTTCTCAGCTATTTCTAGTTGTGGGTTAGGCATATTTTGCACTGAGCCCTTCAATTGGCACCAGTAAATATTTGTCCATGTTTAAGAAATGATGGAACAATAGACTTGAAACTAAATCGAACTTCTTAACCTAAAGATTCTATGTACAAAATTTGTTAATTTACATATACCGGATCTAACCTTAAACCAAAAATACTATTTACATATACATTATGAAAAGTACACACAATGTTGGGCAAAACTAAAATTAAAACTAAATTCACTTTTTGGAATAAACTAAAACTAAACTAAAAACTGCAACCTAAAACAAAACTAAAACTAAAATTATACTAATCAATGGATTTTAACTAAACTAAAACTAAATCTTTGGGAATTGACTAAAAACTAAATTAAAGCTTTAGTTTAGTTTAGTTTTACTAAAATATAATGAATTAATATAAATCATATGTTATTTCGATATTTAAATAAATTATTAAAACTAATAGAAATTGTCTAAGAATAAGAAACTGTGGCTTATTCTCGTAATTTGCAAACATATGTTTTCTGATAAACTAAATTAGTTAACTAAAACTAAACTAAAATCACAAATTTAGGTCTCAAATTTAGAGTGTGCCAAGATGGCGGATTGTATAAAACAGCTAGCTAGTGCAGTAGATCTATTAAACACAATTTCACAATTTCCAATATTAAGAAAGGACTTAAAATCAGCTTTATTTCAAGCTTTAACGTGTATACAATCGGTCCAGCGAGTTTTGGAAGAAAACCCCGAAGAAAGAAGACCAGAAAATGAAGAAAAATCTCAACCTGAAGTTACACGTAAGTCTTACTCAGACATATTAAGAGTTAGACCTGAAAATATAAAATCAAGACATAAAATAATTATAAAAAACAAAAATAATAATGCCCCCGCTGAAGAAACAAAAAGGCAATTTAAAGCTGAAATTGATCCCAGATTTCTTAAAGTAGGAATAACTAATTTAAGAAACACAAAAAAAGGTTATGTTATTGTTGAGACTGAAAGCAAATCAGATCTTGAAAAAATAACAGCTGTTATCACAAGTAATAAAAAATCCACACTACTACCCACAACATTGAATAAATTTAACCCACGAATGATTATTAAGAATATTCCAGAGGAGGTTAATGAATCCAATCTGGTGGATACTTTAAAAGAACAGAATGAAGAATTGGGATTCAACGAGGAGAATATTAAATTAATAAGAATAACCAAAATAAGATCTGACTCTTCTAGACGGAATGCAGTGGTCGAAGTGAATCCTAAACTAAGGGAAATGCTGCTGAATAGAAGATTGAAGTTATACTATTCTATCAGCTATGCAGAAGATTACTTTGGGATCCGACGCTGCATGAAGTGCAACAAGTTCAACCACTCAGAAGCTGACTGCCGAGGGAAGCTGACCTGCGCCATCTGCATGGAGGAACATCCTACCAGTACCTGCACGAAGAAGGAAGAACTTGGAGCTTACAAATGCATAAATTGTTATTCTTTTAATGAACATTGCAAGCCGCATCAAAGAATTTCACATAATCATACATCATTCAGTAAGTTATGCCCTTCTTATAAAAATGCAATTAAAAAATTAATCCAAAACACTAATTACACATCAATATGAATAATACACACTCCATTATTAAAACAACACTATTCCCAAGAAAACTACATTCTGAGCTTAGTTTTTTAAACATTTTATTATTCACACCATTCAAATGCTTTCTTGTGGTATCATTACAAAATATTTTTCCTTTTATATCAGTTTTATCGACACAAATAAACTTTTCATCTCCAAAAAATAGCCCAAATAAACAATCAAAACATTATAACCTTTCTTATGGTTAATTTTAAAAGTATTAATGTAGTTCAAATAAACACACAACATTCTTGGAAAACAGCTGTTTTATTAGATGAATTCATGCAAAGAAAATCCATTGATTTGGCTATAATACAGGAACCATATGTTCATAAACAAATGCATTTCGATACAAAATATACATCTTTTATTGGAGGAAATGGAAATTCTCGCACTAAAATAATGTTATTAAATAAAAATATAGATGCTATATTATTAAATAAATATTCAGACAACGATATAACTGTTATTCAAATAAAATATAATTCGTTTAATTGTATAATTGTTAGCGCTTATTTTGATATAAACAGAGACATAGACATAGATATTCGTAAATTAGATAAAATATTACAAGACTTCCAAACAGAAAATATCCTAATAGGAATGGACAGCAATTGTAGATCAAAATTCTATTATGACAAAATTACAAATTCAAGAGGACGGAAATTAGAAAATTACATTGTATCGAACAATTTATTTTTAGCAAATATTGACAAAAACCTTCCTACTTTTGATGGTCCAAGAGGAACTAGCAATATAGATGTCACGCTAACATCACCATCTTTAGCAGATTATATTAAAAATTGGAATATTCTAACAAATGAAGTTTTCTCTGACCACCTTCTAATAACATACACGATAGAACATCCAGTTTTTTATTCTCCTAACAAAACATATGGTTTAAGATATATTACAAAAAATGCTAATTGGAATTATTTCGAGGAAAATTTAGAGTCAGTAATTATAAAATCATTTAAGTTATCTCTAGATAATACTACAGATATTCAACTTTCTGCAATAGCTAATAACACTGAAATAAACGATTGTCTAAATAAATTTCAAAAATGTTTGATTAAATCCTGTAACAAATCATTCAAAATCAAAACTTATTTTAATAAAAATAACCAGAAACCCCATAAATATACACCCTGGTGGGATGAAAACTTATCTGAACTAAGAAAGGAAACTAATCGTCTTAGAAGGCGATATCAGCGTACTCCAAATGATTCTAATTTCAAAGAAGAACGCAAAATATTATATTTCCAAAAAAGACAAATATACCTCAGAGAAATTAGAAGAAAAAAACTAAAGTCCTGGCAAGACTATTGTAATTCCATAGATTTTACAAATCCTTGGTCTTGGCCCTACAAATATTCTAAACAAAATTTACCTGAAAATCTAAATTTGAAAACTATTCTAAAAGAAGACGGAACCTACACTACTGACATTGAATCTACTTACGAATATATAATTAACAATATAGTAGGCAACGACAATCAGGAAACAGACAATGAAAAACATAAATTATTAAGAACTTGTTCTCAAATACCGCCCAACACCTTAAATGACTTACCTTTAACAAAATTCGAACTTTCTGACATTATACATAATTTAAATAAAAAAAAATCAGTAGGAATAGACGGCATATCTGTCGAAATTATCCAAACAGTTTATCAAAAATATCCTAATTTCATGCATACTATTTATTCAAAATGCTTTTCTCAAGGTGTATTTCCATATTTATGGAAGAAATCAAAACTAACTCTATTAAAGAAACCTAATAAACCACCAAATGAAATATCTTCCCTTAGACCGATAAGTTTAATTCCAATTGGAGGAAAGATCCTGGAAAAAATTATTCATAGAAGGCTCTCACATTTCCTTTACTCAAATAATATAATTGATAGCAATCAGTTTGGTTTTACCCCTCAAACAGGAACTTCTCAAGCTTTAGAGAAAATGAATACATTTATAAAACAAGCATTAAATAATAAAAATCATGTCGTACTTATTTCATTAGATATACAAAAAGCATTTGACAGTGCATGGTGGCCGTCAATCCTAAACTCTTTGAAAGAATATAACTGCCCTCAAAACATTTATACACTTATTAAAAACTACTTAAACAATAGAGAAACTTACATAATCACACACAACATAATGAAAATGAAACGACAGACAATTGGTACACCACAAGGGTCTTCTTGTTCACCATTACTCTGGAATATTATCATGAACAGCTTACTGAAAACTAATACTCAACCAAACGTAGAACTAATAGCATTTGCAGACGATATCTTAATACTAGTAAAATCCAGAATTCCAGAACAAATACAAAACAATATTAACATTATCATTAACACAGTCGAAAACTGGGCAAAACACAACAAGTTAACATTCAATAATCAAAAATCAACTTACATGATAATTACACGAAGCAGATTAGAACCGACTATCCACGTTACATTACAAGGAAACGAACTGACAAAAACAAATGTAACAAAATATCTAGGAATATTAATAGATAACAAACTAACTTGGAATAAACACATAGAAAATTTACAAAACAAACTTATAAAACTAATCAACTACTTAGGACTCACAGCTCGTAACACATGGGGACTGCAATCTTCAGCATTACACATCATTTACATAGGAGCAATTGTACCATCACTTACTTACGGACTACATATTTGGCACAGAGGACTGCAAAAGAAGTACAACTTAAGCAAATTGCAAAGAGTTCAGAGATTGATTGCTTTAAGAATAATAAAAGGTTATAGGACTATTTCTTATGATGCTGCCTGCGTTTTAGCAAAAATAATGCCAATAGACATTCTAGCAAAGCAATATATTAAAGAATATAAACTTTTGAAACTGAACGAAGACTCGAATAACATAAAATCTGATGATTTGGAAAAGACAATACATTATACTCAATGGACACATCCCGGTAAACCACTCAAACTCAACGGATATACAAACAAACAAACAGATTACCAGATATACACAGACGGCAGTAAAGACAATGACAACGTTGGAGCAGCTACAATCATATACAAAGACTATAAACTATTAACGACACTCAAATGTAGACTTGGACATTACTGTACAAACAACCAAGCTGAACAACTTGCTATATTAAAATCTATAGACTACATTAATAAACACATCACTACACCATCTTCTATTCAGATACATACAGACAGCATGATAACATTACAAAAACTCAAAAACACTGACATACATGAAGTACTAATAGAAAAAATACGACAACTGTTAAGAATATGCCAAAATACGCATACAATATATTTTAAATGGATAAAGGGACATTCTGGTGACGAAGGTAACGAAATCGCAGATCGTTTCGCCAAAGCAGCGTCAAAAGATACGTCACTACCGATAGAATATAATAAACTTTCAAAAACTCACTTAAAATATATCTTAAAACTAGAATCAATTGCAGAATGGCAGCAAAAATGGGATACCTCTAACAAAGGTCGCCATTTATTCAAATTTATCCCAATCATACAAAACTTTTGTAATACAAACATACAAACAAATTTTTACACAACACAAGTACTCACGGGACATGGGGTATTTCTATCCTATTTAAGTAGATTTAAAATAAAAAGAGAAAATTCATGCCCCTGTGACAGACATACAGAACAGACAGCACACCACATCATATACAATTGTACACTGTTTAACGAATACAGAAACAGAATTAGAAAGAAAATAACCTATTGGCCTATTGAAGAAAATAAATTGTTTTTTAATAATTACAAATTATTCTTAACTTTATGCAAAGATATTATTCAAAGATTGAGTGAAAAATGAAAAATTGCATTTTTATTGAAGTAAAGCGGACCTTACTGAATATATAAGTTTATTTGTATACTCCTTGTTTTATACTAATTGATTTAAGTTAACGTGAATACTTTATATGTAAACCTAACTAAATTGCTAACTTGAACAAAATTAACTAAGATAAGAAAAAAAAAAAACATACATGTGATATACTGTATCTTGTATGATGCATGTAGTACAATAAACGGCCTTCTAAAAGGGGTACTTTTAGAAGGAAAAAAAAAAAAAAAAAAAAATTTAGGTCTCTATTACTAAACTAAACTAATTACCATACTAAAAACAGAGTCCATATGATTAATAATTATACAAACCTAAAACTAAAAATACAACATTAGTTTAGTTTTAGTTAGGGAAAACTAACGTTAGTTTTGCCCAACACTGAGTACACACTGTCAAACTGCACATAGACATTCACTCTTGAAGAATACAAACATAAAAAAATTAAAACATTTGCATATTTAATATATATACACAGACGCTATTATATCAGGTTATAAAGTTCATGGTATTTTAAATATCCTATTGATTTTTTTTTTTTTTTTTTGTTTTCACTGAGGCTTCTCTTTTCGACAATAGTACCTTAATGACGTTTTCGAGTTTGTATCGGTCCTTAGAATCTTGGAGTGCAGAGGATTGTGAAAATGTATTTTTATTTCGAGATCACTTGACCCGAAATAGTTTCTAACCTCCTGAAATCTATTGCTGATAAATAGAAAATTTAATGATAAACGTAATTTAGATTTTTGATATTCTTGAATCAGGTTGAAAGATAAAAACCTACCTAAGTACTTATGGGAAGGAGCCCGTTTATTGTAGAAACCAGATATATTTTTGGCAGTATTGCAAGTTGCTTATATATACCGATTTTTTTTTCTTTTACAAACTAGGTATTACGTGGGACACGCATGGATGGATATGTATGAACTTGTGTTAAATTTCAGCCTCCTGGGTCACATCATAAAACGTTTGTGTACATAGTAACTTTTGTACCATATACAAACTACAAAATGTAAATTAAATTGTCCGATTTTCATGATATTTTGCACAACAATACTTTGTCTAAAGCAGTACAGTATGGTATCAAAAACACTCTTTTCGGCAAAATGTACGCGAAAAACTGGCGGTTTTGCGTTAAAAGGCCTCCAAAAACTCTTTAAATAGGCATTTGTGCGTGAGGAATAGTATTTTCAAACATCAAATTATGTAGGCGTTTTGAGCTAGAATTTTGTTTTCAGGGGGATTGACTTTATCCAAATTGGTCCAAACTAGTATTTTTAAAATCAACAGATGTATGGGCGTATATAAGAGGAGCTGCATCCCCCCCCCCCGAAATTTTGATCTGAACGGTAAAAATGTGTCATAAACCCTTAAAAATAAATTAAATAAGATCACTTAGTTCATATAAAGTATTTTATTTTGGGTGTAATCGCGTTTTAGTTAGCTAAAACTAGTCTAAGTTCTAGATTGTTAGAATTCCATACCCCGGAAATGGTCACAGCTCCCCCCCCCCCCGAAATTTTCCCAGCCCTCCCGGAAATTATTTTCTATATACGCTCATGAACAGGTGAACAGTTGTTGGACTTGTTCTACCTGTTGGCGAGTTCTTTTAAATCTCTTTAAAGGAGGTAGGAAATATTTGTACAGTTTTCACTAGACCTGGCGATTTTTAGTGGGGTGCCTCTCTCTCTTGATAGGGAAGAAGGCTGCCGAAACATTCTAAATATAGATTTTTTCT
This sequence comes from Gonocerus acuteangulatus, assembly GCA_946811695.1. Lineage (NCBI taxonomy): Eukaryota > Metazoa > Arthropoda > Insecta > Hemiptera > Coreidae > Gonocerus > Gonocerus acuteangulatus. The sequence continues at coordinate 7,290,210 of OX328123.1, read as the reverse complement.
GAAAATCAGATGTTTTGTTTTATTCGGATCTCAACCATTTTTGTCGCCTCAACAGCTTATTGTATGTCCTAACTAAACTGACGGTGTTTTACCGTAATTTTTTTAAAAAAATGATACTTTATTTGTTCTGGCTATTGATTTTAATCTGTGAGTAATTAATTCTGATGATAGCATTATATATTCAATAACTGATTAATATATAAGGACGCATGCAGACACTCACCAGATGTATTACAAACCACAGAAATAAGAAAACCAAATCCTAATAGAAATAAGTTATCATGAAATGAATTTAAATAGTTGAAAATATGTTATTGTTGTTGATATGTTTTCTAAGTTTAGCAGTTGTGTTTATTTTAGTTAAGTGAGGTTTATTAGCGCTTTATTTATTTTATGCCAAATTTTTTTCTTAATTTAATTTGTCTAAAAATTTATTTCCAATAAAAAAATACTCACTTTTCTTATTATTGTTTCAGTACTTCTGGAGCTAATGCAGTTGCTATTGATAACAAGATCGAACAAGCAATGGTAAGTGTGCACATTTAATATTTAGAAACAAACAAACAGATGTACATAAATTAAAATAAAGCCGTCACTGGAGTTGTGAATCGCGTACGTTACAAACAATTGATTGGGAAGATAGAGTAACAATACGTATAATTAAATCCAATGATTTATGCATGTCAATTAATAGTTTGCAATATTATTCAATGGAGGCAGACAATTTATTTTAACAATTCTGAATATCTGGTCGCGAATTCATTTATAAATATTCGTTTCATTTCAATAAGTAGGATAAGTATTGCTTGATTTATACAGGGTAAATCACAAGTTGATGGCAATACTCAAGGCGGTGAAACTAGACCAAAAATGTAGTTAAATACTCCCAACCGCAAATCTCTATCTGTTTTTGTTCCAGACATATCGCACTAGTATTTCTAAAGTGACACAACTCAAAATTAAATTTCTACTGAAAATATGTCACTCTTGCCTATGTAGGGGGTATTAGTATTAAGACAGGAAGAGTGACACAAGTGCCCTCTGGTGTAGAAGCTCTGAAGCTAGGTACATAGAGTTTTGGTTGTTGATAAAGAGATATTTACTATGTCTTTCATAGTCAACTGAAAAACACAGTTTTTTGAGTTGTGTCACTTCAGAAATATTAGTGCGATCCAAATGTTATTTAGAAAACAATGTGTTTTTTGTAGAAAACCCCCAATTTTCTTTGCTTGCACATATTGTTTTTAACGTTACATTAAGTTGTTGAAATTAGCATTAAATTTTCTCTAAGGAGAATGCACTTGTAATGTTCACAAGTATCATGTCCAAATCAAAATTACTGTTCAAAAAGGTGATATTAATTAAAAAAAGTCCGTCACCCAGAAGCTGCATAACTAAGCACTTTCCTCAGAATTTGGGTAGTGTAGACTGCTTTCCAGAACAATTTGCTTAAAATATCCTACATAAATAAAATAAAAACATGAATAGTTCTCTTTTAATTTTGTAATGGGTAACTGATAAATTATTAATTTGCTTCCAGAGTTATGTTTACACATGGTACCTATTACACTACGTAATAAATACAAAAAACCTCTTATTATCGTATTTTGATCTAACACAGGAACCGGATACAGTCCCTCTAGCGCTCCTTGCCGCGCCTTTGTGAACCTATATCTGGCTGGCTTTTCTATTGAAATATATTACAAAGTAAACCCCCCTTTCCGATTGACCGATTCAGCTCATTTTTACAACACTTCTTTCTCATGAGTTACCCACGACGTATACCGCGTTTCGTTACAATACAGCAGAAATTACGACCAGTATGAGTATATTAGTAATTTGGGTCCGGAGTAAACCCCCCCCTTCTAATGAACCGATTTAGTTTATTTTTACAACACATATTTACCTGTAGATTACCACTATGAATACCGAGTTTCGTCGAAATATACCTAAAATCACGGCTGGTAGTGGCGAATTGGTATTGTCGGTCCGGAGTAAACCCCCCCTCCTCATGAACCGATTTAGTTCATTTTTATATCACACTTTTCTCTCTATATTACCACTACGAATACCAAGTTTTGTTGAAATATAACAAATATTACGGCTGAAATGGTCAAATTAGTGTTGTGGGTTCGGGGTAAACCCCCCCTTCCGGTGGACCTATTTTGGTGGTTAACGAACTCGTTCAATCGTTTGCTAATTGAATGCTATATACCAAGTTTCGTGACGAAAAACCAAAAACTCTGGCCGCTATCGTGTTAACAGACACATATATATATATATATATATATATATATATATATATATATATATAAATTTTAACGGGGGTCATTTTCGGTGTCTACTAGGTAGGATCGATAAAGATTTGAAGAAATTTTTCAAAAATTCCGTCATGAGTCCAACCTCAATAGCTACTTTCCTTCGGAGGAAAGTGCTAAAAAAGGAGAGAAATCTTCGAGAATCACTACTCTTACAAAAAAAAAAATTCTGCATGCTGCCGAATCTGACAAAATTTGTGAAATTTCATTAACTTTTCAAGGATATACTCAGAACTGAGATTATCTTTCAATTTCATAATGTAATTTGGAAATTTAAGGCGAAAAAATAACGAATAAATAAAACTAATATAAGGTTTATGTTTGTGATCTTATCAGAATTAAATGAAATATATTTTTAATGAAATTGATATTTAATGGTTACAGTAAGCTTTACATCAATTTTTTTTTATATAAAAAAGAAAAAGCATTACTTCGAAAATGATAAAATTCTTACCTCTGGTCATATGATAATGTGTCATTTGGGAGCATATGATACAGCTCATTTTTTCACCTAGATGTTTTATATTCTTTATACACTGGGGGCATTCTGAAAGTGATGAGCATGCTTTTATTGTGACACGACTATACAGTGCGCTCGGATTGATCAGAACATTTAATGAGGGGCCCTTCCTACCAAACACACCGAGGAGTAGGAATGGTGGTAGGACGTGTCTTCGGCGCGATGGAGTGTTAGCTGGAATAGCGATACGCGATAAAGTTTTGTGTGCGGTTTGGGATGGACGCGACGGCAACTTATCAAATGCTTCAAGAGCCGTTTAAGGAGGAATGCATTTCGAGATCTCAATGAGGAAGAAGGCACAAAGTCTTCAAGGAGGTCCGGGAGAAGGTCACCGACGATCCCCATCTGGACGCCTACTAGCCGTTATTTTATAAAGAAAAATCATTAAAAAACATTTTGGTCGTTTTTGAAAATCATAATAAATAATTTTAAAACTGGTATTACAAAAATGGTTTGATTAAATGGGTGGTGTGATTAAAACAAAGTGTCTACCTAGTAGAGACTACGGTGTAGTTTTAGCTTCAACTCAGATTGATGTGATTAAAGAAAGGCTATCGCTCCGTAGTTACAACTACCCTAGATGGAGTGGTAGCTGGAAAACTGAAGCTACAACTACGGGGTAGATACAACTACCCTGTAGTAGTGGCTGTCTTCCATGCTGGAACGGGTCGACCCTTTCCTATCCATACAGGATTTAATTCCTGTTTTCATTAGTACTCTTCCTTGTCAGTCTCTGCTAGGCATATATTCATTCTTGTTCTTGAGCAGTAGTAAAGTTGTCCAAAATGAAATCTTCATCTGTAGATGAAAAATTAACTGATAAGAAACCTCTAGATAGAGATTTGTTGTATACAAACTTATATTGGTTGAATAAACAAAATGAGTAATGTACAACTTGATTTATTATACAAATTATATCATCTTTTTCATCATTTTATTATCAATCAAAGATACTAATTAATTAGGCGTTAGGCATTCTGATAATTTTAAGATAAAAAGGCTAACATTTTATTTCGCTTTTCTTCTCCACGAACTTTTGTTGCAACAGGTCAAGTTCCTCAAAATTTAAAGGGTCTTCAAGATTTTTAGCTATATTATATGCATTAGAGCATAGCTCATTACTAGTTTTGGTATTCTTTCAAGTGATACATTTACATAATTGCCAAGAATTAAAAACCTTTGTTTCAGTAGCCTAAAACACGTTCTATATCCACAGCCCCCCCCCAAAATTTAATTTGATTTAATCGGTAATAATGCGTCAAAAATTAATTTAATAATATCACTTAGTCTAGAAAGAATAAATTTGTTTGGGTGTAAAATAGCCCCAAACTCCGTGTTAGCCAAAAATTATTTCCTATATACGTGCCGGCACCAAAGTAATAATTAAAATAGTAATAATCCTGATCTTAAAGAATAGCTGACAAAAGTGAAGTCTGCTCCTCCTGAGACTTCAAGAAAATGAAGATATAACTACACCTAGGTAGTTGTAGCTTCTCTTTTATCACACCAAGAGTGAAGTTGTAACTAGCTCTCCGGGAAAACCGAGATATATCTACAGGGGCTAGTTGTAGGACCGGTTTAATCACACCGAAGGTAGTTACAACTTCGAAATAGTGAAGTGGTAGCATCAACTCCGTTTTAATCACACCACCCAATATTTGCTTTTTAGTTCTTTTCTTCAACACTCTAATGATTTATTATTGTGTAAATAATCTAAGGGGTTATTTATTACTATGTTTCACAAAAGATCAAAATGTATAAAAAATATCAAAAATAACTATTCCTTTACTAATGACACTAGGGATATGAGCGGAAATGCCCTAAGATGACCCAGTTCCTGCGAGTTAGACTTTTTTTAATAGTGTTTTCCTAGAGAGAACATGTAGAAGGCAGGGAGTGTCATTTTTCTGGTTATGATACTGTCAGATTCCTGTCGTGGCGACTTATCTTCCTTGTGGCAAAATCTTTCTAGTGATATGCTGGTTAAAAGATCTCTCTATTTCACCATGAATGTATGAAACGGTGCCATCCATGAGATGGGCCCATGCTGATGGCCATGGAAGTCAATATACCATTAACAAAGAAAAATTGCCATAATATCCTACAAAAAATATAAACCATTAATCAATCCCTAATCTGATGTTTGTTTGAAGGATTTGGTGAAGTCTCATCTAATGTACGCCGTGAGAGAAGAGGTCGAGGTGCTGAAGGAGAAGATTGCAGAACTCATGGATAGGATCGGACAGCTCGAAGCAGAGAATGCTACACTTCGAGCAGGCGCTACACCTGAAACACTAGCTCTTCTACCACCAACCTCGCAAAATAACGCCACCAGCAATCCTTAGGTGACTATCTTATTATTAAACCATTTATATTCTGGTTTGAAAAGGAGGGTAATTTATAGATAATCCATCCCAAAAAATATCTTTATTCAATAAAAGGATGTTAGAATTAAAATAAATGAATACTTTAATTTGACTTATATTGGTATTTTTGTTTTATTGGCCTGGTCAAGCCGAAACGTTGGCAGAAATAACAACTCATTTCTTATTAAAAAATACAAAAACATAATTTGATTCAACTGTTATTTAATTAATAACAGTTATTTAATTAATTCTGTTATGTTATTTAATTAATTAATGTTATTTAGCAATCTTCGTCTTGCTAAATAACATAACATTGTCAAACTTCCAACTTAAGTTTCATATTATTGGTACTTTTTAGCACTGACATTCTTTTCAAACCACAACCACCATTTATATGTGACCTCAAGAACTTCTGGAGTATCCTCATAACTGCTACTTACAAATATATCTATACAAAAATTGTGATCTATTGACCATGATATTTATTAGTATTTATTTTCTTCTTTTTTTTTATTCGTTTACATTTTGAAAGTTGTTATCTAAAAATTTCTGCCAGTGAACCAGCTTAAAACTTGGCAATAAAAATTTTTGTTGTCTAATTAACCTTTCGGAGGCCTGGTGGCCATGAGTGTTAAGGCGTGAGCACTTAACACTCCATGCCAAGGGTCGTGGGTTTGATTCCCACTATGGGGTGGTGGCTTTCTTTGGAAAAAATAAAAGGCATCAGCCCTATCCTGGCTAGATAAGGGTGGTGATCTATAGATAACCCATCCTAAAATTCTGAATTAATTATAATAGACGTTAAAATTTAATTAAAAGTAATTAACCTTTTGTCTAACCAAATGCTGCCTTTAGGGCCCTATTATGTTTTTGTTTTGTTTTTAAATAATTTTAATTATTTTCTGTTCCAGATTGTTTGTGTCCTGACGTTTGACAGCACTTTGTGCTCATTGCACCTGGCCTGTGTCCTAGTCAAAGAGAATGGAATATCACATTTCATCGGCTGACTTTTCTTTTAGTCTCTTCTGTATATTTTTCACTTTATGTATTTCTCCGGTTCACATTTTTTTCACTCTGTAAAATAAAAAGAAAATGAATTATGTATTAAGTGTGTATGTTTTTACATTTCATTTTTATTGAAATTATTATAACAAGAAAAGAAATGTTTGTTTATAACTATTTACATTGGCATAACTTTACCTTCCACTTGTGTCATTATATAAATATATATATTTAGATGTTAGAAGTATATATACATATAATAAGCTGTATATGTATGTATGTTTTATTCATATTGATCTAGCTTTTAAAGTATACATTGGCAACTATGTTTTAAGCAATTTACTTTCACAACTAAAATATTGGCATTGTATCACCTTAATTCTTTTAAACTGTATTTTAGAAGAAAAAAAAAAATATTATGATTATCGCAAAAACTAAATCAACACACAGGGAGGCTTTGTTCTGCAAAGAAGGACCGACAATATCAGAATGCTCAAGGAAAAACTAGCAGCATTTTAAAACAATCCGAGATGCTCAAAACTGGGAAAGAACGACACCATCCAAATGAGGCATATCAATCGTTGGCCCTGAGTTTTTAAGACAGAGTATCGAATATTGAGCATCAATCTGTAAATAATTATACACTTTATTATTGCTTTTATTTATTTGTTATTATTTTTTAATAAAAATTGCACATTGACATACTTAGTTTTAGTAATATTTTAATTAGTAATTTATTAATAATTACATAGAAGGGTCAACCCTCATTGCCTGTCTATACGTATATAACCTATCAATGCAGAGCTTAGCTTGATATATTACGTTACTCGAAGAAAGGTTGTTGTCAGAAATGCTTAAGCATAGAAAGTGATGCCATTCAGGCTGTGGTAAAGATAGTATATTTTCTCTATTGTATATTAAATCAATTTCTAAGTGATTTATCTGAATTTTCGACGGTCTAAGTTAATTTTTTTTTTTTTTTAGATTTAGTCATAATAGAGCTTATCTAACTATATTTTATTATGTATTATCCCTGTAATTTGATATTTATTTATTATTTAGAAATAAAGAGCGTTTTGTTGAGTGTTAGACTTAGAAAGTTGTGTATTCGACAATTCCGTCAAGATTGAACACAATACAAAGCAGATTGGACATCTGCGAGAATTTTAATATTCGCTAATATTTTTGTATTGTACTGAGTGGCTTCGGGTGATTGTACTGTTAAGAGTTAGGATATACAATGTGAACATGTATCTGATATTGAAAAGTGTTTTATTATTAAAATTCTGATATCTAGACTTGTTAATACTTGTCACCGAACAAGACTTAGTGTACGCTCTGCTAAAATCAATATGCTCGTCCTTCAAGTTAGATTTTGATGAGCAGAACGCAACTTATTAGAATTCTACAATTTTGTAAGGTTACCATTGAAGTGTCAATTTAATAAAACATTTGATATGATTTTAATAAATTTTATTGTTTTTGTTATACAGTTCAGGAGTTCAAACTAAAAATTAATTTGAACAAATTTAATGTTTGTATATAATATTTAAATTAACCATTATTAATATTGAATTTGTTATTTTTACAAACAATATTTATTTCTGAAGTCGAGTTATTTTATTCAGGTAATTTAGTTTATAAATTATTCATGATAATGGAAGGAGTTCTTCACATATTGTGACATCACATTAATGTAATTTAAAGCTACCAAAAAAAAGCTTTAATACATCTTATAAAATTGGGATCGACGTTGAACATAACTTTGGATAAAAACCTAGAAGTATAAAAACTGGTAAGTATGAACGGTTAATCCCGAACTTCATTACTGCCTCCTTCTAAATATCTCTTTAAATGAAATAATTATATTGAAACATATTTATGCATAAGACTGTCTATAAGAATAAACTGATATTGTCGTGTCATTAAATCATGACTTTATTGTTTATTTACTGAATTGTGACCATATTAATTCTATTGTGATCTGATTACATAAATGAATATTTCCTATCTAGAATATTTGAATAAAAATATACAATTCTGTATCTCTTACTAAATGTAATTTGTTATTCTGTTCCTTCTTTGCTCAACTATAGCCTGTTCAGATAAACCCAGGAGTTCAACTTCGCATGCGTGAACTTCCTCTGCACTCCCCTTTGCAAAGCCTTTTAATAATGAAACTCATAAATTGAATCACTGTAAAAACTGATTATGTCTCGTTTAAGACTAGGGAATGCTTTGAGCGGTTAGATAAGGGAGATAGTGTTTAATATTTACCAATACTTAGCCAAAGCTAAGGCTGAAAACGTTTTAAATGATGAAGTGATAAGATTATGATTGACAGAATTTTGACTGCCAATTTTTTACCGGGAATATAGGCCACGCCCTTTTCCCTCCATCTAACCATCTATTTGAACAGGTAACATTATAGTGTAAATTGTTTTTAGCCTTAGCTTTGGCTAAGTATTGATAAATATTAAACACTAGCTCCCTTCCCTGACCTCTCATAGCCTTCCCTAGACCTAAACTAGACATAATCACTTTTTATTGAGTTTCACGTAGCGTGTTGTTTACTGAAATAGTAATGCAAATGGCAGACTCGTCGGGAAAAACTCGCGGAATTTTGCGCATGCGGGATTTGAACTATTCCATCTAACTGAACAGGCTACAGGTACACTGGCCGTTTCGCGACTGTGAACTGATTTATCAGTTCACCGGTAGTAGTGGCCTGAGGAATGTGAGATGATAAATCAGTTCGGCCTCTTCAGCGTTTGAAGATTATAAGCCTATTTAGCAGCTTGGCCTATAGCCATCTAGTGGTTCTCAGGATATATTATAATATTTTTCCTAGCAACTAGAGTTCATAAGAATGGACTTTCTTTTAGATCTTAGTCATATAACTGACAACAGATGATACATACTGGAATTCTTCTGTAACTGCCTTTCTTCCATGCAGTTAATCCTTCTGCCTCTTCTCTATCATTATACATTCATTTATTTCACTTTCTTTTTACACTGTTTTGATTATGTCTTGATAAGTTTTCACTGATGAAAAAGTATTAGAATTACTTGCAGCTAAGTCTGATTGTGATTTTTATGTAAATTTATCGGGTCACAAAATTGAATTGGCACATGTTATTATTAGTGTGTTAATTATTATGTATATAATTAGGAAAAGCAATAGAATTCCATCCATAGTCTGGATAAAAAATGATGATGGGAAAAATCACAACAAAATTTTACACAAGATAAAAAGTAACATGTATTAGGTCAAAAAGGATTCAGTTCAGAGGATATGACAGCTGGCAAGGATTCCGCAACACATGCCCACAAAGCACATGTGCTATTCAGTTTCTAAAGGGTTAATAAGTTAAGGGACCTCTGAAACATTTATAATTATCCGGAACTAGCTTATGTACCAGCCTTTGATGTGTGTGTAAAGGAAATTTGTACTCAGGCACATCGGTCGGAGTGTACAAATTAAAAGGTTTTACATTCTGACCAACTTATTAGTACTTCAGGAAACAACACAATTGTTCTTTGTCTTCTGGAAATGTAAATCTATCCTATAGTACCTGTAGAGGTGCAACAGGTAGGTGCCAAAAAGTATATTTTTTAACTTATAAACTAATTCTTTCGATCCCTATATTCGCTGCTTCTAATGAGAAGTTATACTTCTTGAGAGAATTGAAACGAGGAAGAAAATGAATAAATAACACATAAAAGTGAAAAAATAGATTTATATTATCTATAATCATATTCAAATTTCGTTCCTTGAAGGAACAAGAAAATATAAACATATTTCTGTGGATTTTGTAGTATAAAAATTGTACAATATATACAACCATAATCATTTTACTGCATGTTGAATTCATTCAATTAATTTTAAAAAACAGGATTTAATAAATAATTAAAAATTAAAAAACAAAGATAAAAACAATAATGTTGAATGAAATAAAACGGAATACAGAACACATGCTGGGTATCGAGAGACTATTTACAACAATCTACATGCAGTCATGGAGCAGCGGCTGAGAATATTCAAATTATAACGAAGAGCAACCGATTTAAAAACCCAGAGGATTATTCTGTACAAATCCTCCGTTTTCACAAATATTCTTAGCTATTTGAGACATGTCGTTGAAGTTGGAAAGGTGATCACTGTTGGTTAGAGCTCCCAAATTGGCAGAGACTCTCATAGATGCCTGTAAAAATAAACAAATAAATGAAATTATGGTGCGTTATACTTTTTACTGTACATATATTTATTTTAAGTATCTACTAGTAAAATAAATGAAATGAAGACAATTGAAGGGGTTGGGGCAAAATAGTGCCAAGCAACATTTTTAACAAAACTTAACTGTAGCTGCTATGCTGCTATATGTTGGATATTACGTAGGCCTATCACTTAAAATGGTTAGGAGCAACAAGATTAAGTAGTATACAGAGCACTCACTAAGTAGTTATATCTTAGTAGCATCATCATAGACTCATAATATCCAACATAAAGCAGCTACAGTTAAGTTTTGTTAGAAATGTTGCTCGGCAGTGTTTTGCCGAACCCCTTCAATTAGACTATAGCTGTTTTTGTTTCGTTTTTTGCTGGTTTAATTAAGACAAAAGCAAGTAGAGGTAAAAGGAAAAAGCGGGAACTTCTTCATCTAAGTGTTTCCATGTAATTCTTAGAAATGGTATGAGCTTAGAATAGAAACTCATAATATATATATAAGAACGAAACTAATCCGGTATACACACGGAGCTACTTGTTGGTAACTCAACCAGTTGGTAAATCGGGTTACTAACCAGTTACAGACTGATTGGTGACTTGGCTCCAGGTGAAATGTTGGAAGATTATGACAAAACCATAATATTGAACAATTATGTCAGGTAATTGTTGTTTTTTTTTTTTGTCGGAAAGAGAAGAATATCCATTAGTTGTTTGATACACCTAAAGCTTGAAAATTGTTTTTAGAATAGGAAAATAGGTCAATTTTAGGATGTTCCCTACTTCTGCCCATGCCTTCTCCGTTCCGTGTTGCCCTGAATAATTAGGAAGGTGGTAATTATATAAAATAGGGTGTTTTTAACTTCCCCCACCAGCAAGATATTGACTTATTGGCCATCACACTCAAGTTTGCAACCAAACTCCTAGCGACTGGACATGCGAATCACCAGGCAACCAGTTACTAACTGCTTTCTGTGAATCACAGTTTAGTCACCAACCAGTAGCGTCGTGTGTAGTGTCCCATTGAACTACATAGGAACTGACTTAAAGTAAACTGATTAGTATTCTACTGATTAGTTGTCCCTGGTCAGTTCCTTTTCAGTATTTCCGTATTTATAGCACCTAACACATGACATTGAAACAGTAGAAGCGGTTTTCCCTGACTGAGATAGTTCTATCGAAATTTAGGATACAACCTATTGTGCAGGAAATTTATTAGGCTTTTCAATGATCTTACACTCACCACAATTTTGAAACTGTTTTTGAGATATTTAAGAAAGTATAGAAAAATGTCTGTTGATCAAATATTTTTTTGTAATACTTCCTCTACTCCAAAAATAACCAAAATTAATATATCTTAGGTTAGATGAATGTGAAACGTGCTGAAAATGTTGAACTCAATCCATCGTTTTGGATAACCCAAAATTGTAATTCTAGTTTTTCATTTTTCTTAAGAACGGCCAAACAAAACACCTTGAAAGTGGATTCCCTACATCCTTTCATTACACACACACAAAAAAAAAAACAGTTGTTCCAATTTCAATGTATATTGATTTAAATTATAAGTTATCTAATATTGGAAATAAAAATAAAGTTTAAGTAATGTCATTAGTCTTTAGATTAATTTGTCTTAAGAATAGAATTTGTAACTTTATAATCAAAGCATTTCAGTGTATTTCACTATGCAATTTTTATAATTTTGCTAAGAGAAGTTTCAGTGTTAGCTTAATCTACTGTCAATTTTTAATTTAGCAGTAATTAAAGTTTCTCATACCTCCGAGCACCATACTTTAGTGAGGAGAGCTTCATGCTGAGCAGATGGGAGACCTTTCTGCAGGGAACTTGTTGCTCTCGAGAGAACAACCGCACTTGTGAAAATATCGATTGCAGCATTAGCCACTCTGTTGAGGAGGAATTGCTCGTCGACAATGCCTCGGCCGAACTTCATTAAGAGTCCCTCGATGGCAGGTCCAAACATGGCGAAGGATTTACCAACCAGAGCTGCAGAAGGCGCAAGGCTCGGATGTACAAGATGTGCGAGAGATGGAGTGCTTCCGAGCCCAACGGTTCTCAAGCCTCGTTTGGTAACTTCACCCAAAATGAGTCCCAAGTGAGCTGCAGGCTGTTTGAAGGCTTTTTGAAGCTCGCGTAAATGAGATCCAGCAAACTGAATGCCTGAAATAAAAAATAACATAAATGGTTTTCTAATGATTAAATGGTATTTTTAATATATACAATTGAAAATAATTAATTTTTATCCCAAGAAAGAATTTGCATTAGCTTTGTAAACACTAATATCAAACATTCTCATCTATATGGATTTTAATATAGCTCTTCATTTTCATGATTATATTTCAACAACGGGTCTTTCTTATTGGAAATTTAATGTACATTCTAAAAATGTGGACGTTATTTACATTGATCAGAAATCCCGAAAACATAGTTTTTTTTTCTCAAAAAAACCAGTAGCTTTTAAAACAGACAAAAGTTTGAGTAGCTCTGATTCATTTTCAGAGAGAGCGCATATTTTTGCGTCACTGAACTACAAATGAGGTGCAGAATAAACCTGTAAAGTTATGACATTAATGTGGGACACCCTGTATAATAACTGCATTTTTTATTTTATATTTTTAAGCTGACTGATAGAAATATATTCTTTTATTGATTTTTTCTGATTCATATATCACTTAAATTTCTTTCTTTTTTTCATTGTAGATGTATTAACAATACTGACTTTAAAATTCCAATGAGTTAGTAACAAATGTCCCAGATCTCAAGAATAAAATAAATAAGTTGTAATATTAGTGTCAAGGCATGGAAAAATAAATGAATGAAAATACTTCTAATAATCAGAATTGCATGGTCCTTGGTCAAATGATGGAAATTTAATCATTTTTCTGTTTTTATTTAATAAAAAAAAAAGTTTTGTTTCACTCATTGAAATAAGTGGTAGATTTTAAATGTATTAGTAGACACATACATTATTCATTCATCAAAAATAGATTTTTAATCCTTTTGTCTTTTAAGAAGATAGATGAACAATCCATCCAACATGCGTGCGTTTGTAAGTATATATATATGAGCTGCACGCGACTCTTTGAATGATTATTGGTGGCTCTCGATAAATGTACCCGAGTTCCCTGTTCATTTTTGTGAATCTGGAGAGTTAGAATTAATAGAGATTCAAGAAGATAAAATAAAATATAAGTCGATGTCGATTACTGAATTTCGGCTCCTGAATTAAAAATGGCTGCTTGTAGAATTATTTCAATATTCGTAACAATGTACTTATGAAAATCATTTTATTCCACTTTAAAATTTCTGAAATCTAAACCCCGATCAGTATTAACTAACCAGCATCTCAAAGAATTACCGAGAAGCCCCATCACCAATTACACTCCACATTTTAAAGAATTATCAAGAGAAGTAAGATAAATGTGTTGTTTAATATTTAAATTCAATATAAATATTTTGTATTTTTCTTTATATGTTTTCAATAAATATAATTTCTATTTAAAAAAATACGTTTTTTTCTATTAACCCTTAGCTTACTAGGGGTAGTGCGGGCTGACCGACCCTGTAGTACGGCGATCTCTCTACCTGGCCGAGCCCTAGTTACGAAGCTATTCTCGCCCTCCTCTCGACGTCCGTAAAAACGTTCATATAATTTCCTCCCTTAACATTTCTAATCGTAGGAAAACTGGATTTTGTTATTCATTTACGTTTACTTTTAGCTCTAAATATTTAGGTTGAATTATATAATTAGATGCTCCAATAAATATTTAGGTTGAATTATATAATTAGATGCTCCAATAAATATTTAGGTTGAATTATATAATTAGATGCTCCAATAAATATTTAGGTTGAATTATATAATTAGATGCTCCAATAAATATTTAGGTTGAATTATATAATTAGATGCTCCAATAAATATTTAGGTTGAATTATATAATTAGATGCTCCAATAAATATTTTTTATAGTCTATACTTTTTAGTACGAAAAATATTATTTTTTTATGATTTAGGCATTAATCAAAGAAGCTAAATAAATAAATAGCCTCATTTTTATTTAAAACAAGAAAAAATACATCATCCTGGAATGGAAATACTTTTCGATTGGAATCGAGTTGGATCTAACACTGGCGATGTTAATTTTTACGATCCCGACCCATGTATCCATAATCCGTAGCTCTCTCTCGACACAAATAGTTAATTTTTCCGGCGACCAGTGGTAAAAGAAATAGCTAAAGCTTCTCTAAATCCTTGCTTATTAGCCCCAAGGTCGAACTCCTGGAAAAGTTAGCCGTAGGGAGCTGGTAAGCGAGAGAGAGGGCCGACCCTTTTCCAAAGCAGTCCGAACTGCTGTACAATTCCTTCGTTCCAGGGGCACGGGAGCTCTCGACTGCTGTACAAGTCCTTCGTTCCAGGGGCATGACAAACTTCGACTTCTACAGAAGTCTTTAGTAAGGAAAGGGTTAAATACATATTTACTTGTGGCTTAAGAAAAAATTTCAGATTTTGAAAAATGGCTTGGACTGTCAACGAGGTTGGCCACTCCTGATATATATCTTTACATTAGTAGAACTATTAAAAAAAAAAAAAAATACCAGTAAGAGCAACAAAGAGTCGAAGGATATCGTTGGTTCCCTCAAATATTTTGAAAATCCTCAAATCCCTCATGACCCTCTCGAGACCAGTAGCCTTCATGAAGCCCATACCTCCAAGGATTTGAATAGCTTCATCGGTTACTGCCCAAGCGCTATCGGAAGCAAATACCTATGGAAAAAGAAAAATAACCTTCAAAATGAAATAATTAAATGAACAATCATTTCTGCAAACATTAAATTCTTAAAGAGGAAAAAAATATTAACCAGGTAATAAAAAATGTTCGACTAGTAGGAACTGTGCCGTCTTAGCGTGATTCCCGTGTTATCCCTGGTGATATTTGTAAAGGAATTGAAGCTGTTATTATTTTCTTCTGATCTTTAGTTTAAAAAAATTAAATCCAAATAAGCCATCCAAACTAAGATAATTAAATTTTGGTTACGTTTTTGGATTTTTGTATATTTTCCTTAATATCTCGAAAACTGTTGGAAAATTGTGGTAAGTAGAAGGTGACCATTCAAAAGCTTCCTAAATTCTCTACTAAAAAGATTCAGAAGCCTATTTTGGATGAGGCGATGTCAGATATAGAGAAATAAGTGCCTGTAACCTTGAAGTGTTAATTTTGTTCTTTTGAACGGGTTTTTGTTTCTGTTTACATTACTTTTAATTGATTTTTTTTTAAGTGCATAATTAGTATTTTAGTAAAACAAGACAAGAAAATGATAAACGTATTGGTAGAAATGTAATTTCTGCTTAGTATGCCTGTTTCCTGTTGTGGTGCCTAGGATCATTTTATATTTTTCATGACAGATCAAAACGAACCAATAACTCCTTCTATTCATTTACTAATGTCACAAGGGATATGAACAGAACCGCATAAAGATGACGCATTTCTTGCGAGTTCGACTTTTTTCTAGACTCCACATTGTCATCACCTATGAAATGTTTTCTTTACATGTGCAAGTAAATATATTTATTTAGTACATTATAAATTCAAATAATCCATTACTTTTGAAATGGCAGCCTCTAAGTGGTAGTCTACACTGCCCGAGTCCATATTACCAGAAAGACAATAGGCGATACTCTCCGTGACGTAATGAAGCATAGCCATACGAGCGAGTTTCTCTTGGATAGTTCCAAAAGAGTCGATCCTCCTGCCGAACTGTATCCTCGTAGTCGCATGCTCTACTGCCTTAGTCGAAACTGCTCGCATTGTACCAGATAGAGCAGCGGCCATACCAAACCGACCATTGTTCAAAATATTCATCGCAACCTAAAATGCATTATTATTTTATTTACTTTTAAGAAATATCATTGAAACATCAATAGAAAAAAAAATAGAATTCTGAAAACATATTTGATCAAATTAAAGAATTTGGTAACATATGTTTCAGATTTTACCTTAAAACCTTGGCCAACTCCTCCCAACACATTTTCAATAGGTACCGGAACATTGTCGTAATACACTTCAGCCGTATTGGAACATTTGATACCCATCTTCTTCTCGGGAGGGCTGTTGGTAACACCACCGAAGGAACGTTCGACAATAAATGCTGTTACTTTGTCAACTTCTTTACCTGCAAAGACATTAATCTTACTTCAGAAGAAACATCGTGGATGTACTGAATTGTGATGGAACAAAATGTTTATAAAGGCATTATTAGTATAGTATTTGAATTTACTTTAGGGAATTAGTAATTATATTTATGTAATATTATTATTTTATTGTTGCTGAATATCGAACGATTATTGGAATATTTTAGCTGCAACCCAGCAGGTTCTCAGGCTTCTCCAAGGAAAGGATGTGGTAATAAAGTCCTATTGTACAGGTAGAACGGTGAATTGTTTTCTTGTTTGAATTTAGTAGCCATTATTACGTATTTCTTGAGCTCTTTCTGAAAGGAGTGAGCCAAGAAAGAGGTAGGGCTTCTCAAACTCCTTCGTGATTTACAATCAATAAATATTATTATTGTACATATGAGGTGTTGCGGATACAAAGGGCGAACTCAACATCAGGTCAATTTTTTTCCCCCGCCATCCAAATCTAGACGATTCAGAGAATCTACAGGTATAGTTTTCTTGTTGAGTTCACCCTTCTTTCTCTCTGAAAATACAGAGAGAATGAAAACAACTGCCATTGGAAGGGGTGATACCAAAGGCCAACTCAACACTCCACTACCCGTCCGATGGATGATGATAGAAATAAAATGGTCTTTTCGTTGAAAGTGAAGTTCACACTAATTCCTGCTCAATTATTATATAATTTTTTTATAATGAGACATCCCACAACAAAAAAATGTTTCGAATATCTAGTGGAGTTTGCCCTTATGAAAAAAATATTCAAACACATTTTCCTGAAAACTACCATTTGTTGAGTTCGTCCTTCGTATCCGCAACGTCTCATATTTTATTCATTTATTTTTGCTCATTCTGAAAAATGAGCAAACTTTCTACTGAAGTTGCACTCATAATTGAATTATTTAATAATTCCTTGAAAATTTCATCCATCCCATCTAATCTAATAGACATGAGAAAAGAGCCCTTTTAAGATTAATGTACAGGATGTCCTGTATATAAGGGCCACAATTGAAATATCTTAAAACCGTTAGAGATATCGTAAAATTGAAAAGGACCAAGGTGTACCTCTCATTAAGACCTTCTAGATGCATATTCGGTTAATCCCTAAAAATGAGTTTTAACTGTTAAGTGCGCACTCCAAAGTCAGCGCACATACTTGAATCCACAGATTCAAGTATGAATATTTTACTTGCTGAGCTATCAAAACACTCTAGCAACTACTTTCATCAATAAATAAAGAATTTTTAATATAAATAATCAGCTTTTTTGAGTAAATCATTGTTTTAGATGCAGATATGTATATTTTGAATAACAGTTCTAAAACTTCTAATAAAGTATTGAAAGATAGAGACATATTGAGAGGAGATCGTTGACCGTAGATGATGCAAGGTAGGGATTGTCGGGGTTCGGTCACTGCTACTTAATAAAACTACATTTTATCATAAAAATGGTTTTATTGTGCCGACGTTTCGGCTTGAACTTCAAGCCTTCATGAGGGCTGTAAAAACAAGTAGGACATATTTAACACTAATATATACACATATCTATCTAAATATACCTATATACCTACCTATATATATATATATATATATATATATATATATATATATATATATATGCCCACATTCATACACATATGGGAAAAAAACATATAAACGTAATGTAAAGCTAGAACAGCAATGTGCTATAGAAATTAAACAGATATAAGAATACAATAATATGGGCTTACCGATGGGAAGGTTGAGAACTATACCTCACCGATGCGGGATCATTTCTGACTTGATACAGGAAAACATAGGGGGAAGGAGTTGGTGGGGGGGGGGGGGGTTCTGGACCACCCAATGGACAAAGTACTTAGGTGATGAAAGAAAGAGGAAGCGGCGTCGTAAAATTTTGTGTTAATGGAAGGATAGAGACATAGGTTTATTTTGGTCAGAGAGGATTACTAATAATAAAATAAGAATTGGCTTTATTTACAATCTGATGTCAGAAAGTTAGATTACTCCCAACACGCAGTACTCCCAGTAGCTGAATCCCATCAGTTATGTCTGATGTTATTGCGATGTTTACACCAGTAAAATATTTTAATAAGCGAAACAAAAAATACACGTATTTCTTTATTTTTTTATTAATTTTCAAAAATGTATTAAAGTGTGGAGTAAAAAGGAAACACCGACTTTTTAACAGTTAAGACGTAATTTTTTTGCAATTAATAAATGACACATCGTACAGGTCTTGATGAGAGCTACGACTTTGAACCTTAGCATTTTGCGATAGCTCTAGCGGCTTAAAAGATATTTCAATCGTGGCCTACATATACACAACATCTGTATATGTACATTTTATATGTATCTGCATGTATGTCTACATATTGCGAAAAAAAAGAAGCAAAATCGGTTCATTAATTGAGGCTTTACTCCGAAAACAAATTAGTATTTTTCTCCTTTGGCTGTAATTGTTGTAACATAACTTGTTCCTAGATGATAATGAGGAATATGTGTTATGTTCAATGAAAAAAATCAATATAACATTCGAAACTAGTAAGTAAAAGTAGATATTTTACAGAAAAGAATTTTTTAAGCAATAATACATAAAGAACATACCTGTTTTTGGATCTTTGACGGGAGTCTGAGCAAAAACTGTCATGATTTCAGCCATTCCTCCATTACTGATCCAAATTTTACCTCCGTTCAAGATAAAATGCTTACCATCAGGCGATAATACGGCTCTTGTTCTGAAAATAAACGATAATTACTTATCTATATATCTATATATATACATAAAAATCAGCTGTTTGTCTGTCTGTCTGTTTGTGCCTTATACAAATCCACACAGTTTGACCAAACTTGGCACACATGTAGTTTTGATCCAGGGAGTGTAATAGGCTAGGACAAGTCGTCTAGGACTCACATTTCGGAGGTCACAGGTTCGAAACTGTGAACCCGAACAGTTACAGATTTGCGTTATTAGATTTTAATATTACTTATTTGGTTTCTAATTTATTTTTGCTCTTCTAGATGCAGAAAGTAGGTGTAGCATGGCACACCGGATAACAGCTAGTATAATATACTTATAGTACCTTATAGAACCTGCGTCACTTCCAGAAGATGGTTCGGTCAAACAGAACGCTGCGTATTCTTTACCAGTCGATACTCGTGGAAGATACTTAGCCTTCTGCTCAGGGTTGCCAAAAAGCAGAATTCCCTAAAAGCAGAAACAAAATAAACTCTCAAAGCCTACAAAGATTTGGGAAATTATTTCTATCCAAAGCAATGAATTATCATAAAATATTGTATTCAAATATTAGATAATATTAATATCAATCCAATGTTATTCAAAATTATCTAATGTTTGAGGCCCAGTGGCCGTGAGTATTAAGGCGTGAGCACTTAACACTCCGTGCCAAGGGTCGTGGGTTTGATTCCCTCTAGGGGTGTTGGCTTTTCTTTAGAAAAAAGAAAACGCATCAGCGTTTCATCTGAGATAATTATAATGGATGCTAACATTTAAATAAATAAATAATGTTTGAATTTTAAGATAATTTATATATTACTAGAAATTTGTGAAATGTCAGAAGGATAACGAAGTCCAAAAAAATTGGATATCGAATTTCAAAGGTTCTAGCCATCTTTTTAATTCTACCCAACTCATCTGATTATATCATCAACCATATAAATAACTTTAATTTAAGAATATATTGTGTTTTTTTTTTTTTTTTTACAAAGCAAAGCAATTTATTTGGACAAGAAGGCTAAAAGAAGAAAGAAATTGTATAGATTGATGTAATTAATTTGTGCTTGTGTGTGTATTTATAAATGTATACAGAAGACTACTCTAAGCAGTAACATTTGAATTATTATAATACCTTAAAGCCAATGGACTGGTGAGCACCAAGAGTAATACCGACTCCAAGATCATGCCTGCCGACGATTTCAACGAGCCTAGCGTACTGGGTGTTGGTCAATCCTAGACCACCGTATTCAGCAGGAACTTGAAGGGAGAATGCACCTAAATCCCAGAGGCCGTCGAGTGTGTGAGGTTCAACAGTCGCAAGATCGTCATTTTTTTCAGGATTATTCACCTCCTAAAAAGGACAATATAATAATGAAGATAACAGCAACATCTAATGTCAAAAGATCAAAATGAAATGTAAATGTCATTCTCAGTCTTGTAACTTGTTTTTGTTTTATTGAAAGATGTGAAAAAAATTTTAAAAATGAAAGATTGGGTAATATACAGCGGCTGTTAATATTTACCAGTAATATACAGTGGCTGTTAATATTTACCAGTAATATACAGTGGCTGTTAATATTTACCAGTAATATACAGTGGCTGTTAATATTTACCAGTAATATACAGTGGCTGTTAATATTTACCAGTAATATACAGTGGCTGTTAATATTTACCAGTAATATACAGTGGCTGTTAATCTTTACCAGTAATATACAGTGGCTGTTAATCTTTACCAGTAATATACAGTGGCTGTTAATATTTACCAGTGCTATCGATAACACAGAACACTTTTAGAAGGTATAGATGATCAAGGATCAATCATATCGTACCTACCATGTCAAACTATCGGATATGAAAATCAGAGCAAACTAGAGAACGAACATATTCTATCCATTGCCCAAGTAATATATTGAAAAATGGTCCATTAGATACTTCATTTAAGGCATTAACGACTATTTTAAAGGGATTAGAGTTCTGATAATTTGAGACAATCCTTATCGTACACAATCCAAGAGCATAGTCTTGAATCTGAAAAACAAGATTTTTCTTATTCAATAGTTTGACATGGTAGGGACGATATGTTCAATAAAACTACATTTTACAATTAAAATGAGTTATAATATAACTCATTTTAGTTGTAAAATGTAGCAGTGGGCTCATCTCACGGCTCATTGAGAAAATTCCTTGCTGCACCATGAATGTCGGTGGGCCATCCATTTGTCTGGATCTGCATTTTACTTTTTATTTAAAAAGTGGAGACATGAGTGCTAAGGCATGTACACTCTGTGCCTAAGGTTGTGGGTTCGATTCCCACTAGGGGTGGAGGCTTTTCATTAGAAAAAAGAAAAGGCATTGGCCCTATTCTGGTTGGCAACAGTTTTAACCTGAAAATAACCCATCTCATATGCTTTGATATGTATAAGTGGATGTTAAAATTTAAATAAATTATTTGAAAAGCCTCAAAGTTAATAATCTTGGGAAAGCATAATAAAATGAAACGTTTATATATATATATATATATATATATATATATATATATATATATATATATATATATATATATAAAAGAAAAAGCAAAAACTCTAATAGAAGGAGATAAGTTTTAGGAAAGCATGAATGAAGCTTTAAAATGAAAAAAAAGTTATCTTAAAACACTGACATAAAACAGAGTGAAAACCTTTTTCTCTTATCTTCTAAGCAGAAGAACAGCCTTTGAAAGTTAGAACTATGCAGCATTTCATGGACATACTTATCTTCTTAATGTTACATAATTTAAAAGACCTACTTTGGAGAAAGTTTAAAAAAAGTACATAAATCTACAGTAAATGTATATTTTCAGTACAAATAAGTGTTCTTTAGATGTTATTAAAAAGGATTTCTTGTGAGGTCTAATGCCTTTTTGTGCAAGAAGAATTTAAAAAAATTAAATTAAGCATTTCTTTGATATTATTACAAGGACAAAAGGAAAAATAATTAAGGTGAAAAAAAAAATCCTTCTTTTAGAACTGTAAATATATTTCTGTAAATCCTACATTTATTTATTAAATCACTGTACAATAAAAATGACAGTATATCCCATCATCAGTGGCTTCATTTTCAAATCTGTATTTTTTTTAAAATTAACTCACCAGTCAAGGTTTTGAAACCAGAGTCTCACATTTAATTTAAATAAAGTTTTCTGTCTTTCTTTAAATATATTCTCCGCCTAGCAGAAATATTCTGAGGAAAATATTTTATTTATGAAAACTAATCAACTTAATAGACAATATTTTCTGAAGACTCAATACCCATGAGTTTTAAGGTGATAATACTCCTTGCTTTAGGGGATCAGAACTTTTTTTTTTCAAAAACGTTAAAATTTAACTGTTAAAAAAAAAACGTTTATTTAAAAGTTTTAAGAGTACAAGTTATTTAGGAACTGCTAAAATTAAGTCCATGAAGATAAAAGTTCATGTAATACTTTTATTTATTTCAATGTGAAATAAAACTTTTCGGTATTTTAATAAAGAATTTTAGGGTTTTCATTGATCTTCAATACCTGACAAGAAAGAAAATACATACTTCCATACCTATATTAACTAGCACTAATCCTACACACCCAGCCCAGACACTGAAGTAAGTGTTGAAAGTGCATGTTATCATTTGCAGCGACTCTTTGGGTTCACTGCAGGATCTTCGCATCTACGCTACTCATCCCATATGCACTGAAATACAAGACAAGATACACGACTTACAAACAAGAGGAAAACACATAACACTGTTTTGGCTGCCAGGACACAAAAACCTTGGACAGAGTGACACTGCTGACAGACACACCAAGGATATTATAGAAAAAGGCTGTCATGCAGGAGCTGCATAACTAAGCACTTTCCTCAGAATTTGGGTAGTGTAGACTGCTTTCCAGAACAATTTGCTAAAAATATCCTACATAAATAAAATAAAAACATGAATAGTTCTCTTTTAATTTTGTAATGAGTAACTGATCAATTATTAAGTTGCTTCCAGAGTTATGTTTACACATGGTACCTACTACACTACGTAATAAATACAAAGAACCTCATATTATCGTATTTTGATCTAACGCAGGAACAGCATACAGTCCCTCTAGTGGTAGAAAGCGCTCCTTGCGGCGGCTTTGAGAACCTACGTCTGGCGGGCTTTTCTATTGAAATATATTACAAAGTAAACCCCCTTTCCAATTGACCGATTCAGCTCATTTTTACAACACTTCTTTCTCATGAGTGGCCCATGACGTATACCGCGTTTCGTTACAACACAGCAGAAATTACGACCGGTATGACCATATATTAGTAATTTGGGCCCGGAGTAAACTTCCCCTCCTAATGAACCGATTTAGTTTACTTTTACAACACATATTTACCTGTAGATTACCACTACGAATACCGAGTTTCGTCGAAATGTACCAAAAATCACGGCTGGTAGTGGCGAATTGGTATTGTGGGTCCAGAGTAAACCCCCCCTCCTTATGAACCGATTTAGTTCATTTTTATATCTCACTTTTCTCTCTATATTACCACTACGAATACCAAGTTTTGTTGAAATATAACAAATATTACGGCTGACATGGGCAAATTAGTGTTTTGGGTTCGGGGTAAACCCCCCCTTCTGGTGGACCGATTTTGGTGGTTAACGAACTCGTTCAATCGTTTGTTAATTGAATGCTATATACCAAGTTTCGTGACGAAAAAACAAAAACTCTGACAGCTATCGTGTTAACAGACACACACACACACACACACATATATATATATATATATATATATATAAATTTTAACGGGGGTCATTTTCGGTGTCTACTAGGTAGGATCGATAAAGATTTGAAGACATTTTTCAAAAATTCTGTCATGAGTGAAATCTCAATAGCTACTTTCCTTTGGAGGAAAGTGCTAAAACAAACATACACACAGACTGAACTCTTCTACAAGAACGTTATTAGACAAACTCGACAAACAATACTCGAAAAATGGAAACAGGAATGGTCGCACAAAACCAACAATAAATTAAGAAATATCAAACATTTCATTCTAAACTGGGAATCATCCAATCGGGACAATCGTCGTGAAGAAGTTGTCCTTGCAAGATTAAGGATTGGGCATACATGGCTAACTCATGAATACCTGATGACCAAAACTGAAAAACCAACCTGTACAATATGTAACAGTGACCTAACCGTATAACATATCTTAACTGACTGCCAATCATGACTTAATTTGGACATTCCTTACGACATGAAAGAACACCTTGGAGATGGCAGCCTTCATATTGACAAGATACTCTCACACCTAAAAGACTCCAACATATTTGACAAATATAAAACAAAATAAAATATAAAATATAAATAACATTAAGGTGGTTCAATCAGCTCTTCCAAAAGGAGAAGGAGGAAGAAAAGAGGGGGGAAAAAGATCCCCTTTTTATTCTTTTTTTCTTTTCTTTTTAACCAGGTAAGATTTTTTCTCCCAACTGATTGCATCATTCCTAAAACTTCTTAAATTTTGTGAATCGGCATTGCTTTGATGATGCACAACTAAACGTGAATTAGATCAGTTGGCTGTATAATTAGATTTATACGTAGAATTGAAATTCCTAGGATTGTATATACGTATTAATTAACATAACTGTATATGTATATAGTATTTATTGTATATTTGTAATAATAATTGTATTAGGCCTTAGTTATATATACAGAATGTACATATATTGACAATAACGTAATATAATGTAATAATATACCTATACATGATGTAAGTATAGACAATTATGTAATTTAATATAATGTAATAATGTATAAACAATATAAATATACAGACAATAACATAATATAATATTATGTAATAATATAAACACAATGTAAACATGTAGACAATAATGTAATATATATGTAATATATATATATATATATATATATATATATATATATATATATATATATATATATATAAATGTAAGGTGTACATCGCTATAAAGCGTTAACACAAAAAGAAAAAGTGTTGAAAGAGCCTTTTTAATCCGTAAGTATATATTAAATGATTATAGATATAATCTAAATTCCACAAACTTACAGGATATAATATTATACTTTATTGAGATTGAATTAATTCTTCAAAATAAGTGAAATGTTCTTTGTTAAAAATTTATTTTTGTTTATTTATTGAAAATCTTTGTTACAAAGAAGAATCTTTGTTATAAAGAAGAAAGAAAGAAATTCTTTATTTAAAACAAAACAAAGAGGGCTGGCCAAATATATTGGGTTGCTAAAAACACACCATACTTATCTACCTTTCAAAAATTCATTTCAATTGATTAAAACGTTTTCTTCTTCTAATAAACATTAGTAGCTTTAATTTATTCCTTTAAACATTTTAATAACAATTATTTTAAAACTTTTATTTTTTAAGTTGAAAAAATAACAGTAAAAAACAAACTTTGTTAAAAAATGTTTAAACCCAAGAAGTTATTACTTACTAGTTACTTTTATATTTAAAAAATGAAATTAAAAGTAGGTAAAAGTTTAAAAAATACTTTTTTAAAATAAAAGTTAACAATTATTTTTGACCCCTGAATAAAACAATGTTTACAAATGCATTAAAATTTCTGAATGAATACTATTTTGTGTAAAAGAATGAGGAATATTGTAAGTGTGTAAAGCGTAGCCTTACAGCTGTTTATCCCAGCTGAGAAACATTTCAAGGCCGGCTAATTGATGTTAACAATGGACATTCCGATGAATTGCTTTATCTCTCCTTTCTGTTTGCTCAATGAGCACGGTCCAATGGTCATCGAGGTAAAACGACTGAATCAATAAATCCCTTATATTAAAATAAATAAACAATGAGTACATTCAATTGAATGGACGAGGATCAATTACAAAAGCAATGTGTAAGAATATTGTATCACAGTTCAATAATATCAATTTGAAGTGAAGAATTACACTCAGTGTACTTCAATTCCTTAAATAATTCAATGAAATTAATGCTTTATATGTATATATTTTTTTTAATTAATTTTATCATTCTAAATTTATTGTTTTAATTTTAATTGTTTTATGGATTTATACTTCCATCAGCTAATCAACAAATTGTTTTTTGTTTTTTTGGTCTGAATAAATAAATAATATTTTAAATGTGTATTCTCAAAACTATTTCTTCAAACTGATGTATAAAATATACTTCAAGATATTTTTTTTAAAAATTACAATACATATTCTTTAAAATAGTATCTAAGACGTAACTTAAATTTTTTGTAGTTTCCTAATAAAATGTATGTATGTGTGTATATATATATATATACTTTTTTTTTTCCACCAATCTTGGTATACAGTATTCCCCTTGCAAACAATTGAATGAGTTCGTTAACCAGAAAAATCGGTCCATCTGGAGAGAGGGTTTACCGCAGGCCCAAAGTAGTTATTTGCCCAAACCAGGTGTAATTCTTGTTGCACTGCAATGAAACTCCGTATTCATTGCGGTCATCTAAGTACAAAAAGGTGTTGTTAAAATAAACTAAATCAATTTATTAGGAGAAGGGTTTACTCCGGACCCACATTACCAATTTGCGAATACCAGCAATAATTTTTGTTACAATTTTGGTGGCTGTGATGGTTAAGGCATGAGCACTGCATTCCTAGGGTTGTGGATTCGATTCTCAATAGCGGTAGTGGAGTTTCTTTTCAAAAAGTGAAAATGCATCAGCCCTATCCTTGCAAGAAAATGGAAGTAACCTAAAGAGAACCCCTCCCAAAATTTTTGTTATGTATAAGTTGACATTAAAATTTAAATAAAAACATAAAATTTGGCACATGTTTAAAAAAAATCATAGGCCACATTTCAGAAAATATTAAAAGGGAATGTGTGATGTAAATCTAAAAAAACTTGAGTAATTCTTGAAATATCTAGTACACCAGTTTGTAAAAAGTAGTTTTTAGAACATACAATTAAAAAATTCTTAAATTTATATAGAATTTATCTACAAAACAAAACAAAAACATGTTTTAAAGATCAATGTGGTGTAACCTTTATTTATAGGAGTTATTCCCACAAGAGGTGGCAGCTTTTTTTTAAAAAAAATGTCTTACTGAAGGATTTGCACTTTTCTATAATTCAAGTATAATTTTAATCCAGGAATTTCATAATTGTTTTATACGATAATTTCTAGTCTCTAAAAGTTTTGGATTATCACTTTATCTCGACTAAAATTGTCTCATCAAGACAAGGACAGAAACTAGATTTGGAATATTTTAAGAAGCCGTCAGTCAATGAATGTTGGCAACGTATCAAGCCAAGATGTTTTATTTCTTATACTTTCTTGCAATGATCTAAATAATCTCTACGCGATAGAACCTTCAAGGAAAATTTACCAATAGAAGTTAACAACTTAACTCAAAATAATCAATTTTTAGAGAATCATTCAACTTTAATTTGATTAATAATTTGAATAATATTGAGATAATGGATGAAACATCAATTAGGAATCCTAATAAGATTTGAGATAACAAGAAATCTCTTTATAATAAGATTAAATCTGTCTCGACAATATATTATTTAATGGGAATGATTATACATTTTTATCTTCATATTTACAATTCTTAATTATATATTATAGAATACTAAAATGAATATAATCCAGTTAGTTTTTAAATTGTCTTTCAATTTATACTTATACCATAAAACAAAGCAATTATCTCAAAAATGTATCATTTGTAAACTTATTTTTTTATGATCAAATTAGCTCATCAAACAGCAAGAAAAATAACTAGAAATATTTTATGTTTCAGAACCCATAGATCTCAAAAATAAAGTTGGTTCAAATTTATGTGTGTATATATATATATATATATATATATATATATATATATATATATACATATTTTTGTCTGATCGCTCTTTCACAGGCTAAAAAATGGTCTGATTTTGATGAAATTTGATACAAAAATCTTTCATCTAATATAAAAGCATAACCAGCATAATCCATCCACCAGATCATGGTTTTTGGTGCGAAAAAAATCGTAACACTTATGTTTTCGAGTTCATATGCTCGCAGGTACTTGTTTTATAGGTTCCTTCACGTAGGAAAAAGAATGAAACTATTTTTAAGACGATATCTGTAACAGTTTTTGAGGTAAGTGGAAAACAAATACGAACATTCTTTCAATTAATACTTATTGCATAAAACAAACCAATGATCTCAAAAAATGTATCATTTGTAAACTATTTTTTTATTACCAAGTTAAATCAAACCACAAGAAAAAGTGCTAATTATGTTGCTTAGAAATATTTACATTGATTACGATTGATTGCTTATTTAAACATTTATTTAGATGTATACTTTTATATAATACAAGCTGATGTTACAAGATTGGCTGCTCCAAATGTAGCTTAACTCTCTATTTTAAAATTATAACAGACTTATCACGGCACTAAACAAAGCAGATTTAAAAGAAGACTAGAAGCCCCGGTGGCCATGAGTGCTAAGGCGAATGCACTCTGTGCCTAAGGTCATGGGTTCGATTCCCACTAGGGGTGGTGGCTTTTCTTTCGAAAAAATAAATGGCACCAGCCCTATCCTGGCTAAAAAAGAATCCTTGCTAGAAAAGGTGGTAACCTATAGATAACACATCCTAAAATTCTTGTTAATAATAAATCGACGTTAAAATTTAAATAAATAAAAGAAGAAAAATCAATAATCAACAAATTTTTAATTAATACAATTTAAATAATTCAATTATTTCCAATTAAATTAGACCACTTCCATACATTCACTTTTGTTATTTAAATGTCTATTTGAATTTCTCTTCAATTATTCTTTAGATATTAATATTATGTATCCTATTAAATTCATGAGTTTCCTCATTTTTTTTTTTTTTTTTTTTAAACAAAGGGAGGGGAGATTCAACAGCTCCTCGAGTGTTATATTTATATTATAACATATACAATGTAATGTGGGCGAGGTTAGCTCAGTGGTAGAGGACTCGACTAATGAACGGGAGGACCCAGGTTCAAAACCCGAGCGAACACTAAAGATTTTTATCTTCTAGTGTCTGCACTCGAGGACTTGGGGCTCAGATCGTACCTAGGCTCACCTAGCCTTTAATTAATTAATGGCTACCTGCAAAGGGAAAAATCAGACGAGCATAGTACTGACTACACTATCTCCCTAGTGTACCGTATGGTCAAGAATCAGAAACCTCTACAGAACCTGCCCCTCTGGGCCCTTGTGGCCTGTTACGGGACTGATTTTTTTTTAATATATACAATGTAATATAAATATAATTCTTTTTATTAAAAAAAAAAATGTGTGAAAATATATTGTATTTATGCTTCAATTAAAAAGATTTTCCTTCAAAGATCTTTTCAACATTAAAGTAAAACTTTTATATGTCTAACAAATAACTACATATACCTAGTAGTGGGGAAACAGTATTTACAAAAATAAATAAATAAATAAATAAAAAAAAAAAACAGACTTGTTTTAACAAGGTGCAACAAAAAATAAAATTCCTTAAACAACCTTGTTAGATCCTAACTATAACTTGATCTATCAATAGCTGAAGTTACAAACTGGTTCAGGGTAGGTGTTCAACTACATTGCATCAAGGCAGATTTTAATAATGATTTAACGTTTAAAACTAATTGATATTATCGATGTGTCATTACTGATATCCTTATCAGATAAAATAAACAACAACAAGAATTATAAATAGCTGATAGTAAATAGACTTTCTACTAATCAACGTTATAATAAATAATATTCTCTGTTGAAATATATTTAATTATGAACTTACTTCGAAGAATTTAGCAACCGGATCTACCAACATCTTCAAGTTTTCTGTTTGTTCTTCATTAAGTACTTCAGGATACGGGAAGACTTGCGCAGGCTGAACTACACCTCGGAACAGGTTCATCATAAAGGACATGGATTCCTTAGGTCCTCCTTTAGACTGCTCCTTTGGCTGGGCGGCAGTCGCGAATTTCCTGAATTAAACAACTTCATATCAAAAATATGAATATTATAGACAGTCCAATTATTGGCAATTTTGAAGTTTAGGAGCCTCTTCACCGATTTTTTTTTCCGGTTGTTCTATGAGGTATTTTGATGCACTAAACACGCATCCGTTAAAAAAAAAGTTATTAAGTACTAGTTCAATGTTATGTAGGTTAGGAAAGCTAGCGTAAACAACAATATTTGAAAAGATGTGAATTAACTCTAGAAAATACTGTATCACTATACAAATAAGTAAATATTAATAATCTTTACCTAATAATTGTTAAGAGCTATAGAATAGAAATTATAAAAAGAAAAAGAATAATATGTTAAAAAGCCCATAGATTTCTTTGTGTTTGTATCGAATGCCTTAAACATCAAAACAATAATTCAATTTCCCACCAAAGATTGAAGTGGACTTTCGTTTCAACAAATAATAATTTCTGATGAAAACTAAAACAGGCCACCACAACGGTTATGCTGGATTTGACAGGTATAATTATTGAGAAGAAATAATTTATTATAATAGTGTATATTTTATGATAAATGGCTGCTTTAGACAGCTGTAACAGACAAATTAAAAAATCCAATTGAATATGAGGGCCACAGATCCATATTTCATAAATCTCAAATTCTAGATAAACTTGTGTAGCTAATTAAAAATACTTATCAGTTTTCTTATATAAAATTAACACAAATATTTATGCTTATGATTTAACAAAACATTTTCATATAGTTTTATCATCAGGAGGTGATTATCGTTAGAGATTAAAATATTAATAGTTTCAAGGAATTTCAGCATTAAAGAGCTTAGACAGTTTGTTCTTGATTAGACATTTTCCAGACAACTTTAATTTTCATGGAACATTTAATATAAAATAAGGAAAAAACGTTCCTCTTTCATTTTGAAGAACTGGTCATAAACAAAATTGCAGCAAATAAATTTAACACTTTAACTTCGACTGATGGAATTTCGCCTACAATGTCACATTCATTTATAAATGTCCCCAGAGTGACCTTCCGACACTATAAATACTACAAATGTGGCTTGTTTTCAAAACTAACGTAAGAGCAGGTACACGAATAATTATATAATAACAGAAAAGTTAGAATAAGATAGAAATAATATGTTTAAAACGTTATTTCAATCTATTAAACAATATTTTGCAATAAGGGACCATGCACCCAGCTTAGGGGCTATAAGGTATAACATTTTAAGGCAATTTCTTGAAATTTATTATTAAACAAATAGATTAAGTAATATTTACCTCTGGTTGACCCTTTTAAGTAACTTGAGCATTTGGGCCTCATTTTTTATTTGGCCAAATTTATTGAAGCTGAGCTTGAACATTTTCTCTTTTGTAGAATTCCTAAATGAGCAAAGACTAAAGGATCTTACAGACTACAAGAAAGGTATAAAATATCACAGCACTGGGAAGCAAAGAGAAAATACAGAAAACACTTATCAAACCAGTAGTCCTTGGCTGCTTTGAACACTGAGTGATAAAAAAATTCTGGATAGAAGGACTTTAGCCCGCACACGTCACTCTTTGCGTTTGACAAGCGGCTATCTCGTCTCCTATTGGCTAGTAGAAATGGCGGGAAACGAGCCTCTTTTCAAATCTGCACTTGACCCCAAATACCAAGGACAGACGTCTTCTACTCCATTAGTGGCCTTCCGAATATTATTTTAAAAGTGCCTGATAACACTAAATTGAAGAAACTTGTTAAATATACACTCAGTGTCAAAATGTTAGACACACCCTTGAAATTTCGAAAACTGAATATATTTTTTTCTTAAATTGCGGTTCAATCTTATTTTATAAGTTATTTCAAATGTCTATAATTGTAAAAAAAAAAAAATGCAATTTATAGTTTACCTGTGAGCAATATCAAGAGATAAATAAATAAATAACTGATAATGTATTTATTTTATTGCGTCAAAATGATAGACACACTTGTTGTTATTCACAATCCTCTAATTTTCTAACGGTTGAGAAGGCATTTTTAGACCTTAAACCTTGAAAAGTATTAAGATTTGGCATTTTCCATTTCTCCTGTGGTTGTCTCGAGAAGAGCGCACACTCATGCAAAACACCCAAAGCAAAGGCAGAGGAAGCCGGTGTTCACACCAAGTCTAGGAATGTGCATGGATTACTGGAAAGATCAAAAAACATAGTGACAAACAGGGCCGCCACATGGGGGGGGGGGGGGCAGCCGAGTACAGTTGTCCCGGGCCCGGGCCGGGCCTCGCTGAGTGGAAAAATTGTACTGGTTATGAGCTTGTAAAAAGAACTCATGCACCGATTGTCAGCTTTTATTCTCATTTCGCTCAAAACTCAAGATGAAAATAATTTTAAAATGTCCAAAGTCCTTTAGCAAAGTACTAGAATTTTCAGTCTGGCTCTGGGAAGTGGGGGCCCACCTCTGAGAAGGGGGGCCCGTGATCTGGTCCCGGGCCCGGCTCTGAGATGTGGCGGCCCTGGTGACAAAAGATGTAACGCGAAAAGCTCTTTCATCATGAAATGGAATTTGCAGAAAACGTTATGTTGAGGACCGATTAATGGCGGAAAGTTATTTTTTCTGATGAGAAAACATTTGATTTGGATGGACTTGATGGTTTTCCTTTTCATTTTCATGATTTAAGAGAAGTAGAACTTATATTACCCCAGCGGCAAATGAGCGGAGGAAATGTTATGGTTTGGGAAGATATTAGGTTCAAGAAGAAAGGCTACTTGGTGTTTCTTTCTAAGAGAATATATTCACATGAGTATCAAAACTTATTAGAAGAAGAAAAAACACTTTAAATGACATGGGAGAAGGTTCATCTGCATTTCAGCAAGACAATGCTCCAATCCATTCGGTAACCTTCAGGACGATGGTAACCTTTGACGTTCTTCCTCCTTAAACCCCATTCATACATACATACATTCGAGGTAGGGATTGTCGGGGTTCAGTCACTGCTACTTAATAAAACTACATTTTATCATAAAAATGGTTTTATTGTGCCGACGTTTCGGCTTGAACTTCAAGCCTTCATCAGGGCTGTAAAAAACAAGTAGGACGGATGTAGTACTGAAATATACACATATATATATATATATATATATATATATATATATATATATATATATATATACATATGCCTACAAACATAAATACACATACATATATACATACATACATATGTGGAAAAAGACAAAAACATAAAATACTAGAACATAATATATAGAAGTGAACATAATATATAGTGTTTGGAAGAACATAATATATAGTGTTTGGATTATTAGGAAAACAGATATAAGAATAACAGATTACATATTAGATTAGATATAAGAATAACAATATGGGCTTACCGATGGGAAGATAGAGAACTATTCCTCACAAATGCGGGATCATTTCTGACAGTTAATACAGGGAAATATAGGAAGAAAGGAGTTGGTGAGGGGGAGGGGGGTTCTGGACCACCCAATGGACAGAGAACATAGAAGATGAAAGAAAGAGCGGCAAAGTACAGTAAGGGGTCATAAAGTCATAAAATGCTGTGTTAATGGAAAGGGAGGCAGGTATAAAGGGCTATATTGCAGGCGGTATAGGGGATTAGGATGGAGTTTTTAATAAATGGAAGATGTTGGAGTAGGTAGAGGAGATGACTTCTTTGTCAATTTTGTCATTAACTGGATTATTTTCTAGGTGGATAAAAATTGATTCGGAAAGGAGGCGTTTTTCTTCGTTGGATTCAGTGGAAAGGATGGAGTATTGGTCAAAACCAACAAATTGGACAGACTAAAAACCCAGTAAGAAAACGTATCAACAACCACAAAAATGATGTACGGAATAAAGACATAAAGACAGCTTTAACTAGACATGCCATCACAGACGGACATGACTTTGGTTTTGACCAATACTCCATCCTTTCCACTGAATCCAACGAAGAAAAACGCCTCCTTTCCGAATCAATTTTTATCCACCTAGAAAATAATCCAGTTAATGACAAAATTGACAAAGAAGTCATCTCCTCTACCTACTCCAACATCTTCCATTTATTAAAAACTCCATCCTAATCCCCTATACCGCCTGCAATATAGCCCTTTATACCTGCCTCCCTTTCCATTAACACAGCATTTTATGACTTTATGACCCCTTACTGTACTTTGCCGCTCTTTCTTTCATCTTCTATGTTCTCTGTCCATTGGGTGGTCCAGAACCCCCCTCCCTCTCACCAACTCCTTTCTTCCTATATTTCCCTGTATTAACTGTCAGAAATGATCCCGCATTTGTGAGGAATAGTTCTCTATCTTCCCATCGGTAAGCCCATATTGTTATTCTTATATCTAATCTAATATGTAATCTGTTATTCTTATATCTGTTTTCCTAATAATCCAAACACTATATATTATGTTCACTTCTATATATTATGTTCTAGTATTTTATGTTTTTGTCTTTTTCCACATATGTATGTATGTATATATGTATGTGTATTTATGTTTGTAGGCATATGTATATATATATATATATATATATATATATATATATATATATATATATATATGTATATTTCAGTACTACATCCGTCCTACTTGTTTTTTACAGCCCTGATGAAGGCTTGAAGTTCAAGCCGAAACGTCGGCACAATAAAACCATTTTTATGATAAAATGTAGTTTTATTAAGTAGCAGTGACTGAACCCCGACAATCCCTACCTTGCATCATCAACGGTCAACGATCTCCTCTCAATACATACATTCGGTAAGAATTATTAAGGAATGGTTTATCCGAAAGAATATAGACAAACTGAATTGGCCGGCTATTTTTCCAGACCTTAATATTATTAAAAATGACTGGGGAATTCTTACAAGAAGAGTATATAACGAGTCAAGACAATTTTCCACAATGGATGAGCTAAAAAGTAAAAATCTAGCTTCAAGGGATTACATACCTCAAGAAACATTAAAAAATGATTTTATTCAATTCCAAATTGAATTTTTTAAGTAATAAAAGGTGAAGGAAAATCCGCAGAATTTTAAATTCCTCTTTTATTATTTTCTTCTTTCAGTGTGTCTATCATTTTGACGCATCTAGAATCCGTTTTTATTTTATATATATTTTGTAAAGGGTTATATTACTAATTGGCATTGCCAGATAAGTCTAAGATAAGTTCAAAATAATTGAATTCATATTGGTTTGTTGATCTAGTCAAATTAAAAGTCAAAAATAATATTTTGCATAGTGTGTCCAACATTTTGACGCTGAGTGTAGTGCCAAATTTTCATGTTGACGATATCGTCGACACAAATGCAAAGAATCGAATGTGAAAAGTGGTTTGATACCTTATAGATGACTTATATATATATATATATATATATATATATATATATATATATATATATATATGTTTGTTTGGAACGGCTTCTTTCTCCAGCGGTGTCGCTCCTCTCTCCTTCGCAATATTTCGTCGGGTTCATCTCCGACTTCTTCAGGCTGCTATGTGTCGTCCTCGGTGGTTATCAAGGGAATGCCCCTTGAAAGAGAAAGAAGCCGTTCCAAACAAACATGTGATACCCAGCGATGCAATTTAAAACAAAATATATATATCCAAATAGGAAAACCAACAAACTCCAAGGTCTCCACCACAAATGATTTATTTTATTCACCAACAAAGCATGCTTTCGGAGTCTACAGCTCCATCCTCAGTGCTTCCAGTTCTTCACTGCAGGCAGTTCACCCGTAGACAGTCTACGGTGGAAGCACTGAGGATGGAGCTGTAGACTCCGAAAGCATGCTTTGTGGGTGAATAAAATAAATCATTTGTGGTGGAGACCTTGGAATTTGTTGGTTTTCCTATTTGGATGCAGCACCACCACCGTCCAGCCAAATCAATGTCAAGAAATATATATATATATATATATATATATATATATATATATATATATATATATATATTGTTTTTTGGCGTGTCAAATGACTTTATATACATTTTATCTTAATGTATATTTTAATTAGGCTTAATGCACATTCGTTAGTTTGATTTTCTGTAATTGATAATTATTTTTCTTTAATTTTCGAGAGTTTGCCACAACGTACATCAGTCCAACAGCAGCCAGATTAGAATGAAAATGAAAAATGCGTTTTTTCACATTCCATCATTTGCATTTGTATGGACCTTATATCATGGGCGAATATAGGAAATAATTTCGGGGGGGGGGGCTGGAAACATTTCCGGGATATGGAATACTAACATTCTAGAACTTGGAATAGTTTTAGCTAACTTAAACGCTATTATACCTAAAATAAAATATTTTATATGAACTAAGTGATCTTATTTAATTTATTTTTAAGGGGTTTATGCCACATTTGTACCGATCAAAAACAAAATTTCGGGGGGCTGCAGCCCCCCTCCTTAAATACGCCCATGCGGTATATTCACTTACTAACAAAAGTCTCTGCACCCACACAAGCAATTTTTTTCATTGTACAGAAAAAATTTAAGAACAACTTGTTGACATAAAATTCACGTAATTTTGAACACAATTTATTACATACTAATTGTTGAAGTTATAAAATTAGGTCCGTATACATTTTTTATATCAATTAACAAATGATATGATAAAGTCTGAAGTCACAAAAGTCTCTGCACACCTTATTTTTCCGAAATTAAATCTGAGTAACTGATAGAAAATTTTAATTCAATATCTTGTAGACGTTTCGCTGTTCCAAATCATATCCCACAATCTATTTTACATTGAGTAAACTAGGTTTTTTATTCTTTATTTTAATTTTGCCTTTCTGCCAACCCATTCATTCCAGAGATATCAATTGGGTTAAGTTCAGGGGATTGCAGAGTAATCCTGAACTCTTCATGCTGCATGTTTGGGATCGTTATCCTGTTGGACAATAAATGTCCTTTGAAGATTGAACTTTGCTGCAAATTTGCTTTAAACATTTTTATAAAAATGTGCTGATCTATTAATCCATCTATTAGTTGTAAGTTCCCAGCTCCTGAAGCACCATGCACCCCCACACAAAGACACCTCCACCTCCATACTACTGGCCCAGCTCCTGAAGCACCATGTACCCCCACACCAAGACACCTCCACCTCCATACTACTGGCCCAGCTCCTGAAGCACCATGCACCTCCACTCCAAGACACCTCCACCTCCATACTACTGGCCCAGCTCCTGAAGCTCCATGCACCTCCACCTCCATACTACTGTCCCAGCTCCTGAAGCACCATGCACCTCCACCTCCATACTACTGTCCCAGCTCCTGAAGCATCATGCACCTCCACCTCCATACTACTGTCCCAGCTCCTGAAGCATCATGCACCTCCACCTCCATACTACTGTCCCAGCTCCTGAAGCACCATGCACCTCCACCTCCATACTACTGTCCCAGCTCCTGAAGCTCCATGCACCTCCACCTCCATACTACTGTCCCAGCTCCTGAAGCACCATGCACCTCCACCTCCATACTACTGTCCCAGCTCCTGAAGCACCATGCACCTCCGCCTCCATACTACTGTCCCAGCTCCTGAAGCACCATGCACCTCCACCTCTATACTACTGTCCCAGCTCCTGAAGCACCATGCACCTCCACCTCCATACTACTGTCCCAGCTCCTGAAGCATCATGCACCTCCACCTCCATACTACTGTCCCAGCTCCTAAAGCACCAAGCACCTCCACCTCCATACTACTGTCCCAGCTCCTGAAGCACCATGCACCTCCACCTCCATACTACTGTCCCAGCTCCTGAAGCTCCATGCACCTCCACCTCCATACTACTGTCCCAGCTCCTGAAGTACCATGCACCTCCACCTCCATACTACTGTCCCACCTCCACCTCCATACTACTGTCCCACCTCCACCTCCATACTACTGTCCCACCTCCATACTACTGTCCCACCTCCACCTCCATACTACTGTCCCAATTAGGTTCCTTCTCAAGAGGTATTTTTTTAAATTTTCTTCTACTTCTTCCCCTTCCAACCGACCCACAAATGTTAAACATACTTTCATCTGTAAATAGAACATGTTCCCAGAACAATAATGGTTTATTGGAAGTGCTGTTTAGCAAATTTAAGCCTCAGTAGCCGGTGAAATGGCTTGCTCCTAGGCTTATGTCGATTATATCCAGCATTTTTCACAAACCCCCTTATAATCTGTGGAAACAATTGCAGTAATGCAATATCTCCACACGAAACATTGTCTGCTACCTTGAGATTTTTAGCAACGTTTGTAATAGCGTATGAAATTCTCTACAAGAATCTCTGCTCAAGCACAAGGTTCCAATCTATACAGGATGGTCCCAAAGGAAATCCCCATACTTGAGGGGTGTGTACTCCGACTAAAGTGTAGTTGAATGACACCAAGGAGAAATTTTTACCAGCATTATTTCCCCAGATATAGGTGTTTCCGTGTTTTTTGTTGTTTTTTCAGCGCGGTTCCTCCCTCCCTCCATAGGAAGGAACCCCGCTTATAAGGTTGACCTCATGACACAATCCGGACTAGAAAATTTAATGTTTCAGAACCCCTAGAGAACGAAAATAACAGTGGTTCAAATTTGTGTGTGTATATATACATATATTTGTCTGTTCGCGCTTTTTAGAAAAATCTTTTGTCTAATTTGAAAGGTGAAGTTCGTTAACCAGCAGAATCCGTCCACCGGAACATGGTTTTTGGAGCGAAATTCGTGCGAAAAAAATCGTTACGCTTACATCATATCGTCCCTACCATGTCAAACTATCGAATATGCAAATGGGAGCAAACTAGAGAACTAACATATTCTATCCATTGACCAAGTAATATATTAGAAATGGTCTTATTTGATACTCTATTTAAGACATTAAAGGCTATTCTAAAGGGGTTAGAGTTGCGACAAGCCGTATCGTCCACAATCCAAGAGCAAAGTTCCGAATCTGAAAAAGGAATTTTGCATATTCGATAGTTTGACATGTTAGAGACGATAAGCTTGCAAGTACTCGATTTATAGACTTCTTGGCCTAGGAAAACGAATGAAACCATTTTTAAGGTGATAGCTTTAACCGTTTTCGAGAAAAGTGGAAAAATAGCTGTTGAATCAACTTTTGGGTTTGAGTACTTTGAATCATGGGATTCAGTTCAAATATTTTCTACATGTTTGAAATTGATATAAACAAAGATGTTTAAATTTTAGTTACCTTTGGAGTTAAGGAAGGATTAGAATACAATATTTTATTAAGGGTCATGAAAAGTTTTGGAAACTTCGCATATTCTCCTTAATGTCTTGAGAATGGTTGTGAAATCGTGGTAAGTGGATAGAAACTATTCGAAAGCTTACTAAATTCTCTACAAAAAAGGTTCTGAAGACCTTTTTGATTAGGCATTGTCATTGGGAGAAATAATTGCTTAAAACTTCAATTTTCCCTTAGTTTTTATTGCTTTTTATTTTTGTAATTGCTTGCATTAGGAAAATGTATTTATTTGTAAAACAGGATACATAAAATGAAAAACAATTTTCTAGGCTAGAAAAAATATTTGTACCCTTTCATAAATTCCTAGCAGGCTGAAAATTTGCATGAACGTTAGGGACACCATTATAATGGACTTGGGAAAAGCACCGTATCGATCCCATGAGTGCAAACAATTTTATTCATGGTCAAAGTTCGCAAAAAAAACGTTATTCGGATTTTTCAGCAAAACGTTTAGTTTTATGATAAGAATATTTCAGACAACAATTGAAGATCATGCAATTATCTTCAATACTTTTTTCATTAGATTAACCATTTCTGAGAAAAGGCGATTCCAAAATTTATTTTAGTTGTATTCTCTATAATAAGCATTATGTTGGCTTGTCTAGGTGAACGTGTCCCTTTTCTACCTGCTCCTCTTTCTAAGCACCCAAACTACAGTTACAGCCATAAAGCTGGAGGTGTTGGGGCGTCCACCATTTCTAAAATGACGGGTCTGACATTTGATAATACATATTATACTTGTGTAATTACAACTTCTGTGTAAGTTGGCCACTGTCGGTTTCCTATGCATTGACGACTCAGTATTACTTTTAATCCAGATTTTCGAGTGGGTGTTCACAATTTTCATGAAATATCAACGAAAAAAAAAATGTTTATTTCTAGTCAAAGCTTTCCAAATGACACTAGGCTATTTGTCGTTCAAACCACAGGGGAAATTTAATTTTCATTACATTTTCAAAATCTGAAGTAAATTTCCTATAAGATCTCATGTATCTTTTGCAAACATTCCTCTAACCAAATTCACCGCAGCCACCCAAACAAATAACTTATTACGAATTAAAGGTTTTTCATTCTAAATGTTCCACGCACCGCACGGACATTTTTTTGGTTTGATAGATGGGAGAAGAGTTAATTATTTCTTTACCGTGGCTAATTTGTTAGTAAGTATCGAAGGCCAGAAAATGATGCATTGCATAAGTAAATTGTGGGCAGTTAAAAATGCAGCAATTAAAACAAAATTACTACTTCAAAAATCATAACAAAAAACTTTAGATGAAATAGTAAAGATAATGTACATACCACATGAAATAAAGTAAAAAAATAAATTTTTTAAATTAAATAATAATACTCACTAAATGAAAAAATAGTTTGGTTTGAGAATTATTTCCACAAGGTACGAGGAGATTTTATAAAAAATTTTATGCTGATTTTAAAAAGCTAATTGTGAAGTTTAGGAGCCTCCTCGCTGATTTTTTTTCTGGTTGTTTAAATGGTATTTTGATGCACTAAAGACGAATCCGTTAAAATAACTTTCAATTAGGAGAAAAGTTACTAAGCACTTAAGTTCACTGTTATGCAGGATAGCAAAGCTAGCATAAACAACAATATTTGTAAACATGTGCATGTGCAGGGATGTAAAATTGGGAAATAAAGAACTCCTTTTTCCAAATGTTGATAAATTATTTAATGAAAAATAACATAGCCAAAAATTTAAATTTCATTATCCTTTAAATTTTCACCAATATAGTTTTACACAGCCAAAAATATTGTCAAGAGGAGTTATGGGTAATACAAATGCCAAATTATGGAATATGATAAAAACTTTATTGACAAATTAAAGCTATAAAACTTGACAATACCACAGCCTCTGCAGTCCCTTCGAGAACTATTTTATGAGAAAAAATCAAAACAAGGATTTTACAATATTCATGACTATGATTGACAACTAAATAGAAGGTAATTAATTGTGTGCTCTTCAACAAACTTTCTAATATGGTAGAAAAAATACTATAAGTATGAAATAAATTACGTAAAAGGTAAATATTAATTGGATTAGTACATGAGAAACGTGTTTGTGTGTTATAGTCTACAACTTACTATCTACTTCATTTTCTTTTTCATTTTTTTTTTTTTTTGTAAAATATAACAATCCATCTACAACTCCACATACTTCTTATGTTATTAGTGCCTTAATCAATATTAGTCAGTACTATAATATATCTTAGAAACATTTGACTAGACTAAACAAATACATAGAGATTGTGTTTTAAAGATGGAAGAAGATTGATTATAGATTCAAAGGAAACGCTAAAATTAATTATGGGAAAATAGTAAGCAAAAACAACTATATCTATGGAAAATTCAAGGAACAAATACAGGATGGCCCTAAAGTATTGTTTAAGCTTCAAGGGAAATTCCATTCTGAGCAAAAATAGTCCTATCAACATGGGTCTGGAAATACTCACTGGAGCTAAAAAACTTGCTAAAACCCACATATATCAGACTCCAAATCACGGTAACTTGTCAACGTGTGGTGTTAGAGGAAAAACCTTCAAATAAATATTGTAGGCCACTAAATTCTGCACATTTTGGTACCGAGGAATGTAAGCATCCTGTATCATGGGTTCTGTAGATTCGTTTGCTCTATCTTTAAAAATTAGTGTTTTCCAGCGTCGATCAAGGCTCTCTGTGATGATTCAGTTATT
Source organism: Gonocerus acuteangulatus (assembly GCA_946811695.1). Taxonomy (NCBI): domain Eukaryota; kingdom Metazoa; phylum Arthropoda; class Insecta; order Hemiptera; family Coreidae; genus Gonocerus; species Gonocerus acuteangulatus. Next base: position 7,247,926 of record OX328123.1, on the reverse strand, counting down.
GTGTGATGATAATGTTCTAATTGGCACTTGCATCTTATTTATTTGAATGGGTAAACAAGTTTCTAATCAAGATTTTGGAAATGCTTCCTGCAGGGGCTCGAGTATAAAAGCCTTGTTTTCCGACGTTAATTAATTAAAGATAGACCCAACTAATCTCCATATCCCGCGATGCGAAATTATATTCCTTGCTACCAAAGTGTGCAGAATTTAGTGGCCTACAACTTTCATTTGTAGTTTTTTTCACTAACAACAATAGTTGAGAATTTATCGGCATTTAATGCATGAAAAACGTGGTTTTAGCAGGTTCTAAAGCTCCAGCGCTTCCAGTGAGCATTTCCGGCCCCATGTTGATAGGAACTTTTTTGCTTGGTATTGAATTTCCTATAAGCAACTTGAAGCTTAAACACTAATTTCGGGCCAACCTGAATATTCTAGAGCATAGAATATAAGTAAAGATGGAATGGTTGGGATTCGGCTAAATAAACCTCAATATGATTTTGTTTTAAAAAATCTATGCTTCGGACGTTTCGGCTACTCATTGGTAGCCTTCGTCAGCAATGGAAATGCCGAGCGGCAGAGGAAGACCAAGGTAGGCAATTAAGTAACCATAGTGCAAGTGCTTAATTGCCTACCTTGGTCTTCCTCTGCCGCTCGGCATTTCCATTGCTGACGAAGGCTACCAATGAGTAGCCGAAACGTCCGAAGTATAGATTTTTTTAAAACAAAATCATATTGAGGTTTATTTAGCCGAATCCCAACCATTCCATCTTTACTTATCACCTCGACGGCTAACTATCTAATCATCATGATAGAATATAAGGCTAGTAAGGTGAACAACGCATCTAACAAATATAATGTTTTATTTTCCAGTTTATTTTAATAATTGTTGCTTTAACGTGCAAAAATGTTTAAAACAGATAATAATTATTTGTTCCTCCTTTTCAAAGTAATTGCATTTCATAGTAATCTTCAATATATTTCAGTTTGTAATAAAACCATACCTCCTAAAATGAATGTCGCTCCTCTATCAATGTGTTATTTAAAGATTACATTTCTAAATAAATATGCTTTCAGATGGTGACATGCAATGTTCTTATATTAAAAAATGAAATCATTACAGTCAATATGTATCGTATTTACAGGAATAATGATTAATAATAAAACGTCCGAATGGCACAGTGGTGCTCCACTCACTTCATGTGCTATGAGTATGTTGGCATTAGGTTTCCAGACTGTCCAGGGTCTAAGCCACCACCTAGAAGGTAACTGTAGATGGGAAAATATGACAAGATCATATTATCTTTCTAAGAGCAGTAAAGACAATAATCAAATAACTGTCACAATGAAGAGAATCATAATAGTTGAAGAAAACTATTTTTTTTAATATATAAAAATGAGTCAGAATGATGTTTTGAAGAAGGTTGATAGTTTGAAAGTGGAATTAACCCTTGGTCCGCTGTGAATTGACCTGGCCTACTTATGGGCGGTAAACTGCAACGTGAAACTGGCACCGGGTGCGGTTCTCGTTTCTCATTGCCGTACATTTATTTTCCTCCTTTTGGATCTGGGCTGTGGACTGGCAGTAGTGGAGTTAAAAATATTTACATTATTTAACAATTTACATGAGTTCCCTCACTGTTCCGAACTATACACTTTTTATAAATTATTTGTAATTTCATACTTTTTTAGTGCATGGTACTTTTTGTAAAAGGGAAATGAATTCAATGTTACATGGCATTCCTAAGAAAATATTTCTCAGACATAAGCAATGAGAAGGGAAGATCAAAAGAACTATGGAGAAAAGTGAAATAAAGACCGATAGTACTTCTGGTTGCAGTATAGAGGAGTCAACCTTCTTCCGACTGACAGCGGGTCAGTGAATGTCGAGCAGTCCGAGAAGAAGGTGGCCAGAAGAGTCATGCACAACTGAGAAGACCACCGCCTGAGACACACAAAAACATCTCCTGTTGCTCGAAATGGGGAGGAGTGCTCCGAGCAGATGATGTTTGACCCGGCAAAGACAGTAGCCAAAGAAGACTTGCTGGATAGGAGACTGGTCAGGGAAGCCATAGACATTTTCAAACATAACACTAAGGCTATTGGCAAAGACAGGTTAGTGCTACCTGCAGCCTACAAACCAGAACTAAAGTTGCAGGCTACTCGATGGAAGGTAACCATTCATAAACTTCTGGTATAGTTCTGAAGTAATTTTTTATGGGGCGATCTCAGTCGGAAGAAATAACTGCTTGAAACTTCAAAAGTGTGTCAATGCTTCGAACAGTTCTTTATGTTTTTTTTTGTTAGATTTTGAATGTTTGTTGTTATTGTAATTGATTTTAGCAGTAAAATGAATTTGCCAGTAAGAATTTTTGGTTATATCGTCCCTACCATGTCAAACTATCGAATATGCAAAAACTAGTTTTTCAGATACGAGACTTTGCTCTTGGATTGTGGACGATACGGCTTGTCATAAATTGTCGCAACTCTAACCCCTTTAAAATAGCCTTTAATGCTTTAAATAAAGTATCGAATACGACCATTTTTCAATATATTACTTCATCAATGGATAGAATATGCTCGTTCTCTAGTTTGCTCCGATTTGCATATTCGATAGTTTGGGATTGTAGGGACGATATGTAATAGGGCATTCCAAATCGAAATAGAAGAAGCCGAAGTTTTCTGCTGATAATGGCGTCAAAAATATCACTTTTCTTCAAGATTTGATTGGAGTAAGTGTTTAATTTTTTCACACAATATTAAATACTTGTATTCCAAGTTTTCAAAATGACAGTAGGGATAGGAAGTTATGGGAACTCGTTAAGATGTTCCAGCATCTGCGAGTCGTACTTTTTCTGTTTGTCCTCTGTATTGTAAAATGTATAAGAAAAAGTACAATGTTCTGTAAGTTTCAATATCTTTAAAATCATATTATAAAAAAGAAAAGCTATTAACTCTGCCTTCTCATATCTAAAGCCACTGACCAAAAAGGTGGTAACAAATTGACAGTACATATTACTTTTGTTTGATATCCATGGAATATAGTAAAGAAAATTATGGTTTTTTTTTTTCTACACACTCATAATTTAAATGCACTTCCTTATAGATTTGTCAGTACTCTTACAAAGTGTTATTACATTTTTAAAAATAATTCAAACACAAAATAAATTGAAGATAAATAAAAATTAATTAATGGAGGCCCGGTGGCCATGAGTACTTAACACTCTGTGCCGAAGGTCATGGTTCGATTCGCACAATTGGGTGGTGGCTTTTTTTTTTTTGAAAAAAGAAAAGGCGTCAGCCCTATCCTGGCTAGAAAAGAGTGATGACCTATAGATAAACCGTCCTAAAATTCTGAGTTAATTATAAAGGATGTTAAAATTTAAATTAAATTAATTTTGGTAGCAACACATCAAAATTCTAAAAGACTAGTTTTAATTCGGCGAACAGATCATTGAAAGTCCAGTTGTGATTGAACACAAGTGTTGAAACTATCAGGTCATTACATAAGTAATGTCGGTTTTTAATATTCTGTCTGTTTATGTTCGGATCTTTTCAATTTATTATTGTTTACATCTTTTGTTTATTATATCATTAAATACACTTCTATTTATCATCTTTTGGTCGGTGAAACTTATTTATTCTATGCTGAAATTTCATTTGAAAAGGATCTCCCAAGACACCACTTACACCATGTTATGCTTTGGGAATTCGTTAAAGAAGAAAATGCTGCTTCAACTTATTGAAAACTTGTAGAAATATATAGCAAAAATGTCATTAGTGAGCAACAAGTGCAGCGGTGGTTAGAACAATTTTGAGCGGGAAACCGCTAGCTGGAAGACAAGCCTCCGACAGGTCAACCAACAGAGCTTGATGACCAACTCCTGCAGGCTACTGTAGAAGAAAATCCTGTTGTAACAGTCGAAGAGCTAGCAGAAAAACTTTGATCGACACATTCTACAGGCCACCGACATTACTTATGGGATGACCTGATATATCAAAGCATGGGCCCAGCAAGAGTATGCACTGAACAGAATTTGTTTCTTCAGTTAACGTTGGCCGCAATTTCGTCCCAATAACGAATAATTAAATAATTATTATTGACATTTGATAAATCTAGTTGTTGCTTAAAATGCAACAAAATTTATATGTCCTCAATACTAAAACAAGTAAACGTAAGTAAATGTATTTTAGTTTATTATTTTACTTTTGGAATCTCCAATGTAAATTGACTAAAAACATAGATAGGGTACTAATTAAAATGATCAAAACCTGCGTTGGTGACACCTCAGCTCTGGGAAAGTCTAGTGCTATCGCTCAGTGTTGGGCAAATATCATTCAGAATAATAAATAAATCTGCTATTTCATTCTGAATAATGATTAATTTTTCATTCATTATTCAGTCAATTCAATGAATAACGTAACTTTTTATTTTTATTCATTATTGAATAACAATGGTTTATCGAATGAAAATTTTTATTGAATAAAAGTAATTTATTCAAATGAAAAATGTTTTTGAATGACATCGATTTATTTGACTGCAATTTTTCGTTACATTTTTAGGAATAAAAATGACTAAGTTCATTAAACTTTTCCTTAGTTTTAATGAAAATGATTTATTTAAGTGATATTGTTTACTGAACTTAAAGAATCTGAGTTTGTTGTTCCAAAATAATTAATTAATGATTTAATAAAAAAATATCAACGAATAAATTTGTATTCAATAAAAATGTATTGAATAATGAGCCAACACTGTTATTCATTGAATAAAAATAAATCAGTGGAAGAATAATTTATTCGATGAATAAATTATTATTCAATAAGAATGTATTGAATAATGGGCCAACACTGTTATTCATTGAATAAAAAATAAATAAGTGGAAGAATAATTTATTCGATGAATAAATTCTTATTCAATAAAAATGTATTGAATAATGAGCCAACACTGTTATTCATTGAATAAAAATAAATCAGTGATTATTGAATAAAAAAAAATTGAATAATACCCTACTCTACTATCCCTGAAGTGCTGTGAGTAACAGAGCACTGACGATGGGGCTCAGTTTTCGATCGAAAATTAAAACTCAAGACTAAGCATTTTATCTAGTACCCGAATTGAGAATACTACAAGCTTCGAAAATTCAGAAAACTAGAAATAAACGAATACTAAGGAAAGCTGTACATGACAAGTTCTCGTATCACATCAAACAATTAGTTAGGATAAAATATTTTAAGTATAAAATAAAACACATAATTTAATATTGAATAATTAGCAACATGTATACTAGCATTTAATAAATCTATAGCTACAATAGCTTGGAAGAATACATCCATTTTTGATTATATACTTCTCATTTAAATCTGTATATTGGCGTTCCGGAAGAACAGTGGCGTAGTTGTAAAAACTTTAATTTTACAAGAGAGTAAAAAAATGATTTGGAGTTGTCTAAAACATATACAGTAGACTCTCCCTAATCCGGCGTCTTCAGGACCGGGGTACAGTCGGATTAGAGAATTCAGTTAGGAGCGGCCACTTATGTATTTTAAAAACCTTATTATAATAGGATGTACCATTTTTAATATTGTATGTATATTTAGGTACCGAATTATAAAATAAATTCAAAATATGTAAATCCTTGCTGGTGTATTATTTACAAGTGCATATGCATATGTAAACGTTTCAAGGAATAAAAATATATAGACAGTTAAACTAAATACAAAATATTTAATTACTAACTAAATCATATATGTATGAATATATTTTTACAATATCAAAAACTAGTTACATGGAAAATCAGGCGTTCCAGTCGCAGGCGCCTTAGTAGAAACATTTATTTTATTAGTAGCAATGCAAGGTCCTGCCTCTAAAACTAAACATATATGCTTGAAATAGCACGAAAAAAATGTTTGGCTAGCTAGGAAGGGAAGGTTTTCTAGGAACCCTTGAGCTCCGACAAGTTGCAAGATCCTTTACTCGGAGACCACCGGATAAGAGAACGCAGGATAAAGGAGAGTCTACTGTAATTTAAAAGAGTGTAAGTGAGAGCAAATAAATGTATATTGAGAGTATATAGAATCTATACTTTACTTTCATTTTCCACGGATTATAATCGCCCTAATTTCAACCCTTAAGTGCCATTACGCTATTGTTTCTCTAAAAATTGTTTGTCGTTAGAAGATCAATTTTTTGTCTGTTGCTATGTCGAATTTTCTCTGGTGGTCCTGAGTGGAACTACAGTTACGTCCATGTTTCCCTAATTTGTCTATAGACTTATTTCCGTTTGACACATTTTTGCAGTTACTTCATTGTTCTTCTGGAACGGTGATATGTAACTTTTAATTATTAAAATGTTTTAAATAAATGTTTCTTTAAACTTCTGAGTATATTTTAGTAAATATGCAAGTAATTAAAAATCCATAACTTAGAAATGAAGCAAAAGGAGAATCGTGTTCAAAACTTCTTATTCGTCTCACATTGCTTCATGTCTGGGTCGTCAAATTGAACTGTCTACATTCTATAAAAATACCACATCAACATTTCCCTTATAGCCTTCCTCTGCTTTATGAACAGTTAGACGAAAGGAGGGCCCTGGACTACCTCCTCGACAGCAACTGTTCTCAACTGACAGAGCGTCGACAATAATCAGTCATCGTAATCCGACAGAGATATCCCCGAGAAGAGATCGCCTTTCCACGCAATACAGATGCAGTAATGCTGGAAAAGCTGGATCAAGAGTTCTTGCTCGTCGAGGAGTTCGATCTTCTCGATACGTTCCCTTTCGGCGCCGTCGATAGCATCGTACACTTCTACCATCGTCCAAGCTCTTGCTCCATCCCAATTGGCGCCGATAAACCTGTATCACACATAGGCTTGATTATAAATGAAATCTATAAATAGTCTAAAGAGTTATTACCAACAGTCACCCTTCAAGTGCTGTGAGTTGACCTAGCTTACCATTACCTGGGTGTGATAAGCCTGCAATGCAATATTTGCCGTGGGCACTTCACACTTTTCTCAGTGACATACCTTTACTTTTCCCATTCTCCTTTTTGATCTGTACTGAGGACCGGCAGCAGCGGAATTAAAAATATTTACACCATTTATAAATTCACAATATTCACATTTGTATTATTTAAAGAATTTAAATGAGTTCTCCCAGTATTTATGCATTTTTTTTATACTTTATTGTTAATTTAATAATGTTTTAGTAATGGTAATATTTGAAATAGGGAGATAAGTACGCTGTTATTTCTTGCAAAATATTTTGAAGGCATTGGAAACAAAGGAAAGGAAAGGTCAACAGAGAAAGGCAAAGTAGAGCCTGACAGACCAAGGTCATTGCTTGTCTTCCAGCCAGATCTAGTAAAAAGAACACCTACATTCTAGTGGTGAAATCGGGAACTATTAGTACCTCTAAAATCCCCTAAATAGAACCAAGAACAGAACATGTTTTCAAGAGATCTGCATTCTAGGCTATAACTCGTAATACAGCGAGGACTGCTGGACAAGTCAACAGCACCAGGAGCACGGCTCTCTCCGACTTGAGGAGAAGCCATTCGTACCCAGGACACAGCCTCCCTCGACTTGTACATCTCGAAGGGTTAATATCATTCCTGATGATGCAGAATATCACATATATGTATTGGCATATCTAAGCAATTACCAGCACTACTTCAAACCATGTAATAAATAATTAAGCTTCACCAATAGTTATGAAAAACCTATTTGTTTGTTAGGGTTTAATTCAAGAAGAAGTAGAAAATAAAAGAAGCCAAATTCTAGTTTGACCAGACTGTAGATGGAGAGGTACTCAGAGGATGATTTCAGCTGAAAAGAATATCTTCCTAAATAAATAGTATCTTGTTTTATTTATTTCCCTGTGAGTAAAAAGATCTTATTTCGTCTTGGGAGGTCATAAAAATTCAAACCAAATTTGGACAGTCGTTAAAGGCTCCAAAGTTACACATTTTCATCCAATAGGGGTATTTCTATGAGTTCTGGAATCAACGTTATATTCAAAAAAGTTTTCATTCGTTTTTATTTTGAGAAACATTTCTTACAAGTGTCATCTGAGATAATCCAATAGTCATTTATATGGTTAGAAAAAGAAAGCTCGGTTCTTTTCAAACAGCCCAAGGACGTAAACATCAGATTATCTCAAGGCAAGATAATGAATTTCAAAATGTCATGTAAACGTTTCGCTTACAAATTTTTAGTCTCTTCCAGACAGGAAAAAATTATTATTTTCTGTTTTCAATGATATTTACCACTCTTGGGGTGCTAATTTTAAATCTGCTATTATTTTTGGTGTTAAAAAATGTATAATGCTAGTTTACTTAAAAACGTGAGCATATTTTTGAATTCATTTGAAAAAATATAAATTATTGTTTAATGATTGTATTTTTTATTTAATCTACCCTCTAAAACAAATGAATTGGTTGTCGATATCATTTTCTGAACTCAATATATACAATGAAGCATTTACAACCTATTTTATTTTATTTTTCAGCTCCTAAGGGGCTTCAGACGGAACGCACAGACACATGTCGACTAGTTTTCGACGCAGAATCACTATAAAAAAAATGGGCCAAATTGGTGACCCCATCTGACCAGTGTATACTCCCCTTGTCAGTACTTTCAATACATATGAAGATTAGGAATATTTTTCTATATTCACCATTTAATTTTAATAAAAACTATATACTTAAGAGTTTATTATTTGTGTTACATTTAGTCAATACTAACCTATTAATTTGTGAATCAAGGGATTTACAAGAATCGACACCAGAGAGCGGGCAGCCGCGAGCTCTAAGGTTTTCAAGCATTATCTGTCCAAATCTATCAGTCATATTTACCTGAAAAAGAAAATGCAAAAATCAATTTATTGATTAGTTCTAAGCAATTCTGGATGAAACCTTAGTAATAGTTCTCCGACAACTGAAGTCATTAGTATCACTCTTAACAAGTTGGAGACTGTAACAAAAAACCCATCCCCTGGGCCGGACCGCGGAGGTCATATACGAGTGCTCGTAGTCATGGCTTCCAGGATCAGAGCAGTTGTAAACGACCGCTGGGGCCTCGATGACTAAACTTGCTCCAGGGACCGAATGACTGCTAGAATGCGTGTTTCTAGCAAGTTAGTCTGTTGCTATAGACCCTCTGACAGGTTTCCTGTGTTTGGGTTGAATCTTCATTTTTTTTTTTAATAAATAATAAATTATTAGATTAATTTTATTATAAACATTTATTAGCCGCACATTTATCATATAACACTTATTACTGATTTCTATGGAATTTATGAAAACACTCCAGGCGATAATGACAATGATTTTCACTATCTTTACAAAAATTTACACCTTTTTTAAGTTTATTTTTTATTATTAGCCCAGCTATATATTTTGCATAGCACCCTCGACAATATTTTTTACAATTATCATAAGAACATTCTTTTCTATAAAAAACGGTTTGTTTGAAGGGATCGTCACCAGGATGTAGAACATTACACAAACGCTGAGGCTGGCTCTTTCTTGATTAGCTCACAAGCTAATTCTTCTTTGAATTTATTTGTCAACATTTTAGATCTAGATTTTAGACTCCTGCTAAAAGGAAAAACTGCTTTCTTACCCATGGGACCATATCGGTTGTAAACAACCGCTAAGTTATTTCTCCAATTAATTTTAATGATTTAAAATTTATAAACGTTTATCTTATTTTTTTACAGTGCACCAACGAATTAGCGCCATTAGCGCTGAATCCATGGTTCAATGAGGAACCTTCTCAACTAGACCATGGGGAGACCACCGTTTATCTTGTTAGATTGTAAAAAATATGAGAAATTATCAAATGAAAGTATAATTAAGGTAATCAAGCATAATTTAAAACATCTGAACTTACTTGCTCGTAGTTGACAAAAAGAGCCAACGGGAACTGTGTCGATAGCCATGACAAGAGATTTGATACTGATACGGACTCGATGTAGACGAGGACACACTCAGCTAGAAAAAGTGTAGGTAGTTGAAAGTTCACCTCCGATTCGCTCAACTTGAGTGCAACATCCTGGAGATTCCGAAGATCCGCTCCGACTAGATGATAATTCCCTCCGTGCAGCTCTGTAGAGCTTAGTCTTACTTCACCATCTAAAAATAAGTAGAATTGATATATTTAACAACTGTTTACTCGATCAATACAAATCAGTGAGGTTTTTAAGTTTGGAAAAATTAACTTGTTCCTCTGCTCTCTATACAGGTGCATTAACAAAATAGGCTACTGGGTTTCATATCATCTATAGAACGCTATAACATCTGACCTAGCCAAGGCTTTAGAAAGATAGCATTATGTCATATTTATTTTGAAGCCAGATGAGTTCAGTGTTGGGCATAACAATAATCAAAATTATGATTACGATTATAATCACTGACCCCGAAGATATGATTAAGACTACAATTATAATCGTAATTTCAAGAGCGAATACTATTACCTTGTAATCACACCTTCGATTATAATTAGACTCTTAATCACTATAAGTTCCTACAATTATGACTGTTATCACACATGTTACTGTGATTATGATAGTAATTACAACTATTTTTTTCTGTGATTACAACTGAAATCACAATTTTTTCCTGAGATGAGGTTCTATCGTAATTGTTTGAAGTAATTTTCTCATAAAGTTTTCAAAATTATTTTTTATCTTTTATTATTGTTTCATTTATTATAACTTTCCCAGCATTAGTAATTTAAGTATAATAAAAATAAAGGGGTCTCCCCATGGTCTAGTGGCTAATGCCTTAATTTCACATGCGGGAGATGGTAGGTCAAAAAATAGTACTTATTTTTTTCCTTTTGTACCATTTTATTTGTTGTTTGCCAATAAATACTATATTTTATATTCACTGTTTGGATTTATGTGGCGTAGGTCAAAAAATAGTACTTATTTTTTTCCTTTTGTACCATTTTATTTGTTGTTTGCCAATAAATACTATATTTTATATTCACTGTTTGGATTTATGTGGCGTAGGTCAAAAAATAGTACTTATTTTTTTCCTTTTGTACCATTTTATTTGTTGTTTCCCAATAAATACTATATTTTATATTCACTGTTTGGATTTATGTGGCGTAGGTCAAAAAATAGTACTTATTTTTTTCCTTTTGTACCATTTTATTTGTTGTTTGCCAATAAATACTATATTTTATATTCACTGTTTGGATTTATGTGGCTTAGGTCAAAAAATAGTACTTATTTTTTTCCTTTTGTACCATTTTATTTGTTGTTTGCCAATAAATACTATATTTTATATTCACTGTTTGGATTTATGTGGCTTAGGTCAAAAAATAGTACTTATTTTTTTCCTTTTGTACCATTTTATTTGTTGTTTCCCAATAACAAATAAAATGGTACAAAAGAAAAAAAGAGAGTACTATTTTTTTACCTACACCACATAAATCCAAAAAGTGAATAAACTTGATTGGTCAGAAACACATTAAATAGTATATTTTATATGTTTTCCTTTTATAAATGTAGATCAATTCCATCAAGCTTTAAAAAAAAGGAAGAAACTTACTTCTGTTGTTTGGATTCCAATGAGATTATTTTTGAGTCTTGATGAGCTACAAAAATAGATAATATATAAAGTAGAATAGATACATATCATATCTACAAACCTTTGACACCTAAGCCATCCAAGAGCAATTTACTCCTCTTGATTGCATAGCATTTACGAGCAGTCACTGATGGGAAGTCAATTTCAGTAAAATTCTCAAATTTCCACTCCTCATCCTTTAGCCTCCAATATAACGTATCAAATCCAGCGCCAAAACTGATAATTTGACACTTTGGCCCAGCAGCCTTGAATGTTAAAAGAAATAACATTAATAACAAACATTATTCATGATTTGGTTAAATAAAACACTAATTTGCTCTATAATTGTATGAAACTGGATGTGCAATTGAGGAAAAAAACGTTTATTAGTATAATTCCATGAAGAAATTAAAATTTGTGCAAATACGAAGCTAAATTTCTGAATTAATAACTAAAATGATTAACGATGAACTAAACATCATAGGAATGATAGTTAGAACCTATTTCAACAAGAACCAATTCAACGAATCGACGTAAATAACAAAATCTCTTAATTCATTTGTAGATCAAATGGATCTTGTTAATTAATCAGAAAGGAACCAAGCACTAATTATTAAATTAATTGAGTTTTTGCTAATTTCAGCTCTTTTCTACTGCATTTTATTTTAAATAGAACCACAATGATAATAGTTTAGAAATATTGTATTGTTTGAGTATAAGAGATTTGAAAAAAATAATTGGTAATTTTGAATTAATGAACTCGGATTTTCATAAAACTTCACAACAAAATAAGAATATTAATGTAAAAAAAAAATGTCGCAAAGCAGTTTAACCTTATTTTTCTTTTAAAGTAGGAAAAATAGAATTTAAAATGGCCTCATTTGACTGAAAAATGTATTGAAATGATATTTAATACTAAAAATTCTACATAGTGCACATACTCAGCATATTTAACGCCTGTAGCACGAAGTGTGGCAGAATGCCCCGCGATTTGAGGCTAGAAAATACCATCATATTGCAATATCGCAGAAATTATGTTTAAGAGGAAGCATCATGATTATAAGGAACAAATCCATCATACATTTAGTGATTGAAAAATCGTACCATTCAAAAATTGTCTAAAACGAAAATAATTGCAGATTCAGATAGTGATAAAGAAGACTATTAAAATTTTTTTCTTGTAACTAATAATGTTTGTATTTAATAAATTCACAATTTGTCATATATTAGAACCAGTTTTAGCTTCTTTTTTTTTTCTAATAGATATTGATTTAATTGTAGTTTATACAATATGTATCATAACAATGAAACATGTGGAAATATACTGTTAAAAGTGCTTTGCGAAATTTTAAGAAAATCCGAGTTGGGACACTAAATGCACAGAATTATTAAAAATTTATTGAGAGGAGATCGTTGACCGTTGGAGGTGTGAAGGTAGGAATTGTCAGGGTTTGGTTGTTATTTCTTAATAAAACTAAATTTAACAAGTTAATTTTTATTGTTTGCCGAAGTTTCGGCTTGAAGTTCAAGCTATCATCAGGGCTTTAAAACTAGGAGGAGAAAGTTAATACTAATTTATTTACAGAATAGTTATCCTTCTCCTCAGCGGTAAGCCTATTTTTATCATGTACTTATTAATTTTATATCTGTTTCTTTGTTACCCATTTACGTTTTAAATCAGTATTAAGCTACCTCTAAAGACAATTATACATGAAAGAGATCTTTCATGTATAATTGTCCTTCTGTTTTTGTAATTTTTTTTTGTAGATGTATAAGTATTAACTCTGTTTTCCTTGTTTTATAGCCCTGACAAAGGCTTAAATTTCAACCCAAAACACCGGCAAATAATAAAATTGTTTTCTATAAAAAATGTAGTTTTATTAAGATACCACGATCCAGCACTGACAAATTCTATCTTCTTATTACGGTCTATACTTTCTGATTAACAACATCCAAATAATGGGTCTTGAAGTTAATCTTAAGTTGATTATTTCCAAACAATTACTGTAGAAATCAAAACAGAATAGTGTATAGAGAAAAAACAAGAGATTAACAATAAACCATCCAATTCCAAAATAAAAAAAATGAAAACTGTATACCAACTTGTCAATAAGGACCTTAAGAAATTTCTTAATGAAAATAGTTACTCCTTCAGCCCTGGCAAAGTATCCACGATTTATTTCTGGAGGTTTCCTTTCTGAAGACCTTACAAGTACTGGAAGGAATTTATCATTCCAATATCCTAAGCGGACAGCGGATTTCTTGCATTCGCTGGCGTCGTCATTCGTTGATTGTACAGCCTCATCAGATTCCATAACACTCAATTTGTATATTAAATAACTATTTAGACGGGAATAACGACAAATGCTTGGATGGGTTGTGTTTGTTAGCAAGACATCAATAAGACAGATTCTGAAGGTGATAATATAACCTTCCTTTCACCTTCAGTGGGAAACAGAGCGCGATAAGAAAAATTCGTTAAATTTGCAACTCAAATTACAGGAAAACAATGAAAAATATTGTAGTATTAACCTTGGTAAAGTGTCTAGAAGGACTTTAAAAATTAATATACATTTGAGCCTACGGATTAAGTCATAGTGTCATTTATAATATCATGTTTTTCTAAAGATGAATAGTTACTAACATTTTGGTACTTGCTGAAGGGCTATTTCTAAATAAACGCCAATTACTTATCTAAAAGGAAGTTTTGTATCTCATCAATTTTAATAAATATAATAATTTTACTCTTGACTTGTCTCCCCCCAACTAATTGCCTAACATAATGTAATTATTACCAATGGTAGGGACAATAGGAAATAATAAGTGCTTAGCTCTAGCAAGTTAGATGTTTGCTGAAAAAAAATCGGCAGAAGCCTGGAAATGGTATTATTTAAATAGGCACCAGATATCAATAATATGATGTTTGCCCCAATATTCCATTCAAAATATTTAATTTTTTTCTAAATTGCTATCAAACAAAGCATCTAATCGAAAACTTTACGATTACCAAACATTTAGATCATGAAATTCTGAGTCGATTAAGTACCAAAACCTTTCAGTTTGACCTAGTGATTCTGAAAAAGAGGTATAAAAAACGTTAACGAGAGTTGTAAAAACGGCGTTACCTCTATGGACAATAATTCATAGAGGTAACGCAGAATTCATGTTGATTTCGTAACTTTTCTTGAAAACAAATCGGTTGAATTTAACAGTTTTGATTCTCAATCCACGAGGAATTTCATGATCTAAATGATTGATAATAATAAATTTTTCGATTATATGCTTTGTATCAAAGGGATTTTAGAAAAACTGCAAACAACCCGAAAATATCGAGGTTTGTAGATATGATGACTCTAGCTCAACTCAGAAATTGTGACAAACATCCTATTATTAGCACTTTCCTCCGAAGGAAAGTAGCTATTGAGGTTGGACTCATGACGGAATTTTTGAAAAATTTCTTCAAATCTTTATCGATCCTACCTAGTAGACACCGAAAATGAACCCCGTTAAAATTTATATATATCTATATATATATATATATATGCATATATATATATATATATATATATATGTGTCTGTTAACACGATAGCGGCCAGAGTTTTTGTTTTTTCGTCACGAAACTTGGTATATAGCATTCAATTAGCAAACGATTGAACGAGTTCGTTAACCACCAAAGTCGGGCCACCGGAAGGGGGGGTTTACCCCGAACCCAAAACACTTATTTGACTATGTCAGCCGTAATATTTGTTATATTTCAACGAAACTTGGTATTCGTAGTGGTAATATAGAGAGAAAAGTGAGATATAAAAATGAACTAAATCGGTTCATTAGAAGGGGGGGTTTACTCCGGACCCACAATACCAATTCGCCACTACCAGCCGTGATTTTTGGTATATTTCGACGAAACTCGGTATTCGTAGTGCTAATCCACAGTTAAATATGTGTTGTAAAAATAAACGAAATCGGTTCATTAGGAGGGGGGGTTTACTCCGGACCCACAATACCAATTCGCCACTACCAGCCGTGATTTTTGGTATATTTCGGCGAAACTCGGTATTCGTAGTGGTAATCTACAGGTAAATATGTGTTGTAAAAAGAAACTAAATCGGTTCATTAGAAGGGGGGTTTTACTCCGGACCCAAATTCCTAATATACTCATACCGGTCGTAATTTCTGCTGTATTGCAACGAAACGCTGTATACGTCGTGGGTAACTCATGAGAAAGAAGTGTTGTAAAAATGAGCTGAATCGGTCAATCGGAAAGCGGGGGTTTAATTTGTAATATATTTGAATAGAAAAGCCGGCAGACGTAGGTTCACAAAGCCGCCGCAAGGAGCGCCTTCTACTAGTGTGACTGTATCCTGTTCCTGCGTTAGATCAAAATACGATAATATGAGGATTTTTGTATTTATTACATAGTGTAGTAGATACCATGTGTAAACATAACTCTGGATGCAAATTAATAATTGATCAGTTACTCATTACAAAATGAGAACTATTCACGTTTTTATTTTATTTATGTAGGATATTTTAAGCAAATTGTTCTGGAAAGCAGTCTACACTACCCAAATTCTGAGGAAAGTGCTTAGTTATGCAGCTCCTGCGTGACGGACTTTTGTTATATGTTGCTTTTTTAAATAAATGAAACCGTATCCGGACTTCCACATATTTTTAACCAGCAAAACTCTTTTCGTTGCTAATTTGAGTGGGCTTTAAAGTTAAATAGGTTATTGCCGTTTATTCTATATTTTTCTTTCAAAATAAATACACATTTGGTTAGGGTTCCTGGCACTAGAAAGTTTTTTCATGCGCAAGGAATTGCGGCAAACTTTTTGTGCTTCTTCAATATAATCACGAGAGCCCGGAAGTTAGGCAAAATGCCTTTTTTTTCTGAATGGATATATTGAAGAATCAGATAGAAATAAATATGTTTCCGTGCATTTAGGAAGTGTAGAGACAATTTTTATTTTGCCTATTTTGGCTATTTTAAGATTTAAAGCCTTTTTTGCTCGTTATGCAATTTTTTTCTGCGATTTAAACATTTTAAAAAGCACATAACGAATTTCCAATTTCAGTTTGTCGAAAACAAAAAAGGTTTCACAAATTAAATTACATTTTGCCGTCACAAATATCAATTCGAAAGCTTATTTTCCCAACCCGTGGATTGACCCTCTGTAAATAACACAGCCTTCCTTGGTAGAAGGAATGCACAGGCATAATGAATAGGAGGAAAGAGAGAGGATGAGAGAAGTACGTCTTTTTCCTCACACCCCTTTTGCTGTGACAATTGTGTAGTTACCTGATATTCCGGATTTAGAAATGATAAGATAATGCAGAGGAAGTTTTTCCATAATGAAAAACATTTTTTCTTAAAAGGTCTATGAGAGTTGATACTTTGAAAAAGCATCTTGTTGTTGCTTGTAAGAAGGGAAAGTAAGAGTAAGTACACTAATTCTGTAATAAATTGATAATAAAGAAATGAATGAGTATTTAAAATATACATTTTCATTAATAATGAGTGAGATTCCTCTTTGCCTTCACTCCTAATAAATGCCTATTTTAATTACAGTACTGCCTATTTTCAGTATTTCAAGTGCCTTTTTGCCTGCCTATTTTAACCAAAAATAAATGCCTATCTTCCGGGCTCTAATAATCACTATTGGTAATAGTGTTTTCGTAGGGCAAACGTTGAGAAGGCTGGGGCAATCATTTTCGCTTAGGATACTACCAGTTTTCTGATTTCATATACTTTATATTTCGTTTCCATTTCTATAAGTTTATCCTTAATTCGTCTGTAGCTTTTAATGAGTTTAACTGGATACGTCCAATAAATTTTGCCTGGATCTTCGCCTGTCTGTCTTATCCCATCAGCGAAAATGGGATTATAGCTGAAGGGGCTTCGGAAAGACTTGAAACATGTAGAGCAAAATACAAGATTATTGATGACTGGTGTTTATATGATGAAATTTGACATTCTGCCACATAAAATACATAGGATACTAAGTTATACAAAAAGGTACAAACAGTCAACAACGTTTAGAATCAATTTTTGAATGTGGCAATCAGGAAAGGACTCTGGATTCAAAATGTAGGCATATTATTGCCACACATTGAGGGTAATACTTTAGCAAAACAGTTTAATTTTCTGTAACTTATGTTTGTTTGTTGCGTTTTTGGGCGAAAGAACCCCATGGTCGTCATCGCCCTACCGTGTAAAACAGCTACACGAATCATTCACCGCATGCTCCTGAGTATCTTTTCCTCTTTTTTTTTTTTTTTTTTTTTTTTTTTTTTTTTTTATTATTTATTTTTTTAAATATATAACCGGTACTCCTTTATTTTTATTTATTTATTTTTAAATTCCATTTTTATGTTTTTTTTTTTTATATATTCTTTTTTCTTTATACCGGTACCTTTCATTTTATATATATATATATATATAATTTTTTAATTTATAACTTATTATTGTTCTTGCGAAAAACGTCCCCCCTTGTTGTTGTATTAAGGGAGTTTTTCTTGCTGACCAGTTTCTCTTGTACAGGCGCACTCAACCTCTTTAGGGGAAAATATGTATAAAACACGGACCCCAGCGCGAACGAGAATGCAGTACGTACACACCTGTTGCGTTATGTTTTACTCGTCATCAGAATATGTTGTGGCCAATTTAGTTTTAAAACTTTCAGGGATTTTCTATTTATGCTCGATTCAGGCTTTGAAACTCATTATTTATATTACGCAGTTCTAATCAGAGAAAGGTCAAATAACAATTATAAAATAAAATCATACTTATGAAAGTTGTTGATTCGTAGCCCCCCCCCCCCACAATCCTTGTAAAAAAACAAGAATTATCTAAATGAATTGTGTTTAGTTTAGGTAATTAGCGCAATTCTCGAATCCCTCGAAAGGGAGGAAACCCGCCAATGACGCTGAAAATATCACGTTTCAGAACCCTAAGATTACAAAAATAACGGTGATTCAAATTTGTATATATATTTATCTATTCGCTCTCTAGCTGGTAAATTTGGTACAAAAAAGAATTTGTGTGATTTGAAGCTTCCTAATCACCAGAATCCTTTCACCGGAACATGTTTTCCGGGTGAAAAACATTATTTTATAACTATTCATAAGTAATTGGATTATATTAGGATTTTCTGGTATAGTTTTATATACCTCAAAACCGACTGGAAAATCGTTGTAAATGTAAAGCATCTTTTCAAAAGCTTATTACATTTCGAGGTTAGGTGGCCGTGAGTGTTAAGGCGTGAGGACTTAATACTCTATGCCAAGGGTCATGGGTTGCATTCCCACTAGGGGTGGTGGCTTTTCTTAAGAAGAAAAGAAAAGGCACCAGCCTTATCCTGGCTAGACAAGGGTGTTAGCCTATAGATAACCCGTCATAAAATTCTGAGTTAATTATAATGGACGTTAAAATTTATCAAATTTCCTACAAATACGAATCTTACAGGACTTTTGATAGATCGATTAAATTCGGAGAAATCGATGCTTAAATGGAGTAACTTCCACGTAGGATACTGTCAGTGTCATGTTGTGGAGTAACTTCCACTTAGGATACTGTCAGTGTCATGTCGTGGAGTAACTTCCACTTAGGATACTGTCAGTGCCATGTTGTGGAGTAACTTCCACTTAGGATACTGTCAGTGTCATGTTGTGGAGTAACTTCCACTTAGGATACTGTCAGTGTCTTGTTGTGGAGTAACTTCCACTTAGGATACTGTCAGTGTCATGTTGTGGAGTAACTTCCACGTAGGATACTGTCAGTGTCATATTGTGGAGTAACTTCCACTTAGGATACTGTCAGTGTCATGTTGTGGAGTAACTTCCACTTAGGATACTGTCAGTGTCATGTTGTGGAGTAACTTCCACTTAGGATACTGTCAGTGTCATGTTGTGGAGTAACTTCCACTTAGGATACTGTCAGTGTCATGTTGTGGAGTAACTTCCACTTAGGATACTGTCAGTGTCATGTCGTGGAGTAACTTCCACTTAGGATACTGTCAGTGTCATGTCGTGGAGTAACTTCTACTTAGGATACTGTCAGTGTCATGTTGTGGAGTAACTTCCACTTAGGATACTGTCAGTGTCATGTTGTGGAGTAACTTCCACGTAGGATACTGTCAGTGTCATGTTGTGGAGTAACTTCCACTTAGGATACTGTCAGTGTCATGTTGTGGAGTAACTTCCACGTAGGATACTGTCAGTGTCATGTTGTGGAGTAACTTCCGCTTAGGATACTGTCAGTGTCTTGTTGTGGAGTAACTTCCGCTTAAGATACTGTCTGTGTCATATTGTGGAGTAACTTCCACGTAGGATACTGTCAGTGTCATGTTGTGGAGTAACTTCCACTTAGGATACTGTCAGTGTCATGTTGTGGGGTAACTTCCACGTAGGATACTGTCAGTGTCATGTTGAGGAGTAACTTCCACGTAGGATACTGTCAGTGTCATGTTGTGGAGTAACTTCCGCTTAGGATACTGTCAGTGTCATGTCGTGGAGTAACTTCCACGTAGGATACTCTCAGTGTCATGTTGTGGAGTAACTTCCGCTTAGGATACTGTCAGTTTCCTGTTGTGGAGTAACTTCCACTTAGGATACTGTCAGTGTCATGTTGTGGAGTAACTTCCACGTAGGATACTGTCAGTGTCATATTGTGGAGTAACTTCCACTTAGGATATTGTCAGTGTCATGTTGTGGAGTAACTTCCACTTAGGATACTGTCAGTGTCATGTCGTGGAGTAACTTCCACTTAGGATACTGTCAGTGCCATGTTGTGGAGTAACTTCCACTTAGGATACTGTCAGTGTCATGTTGTGGAGTAACTTCCACTTAGGATACTGTCAGTGTCATGTTGTTGAGTAACTTCCACTTAGGATACTGTCAGTGTCATGTTGTGGAGTAACTTCCACTTAGGATACTGTCAGTGTCATGTCGTGGAGTAACTTCCACTTAGGATACTGTCAGTGTCATGTCGTGGAGTAACTTCTACTTAGGATACTGTCAGTGTCATGTTGTGGAGTAACTTCCACTTAGGATACTGTCAGTGTCATGTTGTGGAGTAACTTCCACGTAGGATACTGTCAGTGTCATGTTGTGGAGTAACTTCCGCTTAGGATACTGTCAGTGTCTTGTTGTGAAGTAACTTCCGCTTAAGATACTGTCAGTGTCATATTGTGGAGTAACTTCCACGTAGGATACTGTCAGTGTCATGTTGTGGAGTAACTTCCACTTAGGATACTGTCAGTGTCATGTTGTGGGGTAACTTCCACGTAGGATACTGTCAGTGTCATGTTGTGGAGTAACTTCCACGTAGGATACTGTCAGTGTCATGTTGTGGAGTAACTTCCGCTTAGGATACTGTCAGTGTCATGTTGTGGAGTAACTTCCATTTAGGATACTGTCAGTGTCATGTTGTGGAGTAACTTCCACGTAGGATACTGTCAGTGTCATGTTGTGGAGTAACTTCCGCTTAGGATACTGTCAGTGTCTTGTTGTGGAGTAACTTCCGCTTAAGATACTGTCAGTGTCATATTGTGGAGTAACTTCCACGTAGGATACTGTCAGTGTCATGTTGTGGAGTAACTTCCACGTAGGATACTGTCAGTGTTATGTTGTGGAGTAACTTCCACTTAGGATACTGTCAGTGTCATGTTGTGGAGTAACTTCCACTTAGGATACTGTCAGTGTCATGTTGTGGAGTAACTTCCACTTAGGATACTGTCAGTGTCATGTCGTGGAGTAACTTCCACTTAGGATACTGTCAGTGTCATGTCGTGGAGTAACTTCCACGTAGGATACTGTCAGTGTCATGTTGTGGAGTAACTTTCACGTAGGATACTTTCAGTGTCATGTTGTGGAGTAACTACCACTTAGGATACTGTCAGTTTCCTGTTGCTTTGAGAAAACCTTGCTTCGCTTTGAGATATTATTTTAAGGTTACATGTGTTCAAGTTTTTCACAAACGTTTAAAACAAAAAAATAACCGAGAGGAGATGGGTGACCGTTGATGATACGGAGGTAGAATTTGTCAGGTTTTGGTTGTATTGTTTTAATAAAACTACATTTTCATAAGAAAGTCAGTATTATTGTTTGCCGACGTTTCGGCCTGAAATTCAAGCTATCATCAGTGCGTGAAGAAGAACTTTGCCTCACGGTTGTGTAATCATTTCTTCGTTCGAGAAATTATTGTACATACTTGTGGCATATTCTTCTCATTGCCCTAATGGAGGCCTAATAAAAAGCCCGTCACGCAGGAGCTGCATAACTAAGCACTTTCCTCAGAATTTGGGTAGTGTCGACTGCATTACTGAATAATTTGCTGTAAAAAACCTATATAAATAACATAAAAACGTGAATAGTTCTGCTTATTTACATTTTTTATAATAATTGTTCGATTATTAATTTTCTAAATAATTTGCTTCCAGAGTTATGTTTATACATGATACTGCACTACTTAATAAATACACAAAAACTTGATTTTCCTTCTTTTGATCTGACGCAGGAAAAGGATAAAGTCCCTCTAGTGGGAGATAGTGCTCCTCGCGGTGGCTTTGGGAACCTACGTCTGGCGGGCTACTTCTAATGATACAGAGTTTAAAGTAAACCCTCCTTTCTAATTGACCGATTTACTTCATTTTTACAACACTTCTTTCTCATGAGATACCCACGACGTATACCGCGTTTCGTTAAAATACAACAGAAATTACGACCGGTATGAGTATATTAATACTTTAGTTACCCCCACCCCCTCCAAATAACCCGATTTTGTTCATTTTCACAACCAATTTTTCTCTGCTGATTACCATCACGAATACCGAGTTTCGTTGAAATGTAACAAGAATAACGGCTGGTAGTGGCAAATTGGTAATGTGTGTCTGGAGTAAACCCCCCCCCCCTCCTAATGAACCGATTTAGTTTATTTTTACAACGTATTTCTCTCTTTAGATCAACATAACGAATACCGAGTT
This sequence comes from Gonocerus acuteangulatus, assembly GCA_946811695.1. Lineage (NCBI taxonomy): Eukaryota > Metazoa > Arthropoda > Insecta > Hemiptera > Coreidae > Gonocerus > Gonocerus acuteangulatus. The sequence goes on along the minus strand of OX328123.1, from coordinate 7,225,366 downwards.
TCGTTGAAATATAAAAAAAAAACTACGGCTGGCATGGCCAAATTAGTGCTTTGGGTCCAGGGTAACCCCCCCCCCTCCCGGTGGACCGATTTTGGTGGTTAGCGAACTTGTTCAATCTTTTGCTAATTGAACGCTATATACCACTATTTCAAAAATTCCGTCATGAGTGCAACCTCAATAGCTACTTTCCTTCGGAGGAAAGTGCTAAAAATGTAGTATTACACTGTTCTGCACGAAAATCCTCCTTCAAACCAAAACATGCTTTCGTACTGTTTTCAAATGTGCTGAACACGAATTTGAAGTCAGATTCTGTCTATCACGCACAGTTTCTTGAGAAATTCTAGTTTTTTAAAATTTTAGTAAATTTGACGAATTTTTTTGGGCATCAAAACATAGTGAAAAAATTCAAAAGCCCGATGATTTTGAGCGCAATGTAGTATATTTGAACGAAAAAAAAATGATGGGAATATTACAAGTGGTTGAAGAAATATGGCTAAAAGTGTTTTTTCAGTTTTTGATCATGAGGCAGGGATTTGGTCTCTACCTGGATCTTTAGGGGAATGACCTTCCTTTCTCTTTTATGGTGGTATCCTTTTCATTCAAATCCTTACCTGCCCCCCTTTCACCCTCAATACCCCAACTCCCCCCCTCCCACTCAGCCCCTCTCTTGTCACTATTTTCTTCTAGGATTTGATCAGTACTCTCGAGGCTTTCGCTAAACGCACTTATTTGGATATTCAGTTGTGCTATCATTGTTCTGGGAACAGTTCACTTTTTCTCTGTAATGTCACGACAGTGTATAAATAAGCCTGATTCCTTTTGCTATGTTTGTGATGAAGTCACATTCAAGTCCACTCAGAAACCTCTGACTCCGCTGGTGAAGAAGGCATACGAGTTATACTTGGGATGTAAAGTAAGTGATCAGGACAAATCCTGGGCTCCTAAAATATGCTGTAGTTCATGCTCACGTTCTCTGACTGGTTGGCTAAATGGGACACATAAGTCAATGCCATTTGCAGTTCCCATGATATGGCGAGAACCTACAAATCACGTGACCGATTGCTATTTTTGCATGACCACAATCAAAGGTTTCTCGTTCAAGAGCAAAAAGAATTTTTTTTATCCCAACATCCCCTCTGCCATGAGACCAGCTCCACATGATGCCTCCATGCCCATCCCACCAAATCCGAGTAAGTTCCGTCTTAGTTGTGAGGAGTGCAGCGATTCTGAAAGCGTTTCACCTCAACCTGGAACCAGTCAACAAGAAGAAATTTCAAGTTCGTCCAGCCCCTCTGAAACTCAGCCACAGCTCATAAATCAGAGGCGATTGAATGATCTTGTTCGTGATTTAGATCTCCCAAAATCAAAAGCTCAGCTTCTTGGGTCAAGGTTGCAACAATGGAATCTCTTGGAAGGAGGCGTGAATATATCTTTCTTCAGAAAACGGGAATCAGGAGTTCTATGCTTTTTCTCGATGGAAGAAAATCTTGTATTTTGCAATGATGTATTTCATTTGCTCCAGGAACTTGATCTGCCAACCAATCCAGAGGAATGGAGACTATTCATTGACAGCTCCAAGTTTAGTTTAAAAGGAGTACTCCTTCATAATGGAAACAAACATCCATCTATCCCAATAGCTCATTCGGTCCACATGAAAGAAACCTATGACAACATGAAGATACTTCTACAAAAAATCAAGTACCATGAGTACAAATGGCGCATTTGTGCAGATCTTAAAATGGTAGCCATGCTTACAGGACTCCAAGGAGGTTACACTAAATTTTGTTGTTTTTTGTGCGAGTGGGACAGCAGAAAAAGAGGAGACCATTATGTCGTAAAAAAATGGCCAGAGCGTAAGGAAAAAGTAGGTGAAAAAAACATTACCAATCCTCCATTAGCGGACAAAAACCAAATAATTTTACCCCCACTCCACATAAAATTGGGGCTAATGAAAAACTTCGTAAAAGCGATGGACAAGGAAGGAGAAGGTTTCATGTACTTAAAACAAAAATTTCCGCATCTCAGCGATGCTCAGATAAAGGAGGGAATTTTCGTAGGACCTCAAATTCGACATCTACTCAAGGACCTCACTTTTGAAGCAAAGTTAAATACTGCTGAGAAAAACGCTTGGATTGCTTTTCGAGAGGTATGTGCTAAGTTTTTGGGAAACGAAAAATCTAGAGACTACCGAAAAATAGTCCAAGAACTGCTTACTTCATATAAAACATTGGGATGCAATATGTCCATAAAAATACATTTCCTGCATAGTCACCTAGACTTTTTCGCCCCAAATTTGGGTGCAGTTTCGGACGAACATGGAGAACGATTCCACCAAGACATATCCAGAATGGAAAAAAGATATACTGGCAAATGGAATGAGAAGATGCTGGCGGATTACTGCTGGACACAGCAGCGGGAGACAGAGGAGGAAGAGTAAAAAAAAAAAAAAATACTCATTGACTCATGTGTGTATATTTTTTGAGTTGTGTCATATCTAGTATTATACCTGATAGCATGCAGGATTCAATTAACTATATTTTACCGTTGAAAAAGAAAAAAAAATCTGTTATAATAAAGACAATAATTTTCAAATACAATTTTTCATTTTTTCCAAGTTTCTCATCTTTTCTCTCGAAATCAGAGGGTGATAGAATTTTTCTGAGTTCAGATTCGGACTCAGCACACCTGAAAACATGAGAAACAGGCAAAATTGTTCAAGGGAGGGGAGAAAAGTTTTTTTTTGCAGAACATTGTTATTAATATACCACGACCAAACTCTTCTACAAAAAATTCTACCCTTCACAACAAAACCTTAACCTTTTCCGTCTAAGCTTTCGAGATGACGGGTCTGTTTGCGAAGGCAACATCCAGTTACTTAAGAAGTATCTGTAGTGATTATAACAGCGATTCAGCGCACGCGCATAACTCATTAGCATTTCTATTGGCCTATTCCTATGGGCAATTATATTGTTTGTTGCTGGTAGTAAAGTAACCTTTATCACTCAAGTCAATCAAACTCGCAAATATTAATAGAATTCTATTAATTTTAGCGAGTTGGATTAGAGCTTTGATATGTTCTTGAGCAAATACCATTGATTTTTATAATATTAACCTTTTTATTAATAAATATTGCGTGCTGTATTCTGCTTATTTTCATATTTTTTTACAAGCCGAAAAGTATTACTTACAAATACAAGTTATCTAAGGGTTAGTTAGAAACCATATTATGTAACTATAGTAGTCAAAAAAGTTGATTGCAGTGATTTTAAATATTTATCATTCCTATATCAACTTTTGATTACAATATTTATATAATATGGTTTCTAACCATAGATAACCTGCAAGCTAATCCGTGAGCACCAATATCGTTGTTTAAAATCACGACAGATACTTCAAAGTAACTGGATGTGCTGTTCGCAAAAAGACCCGGAATAGCCGTACACGAAAGATCACGTTTAAGAACTCATAGCTCACGAAAATCACAGTGGTTCCTGGAAAATCAGGGGTCCTGGTAAGTAGACCTACATTCATCGCGGGGTCATAGTTTTGGTCATACAAACAATTTTAAGCCCATATTACCTTATCCGTAAGTTACCCGTTTTCAAGATTTTTTTTTTTTTTTTTTTTTTTTTTTTTTTTTTTTTTTTTTTTTTTTTTTTTTTTTTTTTTTTTTAAGTCACTGTTACTTAGGTTTTAAGTATTTTTTTTTCTATTTCTGGGATTTGAGCTGAAATTTTTTATTGTATTCGTATTTAAGACAAAAACAACCATTAGTTGTAAACAATAACATTACCCTCCTTCATGTCAATCCGAAAATAATACGGCGGCAGTAACATAAAGGCCTTCCGATTATTTGTTTCCCGCACTTTTTTCTAAGAATTATAACAATTTTACCTGGCTATTGTACTTTTTTGTGCAGCTTAATAAAGAGAGATGTTTTTAGTAGATATAACTCGCAGGAATAGCTACTAATAATTTGTTTAAGACAAATAGACTTGAAGGGGGGGTAAATGGGCGGGCTAAAGGGTTGCTGGAGCGGATGTGCGGATATGGGAGCCGTCCGACTTCTTTTGGGAGCTCTGCTAAGCTATAGTGCCCTATTCCACTGCTTAGCATCTCCTAGTATACCTGATTCCCGTCAACGCCTACTGCTTTTCCTCCCCGTGGTACCCCCTGGGCAACGTTCTTGTACAGTACATGAACGGCGAAAAGCAGAGGCGGGGGTCCACTGTGAAGTAGGGCCACCTTCCCTACTGAGTGGATCCTCCTCTATTAAAGAGGGAATGAGCGCCGGTCTGCCGGCCAAGGTGGCAGCCCCACCAGCAGACTCGGTGGCGAGGATTAGGAGTCTAAGTCACCAAAACTAACCTTCCCTACGTCAATAAATGAGACAGCCGGACTCCTCACTACGGACAACCCAGGGGGTAAGCAGGACCCTCTGGGAGACCCTCGCATGGATTTGGACCTACACTTGCCTAATAACAATTTAACCCAAACCACTCCAAACAGTGGTAATGGGAATAGTAAATTAACACATGGCACTGTAACCACAAATGGTAGCCAGAGCCAGAAGTTGGATAGCGAAAATAGCGAAATTCGTGCCTCTTCACCTCGGTTCACTTTGGAGCCGTTTATAACGCCTACAAAGAGTCCCCAGAGGAAGAAACAACGAAAAGCACGGAAGAGACCACTACTAGAAATACCAGCAAATAACGAATCGAAATTCTCTAAGTTTATAATAATAAGCCGAACGGAGGGACCTTCCTTTACGAAAGTGTCTCCGTTCCTTATTAGCAAACTAGTATCTCAGGAATTCGGAAAAGTAGCTGGCTTGAGCAAGATGGCAAATGGGGCCTTGTTGATTGAAGCAGCAAACAAACTGCAATCAGAAAGAATTATGAAAAAAGAGACTCTGGGCGAATTTGGTGTTAAGGCAGAATTGCACAAAACACTAAATACCTCCAGAGGCGTAGTCACGTGTTTCGACTTGGAGCATTCTTCGGACGCTGAAATTTTAGAAGGACTAAGGGATCAAGGCGTCATTGCAGTTCGTAGATTCTTTCGCAAGAAGAGAGTTGCGAGTAGCAATGAAGAAGCCTTGGAATTTACAGGAAGCGTCATGCTCACATTTGACCGACCTGACACCCCCTCATGTATACAAGCAGCTTTCTACAAGCTACGAGTCCGTCCTTATGTACCAGCACCGATGAGATGTTTTAAGTGCCAAAAGTTTGGACATTCCGCGTTGAGATGCAGATCAGAAACCGAGGTATGTGTTTGTGGACACGCAGCACATGGCTCATCTGCTTGCCCATCTCCACCGAAATGCCCAAACTGTGATGGACCCCATAATGCCCGATCCCGTGAGTGCATGGAATATAAAATAGAAAAGGAAATCCAAAGAATGAGACTAGAAATAAAGAACATGACATTTAAAGAGGCAAGAGTACTAGTAAGGAGTACCTCTTATGCATGCAGAGGTACGTACTCTAGCGCTGTCAAAAATGAGAACGAATCAAATACGAAAGCACAAAAGGACAAAATTAAAAACATCCCCTCTCCCACTACCCCTGTACCAACGATCCCAGATCCCTCCAAATCTCTCCTACCCCCTCACCCCGATCCCCCCTGCCCTCCTCCCCCTCCTCCCCCTGCTCCCCCTTCTACATCATTCACTACGGTGAATGAAATTAAAGAAAAGGGAAATTTAATTCCCTCCAAAGTTATTGAGAAAGGTGTGACTGTGCCACCTAAACCTCCCCCAGCCCGCAACGCAAAGGCAGTTGAGGAGTTGGTGGATGACGGTGGTGGCACCTTTGCACCTGGCGGAAGAAAAGGTTGGCCAAAAGGAAAAAAACGTGGTACTAAAAAAACGCCCGAGTCAGAATGAAGACTGATTATTTGACTCAATATGTCCCAGTCTAACAAATTCATACAGTGGAATATTCGTGGGTTTTTAGAGCATAGCGACGAACTACGATATTTGATCCGCACCTACAATCCTTTAGCCGTAGCCCTCCAGGAAACTAAATTTCCTGAAGGCGGTGCTAGAGAATTGTCAGGCTACAGGTGTGAGCACAAAGAGCCCAGAGTTTTTCCTGGTGGTCGAAGCCACGGTGGTGTGGCTATCTACACCATGGAAAACCTCGGGGCGGTTTCTATAAATCTAGACACACCGTTACAGGCAGTCGCTGTGCGCCTGAGAACTCCAATAGCTGCCACTCTGTGTTCACTCTACCTCCCAGACGGTAGAAGATATGACGTGGAGGATGTTAAGGCTGTTATTTCACAATTATCTCCCCCAATCATAATTTTTGGTGATTTCAATACACACAATGTTTCGTGGGGTTCAAGAAGAAGCACCCCTCAGGGTCGTTTATTATACAATGCAATTGAAGAATTGGACTTATTGGTCCTCAATGACGGTACACCAACTCACTTCTCTGAATCCTCGGGAACATTGGATGCTATTGATCTCACAATTGCCAGTAACGGCCTAACAACATGTCTTCAGTGGGAAGTTCTCGAAGATCTTCATCGATCCGATCACTTCCCTATACTGGTTAGCCACGCAGGTAGATATAGGGAATGGAAAAGGCCAAATAAATGGGCAATCAAGCGGGCTAATTGGGACAAATTCCAAGAATCTTTTATTCTCCCTGAGTTGGCGGAATCAACGGATGAAAGCATAAAGAGAATTATGGAGGCTATTGACAATGCATGTGAGAAGTCCATTCCACATTCCTCACCTCACATAAGGAGGACACCAGTTCCCTGGTGGGATGAGGAATGTTGGAATGCTAACAAATTAAAAAAAAAGGCTTTCAACCGTTTCAAAAGGTTTCCAAATCAGGAAAACTTGATTGCCTTCAAAAAAGCAAGAGCAGTAGAAAGAAGGATAAAAATCCAAAAGAAGAGAGACTCTTGGGCCACTTATGTCAGCACTATGACTAGCGATACCCCTCCATCTGAAATCTGGATGAAAATAAGAGCAATTGGGGGAAGATACATAAAACAACAAATTCCTGTTCTACAAAACGCTGGGGTGTTTGTTAATCTTCCGTCGGAAGTGGCAAACTCATTTGCCGACTATTTCAGTTCTACTTTCAGTCTTACAGACTATGACGACCATTTCAGTCTAGCTAGAGCTAATGAAGAAACCACTCATCTCGATTTTGGTCAAGCCGGCGATGTAACGAGCGATTATAACGTGAACTTTAGTCAGGAAGAGTTAAACAGGGCACTTCGGGAGGCATCTAGGAAAACATCGCCTGGCTGCGATGGGCTGCCTTTCGAAGTGTTAAGAAATCTACCGGACGCTGGGAAGAGAATTATCCTAGATATTTATAATCAACTTTGGACCAAAGCTGAATTCCCTGCAGCTTGGAAAGAAGCAGTTATTGTTCCAATCCTAAAGGCTGGTAAGGATCCTCAGTCACCAGGAAGCTACAGACCCATTTCACTGTTGTGTTGTCTGGGAAAGCTCCTGGAGGCCATGGTGAATTACCGCCTAGTTCATGAACTTGAGAAGAAGAATTTGATTAGTCGATACCAAGCAGGATTCAGAGGGAATCACTCCACCCAGGATCAATTGGCGCTAATAGAGCACGTAATACAGAAAGCATTTTGCTCACAACAACATGTCACAGCCGTTTTTTTCGACATGAAGCAGGCGTATGACAGGGCATGGAGGTACGATATCCTCCGTAGACTCCATGGATGGGGATTAAAGGGACGACTACCATTATTTCTAAAAAGCTTCCTTGAAGAAAGACTATTTAGAGTACGAATAAGCGATGTCCTGTCATCGGTACGTGTACAGGAAAACGGACTACCTCAGGGGTCCGTCCTCAGCGTAACCCTGTTTCTTGTCGCAATAAACGGCTTAGCTGACAATGTGCAGAATCGAATTGGCAGATCGCTCTTTGCTGATGACTTAGCCTTGTTTATGACCCATTCTCCCGAAGATGAAGAAGCCGGGGCTCTGCAGGGGGCAGTGGACGCAGTTTGTGCAGTAGCTAGGAAAAGGGGCTTTTTATTTTCTGCTGATAAAACTGTGGCTATTCACTTCTGCAGGCTTCGGCGACCGCACAATCATCCTGCTCTTTTGTTGGATGGTTCTGCGGTTACATTCAGGGACAGACACAAATTCCTTGGGTTAATTTTGGATGCTCAGTTGAGATGGAGGGATCATATTAACTATTGCATACATAGGTGTGAGTCATCCCTCAGAATCCTTAAAACACTATCCAAATTTAAGTGGGGTGCTGAGAAAACAATTCTCTTAAAAATATTTGATTCACTAATAAGGTCCAGAGTTGATTATGGATGTGCAGTCTATGGGTCTTCACGCAAGTCGTGGCTCCGCCAGCTAGACAGGCTCTACAACGCGGGGCTGCGAGTTGCGATTGGTGCATTCCGCACCAGCCCATTGGACTCTATCTACATAGAAGCGGGACATCTTCCCCCAGAGCATAGACGAGCCCTCATGACACTCTCGTATTTGAACTCTTTAAAGGCAAACAGACGGCATTTTCTTCATGAAATTATTTCAGACAACTTAGATATATATCACCAAAGACGCACAATTACTAGACCATTAGTCGTGAGAGCTAATGAATTAATCCATTCGTACGGTGGCTCCTGGGATAATCTATTCCAGATCCAGCCTCCAGTCGTGGCTCCATGGGTTCTCCCGGACCTGACCATCGACCTCACGCTAACTAGATGTAACAAAAACGAAACTGCCCCCTCAATATACAAGGCAATGTACAAAGAAAGAATTGAAAAATTTTCAGAAAACTTGGTCATTTTCACAGATGGCTCAAAAACGAACTTAGGAACTGGATGTGGTGTCTTTGTCGACAGCGAGAGACACCTCGCTGTTCCACTGAATCAGCAGACCAGTGTTTTCAGAGCAGAATTACAGGCTATACAGATAGCTCTTGATCATTATGGAGCTCTTGGCACTAAAATATTGGTGTGCACAGACTCGTATAGTTCCCTCTTGGCACTCCAAAATAAATTCACGAAGGACTCACATCTACAAGAAGTCTTCGGTGCATTGGCTGCCTTGTTCTCTAGAGGAACAACCGTCTCGTTTCTCTGGATACCGGGCCATACGGGCATTGAGGGGAACGAAAAAGCGGATGAATTGGCGAGGCGGGCTGCTGCTATGACAGCTGAGCCTGCCTCGCCCATTCATTTACAAGATGCAAAGAGCTATTTAACAGGTCTAGTAAAGAACAAATGGCAGGAGGATTTTAACAATAAAGAATTATTTATTAAAAACGTTGAGAGCTCCGTAATGGTCAACAGCCCTGTATGCAAGGTGAAAAGACGAGATGATGTGGTGGTTACTCGTTTGAGGATTGGACACACAAGACTAACCCATGGGTACCACCTCGTTGGTCGACGCCGTCCCCATTGCGAGCAATGTGGCGCTATCCTGGATGTAATGCACATCCTGGTGGAGTGCCCGGGGCTTGAGGATGCAAGGCAGAGACACCATTTGCCAAATAATTTGAAAGATCTTCTATGTAGGGAAGAGCCATCTGTGAAAAGGCTACTTGATTATCTGAAAGACATTAAAGTTTTCCACCAAATATAAGAGAAATTCCAGAATAATATAACAGAATATTAACGATTTTTGTACATATATTTCTTAAGTTATGTATTTTAAAAAGCGTGAATGTAATTTATTGAATGAGTGTGTGTGTTTGTGTGTGTGTGTGTCTGAGTGTGAGAGTATTTATAGTGAAATTTTGAACTTGTAAATATGTAAATATTACTTGTGTAGGTTTAGGTAGTTTTAAGGGTTGATCCAGTATATATTAAAAAGGATGCAGCCAATTCTTTGTAAATTTGTACATAATATAGCATAAGTTAAGTTTAGTTTTTAAGGAATGGTTCTAAAATTTCGCCCTGAAGAATGACCACATCAGTCGATGCACCGATAAAAGAAAATAAAAAAAAGATAATTAAGAAAATACTGGTGCCAATGGCCATAGCAGTCGACGCACCATAATAAAAGGAAAAAAAAAATAGACTTGAAGGAATTGTCTTACTCGATACTTTATTTAAGGCATTAAAGGCTATTCTAAAGGGGTTAGAGTTGTGAAAAGTTACGACTAGCCGTATCTAATACAATCAAGGAACATTTTTCATTATCTTGTTAAAGATTTTCCAAGAAAATTACCGAGGTTTTAATTATTTAACACATTCTTACTCATATCTATAAGATCTTCCACCTCAACCATATTTAATAAATAATGAATAACGTAACATTTTATTTTTACTCATTATTTAATAACAATGATTTATTGAACGAAAGTTATTTCTTCGAATGAAACAAATTTTTTTAATGAAATTAATTTATTTGACTGACATTATTCGTTAAATACATTTAATTTATTTTAACATTTTTTTCTAATAAAAGTGACTAATTTCATTAAAATGTTTCTTACTTTTAATGAAAATTATGTATTTAAGCGATATTGTTTACTCAACTTAAAAAAAACTGAGTTAGTCGTTCCGTGTGCCAAATTATTCTAAATTAATAAAAAAAAAATGAATGAAGAATGAAAAATAATAAATTATTCATTAAAAAAGGGTTAAGGCGTGAGCACTTAACACTCCGTGCTAAAGGTCGTGGGTTCGATTCCCACTAGGGGTGGTGGCTTTTCTTTCGAAAAAAAGAAAAGGCATCACCCCTATCCTGGCTAGAAAAGGGTGGTAACCTATAGATAACCCGTCCTAAAATTCGTAGTTAATAATAAATGGACGTTAAAATTTAAATAAAATCATTAAAAAAAATAGTCAATGTATAACTGAATAAATTCTTGTTCAATAAAAATTTATTGAATAATGAGTCAACCATGTTATTCATAGAATAAAAAATAAATTAGTGGATAAATAAAATATTATTCAATAAAATTTTATTTGAATGATTATTGAATAAGAAATTTATTAAGTAATGCCCTACTCTGATTGGGGTCCAGAAAGTATCTTTTTAGTTGACATAAAAAACAAAAACAAATTAAATTTAAATAAAAAGGAAAAAAATTGGTGAAAGACTAAGGTCGATATCTTTTTCTGCCTATTTTATTTTATTTCTCGGCTCCTAAGGCGCATTGAACGGAACGCTCGGACATGTGTCGACTATTTTACGATGCAGAATCACCAGAACAAAAATATACCAGATCGGTTACCCCATTTCTGTAGACTCCCCGGGTCTGTTAGCGAAGATCACATCCAGTTACTTCCAAGTATCTGTCGTGATTTTCATACCTACGGATTAGCTTACAGGTTCTTTGCAGGTTATCTATTACTTATTTACAGTTTATCTAAGGTTATAAACCATATTATATAAGTATAGTAATGAAAAGTATTTAAAATCTCTGCAATCACTACTAAAAGTAACTTTTTTTGACTACTATATTTACATAATATGGTTTCTAACTAACCTTTAGATAACTTGTATTTTGTAAGTAATACTTTTAGGCTTGTAAAGCATAAATGAAAATAAGCAGAATATATTTATTAATAAAAAGGTTAATATTATAAAAACAATTGGTTATTGTGAAGTTTAGTGGCCTCCTCACCGATTTTATTGTCCGGTGGTTCTATAATATATTTATCTTTTATGTTTATTTCGCATTATGGGCATATATGCTATACGTTTCCTCTCGCACAAGAAGATATCAAAAGTCTAGTCAATCCAACCCGCTAAGATCAATAGAATTCTATTAATTTTTGCGAGTTGGATTGACTTGAGTGTTACTTTAGGTTACTTTAATACCAGCAACAACCAATAGAAATGCGAATGAGTTATGCGCATACGCTGAATCACTGTTTTAATCACTACAGATACTTCACAAGTAACTGGATCTGCTCTTCGCAAACAGACCCGACTCCCCTTATGAGATATTATTGTGGTTTCATGAGTTAAATGTTTCACGAAAGATTAATACAAAAAATAACTGTTTCTATTCTATGCTTTCGAAATGATACAAGGGATAAGAACGGAATCGCGATTAGATGAAGCAGTTCCTGTGAATTTCTGACATTTGTGAATATTTCCGAATAGACTAGTAAAATGAAGTGCTAGTTCCCGCAGCTGCCCATAGAGACCTCTACTGTCAAGCAGTGCTTGGAATGGAGTCTGTGGAGGATTATCTCTATGACAATAGGAAGGCGCAGCTGTCGCCGCCATCTTTTCACTAGAGGTTTGTAGTCACCCAGGCTATTATCATTTATGGCTGTGGTCCCGTTTTTCAGGAGGGGGATAGAAAGCACACGTCAAAAAGCTAATTCCAATAGAGAAATAGGTGTAAGGGTGTAAATACATAACCCTTTCACTTGCCTGTGCGGGCCTCAAAAAGCAATCAAAGGGCTTCATTCCTTCAGAGTATTGGGTTGGTGCAAAAATAATGGAGGTTTTGAATATTCAATTTGTTTAGACAAATTCTTGCCAAATAAACAAAGACAATCTAAAGTCTAGTTAATGGATTATAAACAATGGTTGCTGATGTTCTTTATCCAAATACTTTATTCTGGGGCATGTTCTGTTAAGAATAACATAAACATATATTTGGCAGCATATATTTGAACAAACAGAACTCATTGCTTAAGGTTAACTATCAACTAATATTTAAATTTAGTATAAAAATTCTAATATTCAACAATATATTATTTTGAAAACAATAAATGAACACTTAATGGCTGAATAACAACTATTACAAGCATACATTTATAAAATAAAATTCTAAACTTTATTTAAAATCTGTGGCGTTAATATCCTAAAAGGTTGAAACGCCTTAAAAAGGAAAGAAAAAAAAAAAAAAACATATATTTGGTTCATTGTACAAATTTAAAACAAAACTCTAACTCTTTACCTGGGGAAGAGACAACAACAAAAAAAAAACGATCTCTAATACTATTTATAAAATCGTATACAATATAATAAAACATATGTACACATTAATAAAAAGAAGAGAGTGAATACGGAGGGATTGTGGAATACTGGAGCTAGAAGAGGATGAGGGAGGGTGGAGCAATGATCAAACTATTTACAGGGGAGAATAAGAATATAAAACTATAGGAAATAGTTCAATATAAAAAAATAAATAAATATTAAAAAGGGGGGTATAAAAGGAAAATAATAAAAAATAAATGCAACGACAAAAGATAAAATAACAACAAAAAAATTATAAAGAATAAAGTGTAAAATCATACTACAAACAACAAAGCAACTGTGTCTTAACTAACGGGAAAAAACATAACATACCATACATCAACAGATAATCTGGTCTTACAATTGTGGTAAGTCTTATAAGCGGAGACCCGGTAGCCATGAGGGTTAAGGCGTGAGCTCTTAACACTCCGTGCCAAAGGTCGTGGGTTCGATTCCCACTAGGGGCGGTGGCTTTTCTTTCGAAAAAAGAAAAGGCATCACCCCTATCCTGGCTAGAAAAGGGTGGTAACCTATAGATAACCCGTCCTAAAATTCGTAGTTAATAATAAATGGACGCTAAAATTTAAATAAATAAATTCTTATAAAGCATCTTCCTGGGAGGATAGTAGAAAAGCAAAGAGGCGGGATTTAAATACAGGTAAGGAAGGAGAGTGTCGAATGGAAAGAGGGATAGAGTTCCAGAAGGAGGAGGCTCGGGAGATGAAGGAACGGTCGAAGAAGGCTGTTTTATGAGTGGAAGGATAGAGATCGGAGGGACGGGAACGGGTACAACGGGAATGGACAGAAGATTTAAACTGAAGGAGGTTGTAGATATAGGAAGGAGATTTGGAAGAAATGGTATGGTAAAGGAGGATTTTTGTATCAAATTTCATAATAATCAGACCATTTTTGAGCCATGGAAGGCGAAAAGACGAATATATATATATATATATATATATATATATATATATATATATATATATATATATATATTGAGCGAATTTCGTCCCAAAACCCCTGTTTCGTTAGACGGATTCTGCTGGTTAACGAAATTGACCTTTCAAATTAGACAAAAGATTTCTTTACCAAATTTCATCAAAATCAGGCCATTTTGATTTTTGAGGCTGTGAGAGAGCGAACAGACCAACATATATATATATATATATATATATATATATATATATATATATATATATATATATATATATATTCTACTGGACATGAATCCGTCCACTGGAACGTGGATTTTGGAGCAACATTCGTGCGAAGAAATTCTTGACCGTCTAACTTTGCTCGTTAGTTTGCTTGCAAGTACTTTATATAGGTTCTCTAACGTACAAGAAGCCTGTGAAAGCATTTTTAAGGTTATATCTGTAATTGTTTACAAGGAAAGTGTGAATAAAAAAAAGTATTATATACAGACATGAAACGTTTTGGGATCTTCGTATATTTTCTTAAATATCTTGAAAAACGTTAGGAAATCGTGGTATGTGGAAGCTGACCATCTTGTGAAATATACATATTGAATGAATGAATGCACGGAGAAAAAAAAAAACAAGCTGCTCGCACTTTCTTTCGGGCAGCGGGCAGCCTTAAAACTGTGACTCAGTGCCACCATTTTAAAATAGAAGTCCACGTATTTTGACTTAAAATAGGATTCCACTAGTTATAGTGCCCGCACTTTAGATTAGAGTGGGTATAAACCACTCTATAATATATTGCTGGAATCCTAAATCTGCTTCCTATAGTAGAGTTCTCACACCCAAAGCTAGCATCCAACAATATCGCCCTAGATTGCTAACCTAGCGTGCAGGCATTTTACTTAATTCGAGTTCTACCAGCCTGCTCTAGGATGACGACACTCTTCCTTCGAGTGCGTGCCCCTATCCCCATGCTGAAACTCTGATTTTGGATTCTAGCAGCCTACCCAAATAGGCTGCTAGACTCCTGATTTTTGGCTTCAAGTACCCTACCCTTATAGGCTTCATGAATGAATAAAGTAAATATTGTTGTAAATATAGTTTCTTATAAAAATAAACTTAAATTTACAAAAAAGCTTGGGCGAGGCCCATCAGCTGGAGTGATAATAGCTTGGGCAAGGCCCATCAGCTGAAGTGGTAATAGCTTGGGCAAGGCCCATCAGCTGGAGTGGTAATAGCTTGGGCAAGGCCCATCAGCTGGAGTGGTAATAGCTTGGGCGAGGCCCATCAGCTGGAGAGGTAATAGCTTGGGCAAGGCCCATCAGCTGAAGTGGTAATAGCTTGGGCAAGGCCAATCAGCTGGAGTGGTAATTGCGTTCACACATTGATAGATTATTGTATTAGAAACATACAAACACAACAAAAGGGTCACTTATCTAAATTTAATCAGCACAAATAGAAGACAACAGAAAGGGTCACTTCTATAAATTTAATCATCACAAATAGAAGACAACAGAAAGGGTCACTTCTCTAAAATTAATCAGCACAAATAGAAGACAACAGAAAGGGTCACTTCTCTAAATTTAATCAGCACAAATAGAAGACAACAGAAAGGGTCACTTCTCTAAATTTAATCAGCACAAATAGAAGACAACAGAAAGGGTCACTTCTCTAAATTTAATCAGCACAAATAGAAGACAACAGAAAGGGTCACTTCTCTAAAATTAATCAGCACAAATAGAAGACAACAGAAAGGGTCACTTCTCAAAAATTAATCAGCACAAATAGAAGACAACAGAAAGGGCCACTTCCCTAAAATTAATCAGCACAAATAGAAGACAACAGAAAGGGTCACTTCTCAAAAATTAATCAGCACAAATAGAAGACAACAGAAAGGGTCACTTCCCTAAAATTAATCAGCACAAATAGAAGACAACAGAAAGGTTCACTTCCCTAAAATTAATCAGCACAAATAGAAGACAACAGAAAGGGTCACTTCTCTAAAATTAATCAGCACAAATAGAAGACAACAGAAAGGGTCACTTCTCTAAAATTAATCAGCACAAATAGAAGACAACAGAAAGGGTCACTTCTCTAAATTTAATCAGCGCAAATAGAACACAACAGAAAGGGTCACTTCTCTAAATTTAATCAGCGCAAATAGAAGACAACAGAAAGGGTCACTTCTCTAAATTTAATCAGCGCAAATAGAAGACAACAGAAAGGGTCACTTCTCTAAATTTAATCAGCACAAATAGAAGACAACAGAAAGGGTCACTTCTCTAAATTTAATCAGCACAAATAGAAGACAACAGAAAGGGTCACTTCTCTAAATTTAATCAGCACAAATAGAAGACAACAGAAAGGGTCACTTCTCTAAATTTAATCAGCACAAATAGAAGACAACAGAAAGGGTCACTTCTCTAAAATTAATCAGCACAAATAGAAGACAACAGAAAGGGTCACTTCTCTAAATTTAATCAGCACAAATAGAAGACAACAGAAAGGGTCACTTCTCTAAATTTAATCAGCACAAATAGAAGACAACAGAAAGGGTCACTTCTCTAAATTTAATCAGCACAAATAGAAGACAACAGAAAGGGTCACTTCTCTAAAATTAATCAGCACAAATAGAAGACAACAGAAAGGGTCACTTCTCTAAAATTAATCAGCACAAATAGAAGACAACAGAAAGGGTCACTTCTCTAAATTTAATCAGCACAAATAGAAGACAACAGAAAGGGTCACTTCTCTAAATTTAATCAGCACAAATAGAAGACAACAGAAAGGGTCACTTCTCTAAAATTAATCAGCACAAATAGAAGACAACAGAAAGGGTCACTTCTCTAAAATTAATCAGCACAAATAGAAGACAACAGAAAGGGTCACTTCTCTAAATTTAATCAGCACAAATAGAAGACAACAGAAAGGGTCACTTCTGTAAATTTAATCAGCACAAATAGAAGACAACAGAAAGGGTCACTTCTCTAAATTTAATCAGCACAAATAGTGAGGAAACAATAAAGTGAAAGTAATATCAAAATCGAACTAATTGAATAGACAAAATATATCTAATATATATTTGTCAAATACCAGTCACTGACCGATCATCGCCCAGCCCAAACCAATTGTTAGGAAAATTTGAAATTTTGCATAGACACTCCCTTTAGCATGTAAACTCGCTAAGAAGGAATTTTTTGAAATTCGAATTTTTAAGTATTGTTAGAAGGGTTTGAATTTGTATTTGGTTAGATAGCAGGCAAGCCTAGGCAGCATGCGTTGCTAGGACAACAGGTCAGCTGTTACCGTACTGTATCTATTTCATAATATTTTTTCTCTTTGCGGTTAATTTTAACTATGATGGCAGACCTTGAAAACTAGAAATAAACTGTGATTTTGACCCTCATAGAGTTTACCCTTTACCTGGTGATGGTCTATCCGAGGTAATAATATCCTAAACCCTTAAACTCCTGTTACTGGTAACCTATAGATAAAGGGTTATCTCTAGGTTATCTGTTTCTTGACACTGGTTCGGAGCGCACCAGTGTCCAGAAAGATTATACTTTGATTACTTATGAATTGATGAATAACATATAGTATGACGGGAACCGTCCTATAATAAACTGCACAAAATTAGATACATAGTAGCGTTAATTTTGATGTTATGTTATTTAACGTGATAAAATAACTACTTATCTGCCCTAACGAAGCACGGGCATTCAACTAGCACAATAATACAAGTAAATCATACTAATAATTAAATTGTCCTATAAAAAATTGTCTATATTTCCAAATGGCTTTGAGATATTTGCAGAGAACTTCACAAGTTCCTTCACTAATTCTTCCTTAGTGAAAGATGTCTTGCTATAAAACCTAAGCCTAAACTCCTTCAGAACTGGACATACTGCAAGGAAATGGAATGTGGCTTGCACATGGAACAGCGGGACCTCTCTCCTATTCGCCAAGGCTTCTTATTAAGGTGGCCATCTGCTCTGTACGAAGTGCCACTTTCTTGAAATTGAAGTTCTTTGTACAGAAGGTGGGACTGTGAGAAATATTCTAATTTGAACCACCGTTATGATCATGATGGGTTCTGAAACATGAAATTATCTAGTCGGCTCTTCCGGATTGGGTCATAAGGTCAACCTCAGAAGCGAGTTTCCTGCCTATGGATTGAGGGTAGAACCACGCTAAAAGCTGTCCTGTTTATTACAGGATTTCTGGTGATGACCGTACGACTGTCGATGAAAAGGACTGTTGGTGGTTGAGTGAGCTGCCTGTACCTGGTTATATGGTGATGAATGGTGAAAAGATGGACTGTTGGACCGACCCCTGTCAGTAGCTCTACCTTTCTATTGTACCATCTCTAATACCTGGCAGACTTTTACCAGTCAATTTTCCACTTTTCCAGCATCAGCTGTCTGCTATTTGTCCTCGTCCGCAGACAAATTTGTTCTCGGAAAAAGGAGGCCGGCTGTTTGTGACTTACCGCCCTATAGTCCCTCATTATCCTTTGTCGGCCTGAACATTACTACCTTCCCTGGAGATGTGGACTATTTGTGGCTGTGGGGAAGCCAGGTATGTTATCCTAGGCTTTATGTGTTTTACACCCAACCTCTCTGGGGCATTACTTTTTTCTTCTGTCAATTATTCCATAATATCGACTGGACAGACTGTATCCTTACGCATCAACTCCACTAATTGGCAGGTTTGCTTAAGGTACGTTTCCATTACTACAAATCTGCCCTGCGACAAATCGCAGAATGGAAACCATTTCCAACATGTCGCTGCACCAAAAAATGTCGCAGACGACCGTGCGAGAATACATGTTGCTGAGACTCGTTCCTAAAGCTCCGTTTCCATTACTACAAATCTACCTTGCAACAAGTCGCAGAATGGAAACCATTTGCAACAAGTCGCAGCACATGTCGCTGCGACAAAACCCTCTTCCAGCCTTTTTTTTTTTTTTTTTTTTTTTTTTTTTTTTTTTTTTTTTTTTTTTTTTTTTTTTTTTTTTTTTTTTTTTTTTACGGCGCATCTACATCAAGGTCATTACCGCCGATTATTCATTATTCTGAATGAGTTTTGCTCTGACTGCTGTCTAGTGTCTACAGAACCTAACCTAAAACGTGTCTAATCTTCACATATTATTAACATATGTTAACCTCGTTCCTCCATCAAATACTTCTGCGACATGTCGCAACACTTTTTCCCTGCAACATGTCGCAGAGAGTGGCCCCTGCGACATGTTGCCGAGACGTTACAACAAAACTGTGCAACAAGTCGCAGCGACATGTCGCCGCAACTTGTCGTTCTGGAAACGTACCTTTAGAATCCTCAACAAATACAACAGCTTTGTAATAATTTGCGACACATATGTGAGTATTGCCTACTTTACACGAGGTTAAAACTTGTCAATAAGGCTCGTCACGTACATGTAAAAAGGTGTTTTTTTTTTAATGACACGTGACAAGAACAAGCATATACAGCAAGTAACAACAGAATAATTCTGTAAAGAAAGTAGAAAGGAGCGGAAGCGAAGGGCGGGCCCCACTGAGGGATCAACCCAAAATTTACACAAGTTAGGACAGATGAATATGGATTACTTGAAATATTTTTTCAAGGCGAACTGACACGCACATATCTCAGGCCATGTTCCGGCCTAAGCACACTGTGTGTATATTACACCAAGTCTTAGAGCTGATTTTTACCCTCTCATAACTTACAAGTAGGTAAAGATAAAGATATGGAATTTTACATATATTGCAACGTTTCTGCAGGTTCCACAGAAGTAAAGAATATTTTTGGTTTAATATTTTTTGGTCTATTTCTTAAAATTTGTATCCTTCTATTTTGAGCGTTTTAATAAAATGGGTAAAAATGCAGTTTCACGCCCTCCAAACCTATTTCTTTCACATTTTGTACAATATCGTATTTTGATGCACTAAGCACGAATACGATAAAAAAAACCCGTTGGATTTAACTAGGAAAGAAGTTATTAAGCACTAAAGTTCACTGTTATGCAGGCTATGAGAGCTATTAATTATAGCGAGTTGGATTGACTGGGGTATTGTTATCTTCTTGAGCGAGCGTAGCAAGCGGAAACGCTTAGCACGTATGCCCTTAAGCGACAGGCGAGGATGCCCTTAAAATTAACAATATTTTCGAATAAATGGTTTCTGAACATTTCAAATGAGAGTTCTCTGATTCCCAATGTTACATATCTGCGCATGCGCGTGTTTACAAATACGCTGATGACGCCTAGTTTTATAACCTTCCTAACTTTAGTGCTTAATATTATATTATATTAATTTTAGCGAGTTGGATTGACTGGGGTTTTGTTATCTTCTTGAGCGAGCGTAGCGAGCGGAAACGGATAGCATGTATGCCTTAAAGTCGTCACAAATTTAGTTGTTTACATTAGCTCTCATAACCTGCATAACAGTGAACTTAAGTGCTTAATAACTTCTTTCCTAGTTAAATCCGACGTTTTTTTTTTTTTTTTTTTTTTTTTTTTTTTATCGTATTCGTGTTTAGTGCACAAAATACGTTATTGTGCAAAATTTGAAAGAAATCGGTTTGGAGGGCGTGAAACTGCATTTTTACCATAAAATGTTGACAATTTATTAGAGATTCGCAAGGACTGTGCAAAGTAACACTGGCATACACTCAGACATACACATACCTCTTATACGACTGCCGACTGACCGATGACTACAGGCAGGAGCTGGAACGAGTGGTTATAGGAGCTGGAAACCAGTGGCCGGCGAGTCCTGCACTGCTGTACAGCAACTTCAAGGGACCTTTGAAAACCTTCAACAACCACATCACAGAAGACCGAAATCATCGAAGATAAGAAGAATCACTTCGTTTATTTGAATTAATAATCTTATTTAATTTTTATTTTCTACATATAATGTTCATCATAATGTGATCTCAGTTTAATTAATTATTAAATCATTTAGGTAATTGTAAAATATTGTATACAAAAATACATGCGATATGCAATACATGGGGCATGTAGTAAATAAACGGCCACACCTTAGGGTTACTGAGGTATGGGAAAAAAAACCACTGAATTCAATATGTTTTTAAATATCAAAGTTTATGTTCCTAAACTACTCACGGGGTCAAAACGTCAAGGTTTATGTTCCTAAATTACTAACGGGGTCAAAAGTGGTGATGGCCGGGGGTTGGTTGTGCCGCGGTGCAATTTAATCAACTTTTCACTAAACTAAACCTATAAAATCAGAATTAATCTTTATATTGTTTTTAGTATGAGAATCTACAAAAGGTTTCGGCTAAGAAAGACAGTCAGAGTTTCAGGAAAATGGACATTTTAGCATGGTCTTTAGCAGCCTACTCGAGCTAAAAAATAAGCGCACAATTTTTTTTTTTTTTTTTTTTTTTTTTTATAAAGCGTTTATTAACACCTGCACAAATAATATAGTACATTGGTTAATTGTGATAAATAAAGACATTTTTATGATTTCACATAATCAGATTACAGAAAAAAAAAATAGTACATACTTAAATTATTAAAAGAAAAAAAAAAGATAAATAAATAAATAAAAGGGGGTAAAAATAATAAAAATTAATAATAAGAATAATTATAAGAAAAAAAAAACAATAAATGAAATGATAAAATATAAGCACAAAATTAACGAAGAAAACAATAAAAACAGTAAACAGTATCATCAAATTCATGCAAATCGGTTACAAAACTTTTTTTATTTGCTATATTAATTAAAGCAACATTTTTTGCAAGTAAATACTTTTTTTATTCAGAGCTCAGTTAAGAGTAAAACAAATTATCGAAGGAACCAACTTACCCCCCCATCAGCCCCTTGATGGAGCAAATTGTGTTCAATTGACTATTTGTATTATATAGCCTGCAAATTATTTGATATTGGACATACATAAAAATGGCATGATTCTAATTAAACCCCTCCCTCCCCTACTATTGGATTTACTTCTATTTAAAGAAAATAAAATATCAGATTTTAATTGCCATTATTCATTCCTTAGGGAGTGACAGCAATGGCTGCCTTCTCCCCTCTCTTCTTCCTTGTGTATACCTATGTATGAGATATTTATTTACTTATTGTATTTATGTATACAGATTGTAAATATTCAATAAAAAAAAAAATAAAAAAAAAAAAAAAGATTTTAATTGGACGCCTTTAAACGGAAAGGAACCAATTGCTGTCTGTTCATTCTTTAGAGAATTGGGTTTAAAGTTTTTTGTGGGTCTATTTATTTAATTTAAACAGTGTTCCACTTCTTGGCAATAACACAGTGAGCAGCATCTTCTGAATTTAGTCTCAATAGGAAATCAGCTTCTTTGATTGCATATTTTTAAATGTATGTGTAAAGGTAGTGTAATAGGGTTTTAAATGAAAATATCACTTAAAGTTCATAGGAACTTAATGTCTTCAAGACAGCACGCTTTCGGTCATCAAATAAGGTCGTACAGTCCTGTGTTCATGAAGTATTTTGTGGGTCTAAAATTCCTTTATTACCTTAAATGTTTCATTCATTTCCTCTCATTAAAATAAACTGTTGTTATGGTAATGGGATTTTATTTTTATAGTTATTGATAAAAATGGTGCTGGATTCCTTTCTGTTTATTACAGCATACTGGATAAACCATTTCTTTTTTTTTTTGGTATTTTTTCTTGCTTTAATGACAACATTATATTTTAACCAGTTTTTTATTACTATATAAATTCTCTAATTCTCAACAAGATAGCACCAAAAATTCAATTTCGTTAAAAATGGCGCTTGGTTCCTTTCCGTTTAAAGGCGTCCAATTTTTCTAAGAAATAGCGGGTTTTAGGAGAGGAATATATTTTCAAATCACAATATGTAAAACAATTGTATTTACAGAAATAGTCCATTTACATCAATAAATAGGTTGAAATATGAATTCCCTTAATAAAATGAGTGGATAAAGACTACATAAGATAGGGCTTGGATGGACACCATGAGGAACACCCTGAAATAGTGACTCCATCCTGACTCCACCCTCCCTCCGAGGGGTTGACTGCTCCATACAAAGCTAGCCTCTACGTAGGGTTTTTGTGTTCCCTGACTGGGTTCTGCTTCTTTCTGATGGTTCAGTCAGCCGAAAGGAGGCAGTTCATCCCTAGTCCTCTTGATCCGTCTAGAGAAAAAACTGGATCTTCTTTCAATAGGCCTGTTCGTTCCCGACTGTAGGGACGTTTAGCCGTCAGGAATGTTATGGCAGTTTTAAGAATTCGCTTGAACTGATAAATTGTTTTATAAAGTCTTGTGTAATAATCCGAATAAATAAACCTAAAGCTCAAGGATGGCCAGAGCTTGGTTTAATTATAAAAGTAAAGGAATAATTGAGTTTCGGGTATGGAAAACATTCAAGAATTAAGGACCAAATCTAAAATTTCAGAAATTCGACATGGTCTTTGGCAGTCTATTTTAGGTAGAAAACAGAATGAACACAGACGAAAAAAAAAAAGTTTCATCAAAAGGAGATCGTTGGCCGTACGGAATTCGAAGCTATATCAGGACTTCGGAACAGTAAGGGCGAATCACGAAATCCGATTTTGGGAAATCGAAGTCAAAGTTCTAGAAGTGCTTGAGGATAGCAAAGGCGAATGTTTACTCTCTGGAATGCTGATTCATAAACCTGATTGAAAAGGCATGCAATTGGAATTCAATGTTTTAATTATAATTTATACGAGTGATTTATGGGTAAAAAAATACTAGAAGAGGAGTTTCAGACCCGGGATTCGCCCTTGAAATAGGACATTGATGTTTCATAGATGATGGTTCTATTCACTTTAACTAGAAACTGTCAGAGAACTAAAGGTGAACCAGAGAAACATGTTGAGGTGTCGTGTTACCTACATCTTTCTGACTCAGAAAATAATATATAAAAAAAGTCAGGATTCGATCGTGGTATCTTAATAAAACTATATTTATTATATCATGATGATTAGACAGTTAGCCGTCGAGGTGATAAGTAAAGATGGAATGGTTGGGATTCGGCTAAATAAACCTCAATATGATTTTGTTTTAAAAAATCTATATTTCGGACGTTTCGGCTACTCATTGGTAGCCTTCCTCAGCTAAAATTACAAAAAAAGAAATTAATACAGAAACAAAAAAAAAAAAAAAAATTCCCCCCAACCTCATAAAATCCCTTGTTAAAAAAGTAAAATCCCAACCTTCCAACACTGTCTCTCCCAATTCTTTCCTAACTCCCAGTTACCAAATGTTCCGATCCCTACCATTTACACCTGGACTGTCTGATAAACTTACAAAGACAATAAAAAAATTCTACCCTTCCCTAAATGTTGGCCTGAAACCACCAACAAACTCAAAACCCTCTATACGAAACTTAAAGATCCCATCCCTTTTGACCAAACCACCCGCTGGGTTTACCAAGTCCCTTGCCAAACCCCTTCCTGTAATGGTGTATACATAGGAGAAACCATAAATTACATTCATAATCACACAACATAAACGAACCATCACTAACAAAGAAATAGATAAATCCGCACTTGCTAAACACGCCATTACGCAAAAACACACTTTTAACTTCGACGACACAACGAAACAAAAAAGACTACAGATCTTGGAAAGTGTACACATAAACTTAAACAAAAACAATATAAACTACAAAACTGACAAACAAGGCATTTCTCCTATGTACGCTAATATTTTTCAAAAACTCTCCCGACCTCCCACCTAGATTTTTCCCATGCCCCTTGGGTATCCTTCCATTAACACCTTTTTCTCCTTTCCTGTCATAAAATGTCATAAACATGCCTTTTGATCCTTACCGACCTTTCTCCCACCACCTGCTGTTTTCAGTTACATACACCCCAGTAGATTCCTTTTTCCTTAGGCACTTTCACAATGGTTACTTAATTGCCAACCTTGGTCTTCCTCTGCCGCTCGGCATTTCCATTGGTATGTAGTATCTTATTTCTTTGTAAAATTAATTAATGTTACTATTAGCTACTACATTTGTCATTGGTATGTAGTTTCTTATTTCTTTGTAAAATCAATTAATGTTACTAATTACTATTAAAATCAATTATTCTACTCATTCTAAGAATTTAAGACGATATGTTCTTTTATAAGTTAATTGTATTTATAGTTCTGTTACCTATCACAATTATAAACCTTTTTTTTTTTTTTTTTTTTTTTTTTTTTTTTTTTTTTTTTTTTTGCTTCTGTATTAATTTCTTTTTTTGTAATTTTAGCTGACGAAGGCTACCAATGAGTAGCCGAAACGTCCGAAATATAGATTTTTAAAACAAAATCATATTGAGGTTTATTTAGCCGAATCCCAACCATTCCATCTTTACTTATATTTATTATAAGGAAATGTATTTCATATTTGGCGCAGTTTTGCCAAAATACTAATTTCTATACAGAAGAAATGAAAAATACAATAACATTATACATGGACGAGGGTGAATGATACATTTTGTAAGTGTGTGCTATAGCTATAGCTTAAATTAGAGATAGATTAATACAGATTTAAAATATAAATGAGTAAAATAGAAACAGATATAAAATGAATAAGCTCAGGATGAGAATATGCTTAGGGAAGAGAATATTCGGAAATGATTGCACATGCCTAATTTGAGAGAAAACAAATGTTTCTCTTTGTTAAATTTTTCTTTCAATATATATATATATATATTTTTTTTTTTTTTTTTAGCTGAAGATGGCTGCTAAAGAGTATGCTGAATCATCCAAATTAGAGATTTTTCCGAAAATGTGATTGTTTTTCCTAGTCAAAATCCAACTATGAATGCTTATCATCTCGATATGTTTGCATCTCATTCTGGTTTAATTAAATGGAATATCTTGATATGTTTAGGATGTTACTATAGAAAATTAAATATGATTTCGAATATATGCGATTTCCCAATCCGTTTCGAGATATATAACAATATACCAGGAAATCCCGAGAAAATCCATTCCTCCCTTGCCAATTTTTTTTTCCATTTTCTTCGACAAAAGTTATAGATATTTCATTGGAAATGGTTTAATAATATTCCCCGACGTCCAATTACTTCATTAAAACGTAAAGCTGGAAGTATTTTTAATGCAAAAATGTAAGCGTTAAGACTTTTTCGCACGAATTTTGCCCAAAAAATCAGATTCCATTGGACGGATTCCGATAGATATAAATTACAACTTTTTCTTAAAGAATTATTTAATTCATTAAAATAATTATTCATATTAAATATTATTTCAATTAATCTCATTGTTGAATTAAGATAAATTAACGTTTTATGATGTGTCAGTCTAATCAGGATTTGAGTGTTTAATTTCAACGATATGAAAAATGAAATGTTATTTTAAGTTCAATTGTAAAACTTGGTGAATCTTTACACGTAATTTAATAAACAACGGAAACAAAAACCAAAAATATTCATTTAATCTGTGATAGGTAAATTTTGGTTCCGTTTGGAGTTAAGGAACTAGTAGAAATAAAATATTTCATTAAAGTGCATGAGACTTCCAATGTAATTTTTTACGAGGTGAAGTAAATCGGATTAATAAGGACATGAAAATTCGCAATTGTTAGTTTTGCTCTTTTGAACGGGGTAAACCCTAACGTTTTAACTGGTTTTTGTTTTTTAAAGTGCATTTAACAGTAAAACGAGTATATGCCTAAAAAAAGGTGAGAAATTGTGAAACATTGTTAAAGTGCTTCCAAGAGCGAACGTTTAGAAGGTTCCTTAAATCTTGAGAAAGACGCCTTAAATATATTTTTCTTCATTAGCACTAAGGATATGAACGGAACCGCGCTAAGATGACGCAGCTCCTGCGAGTCGGGCTTGTTTCATACACGAAACAAGCCACGTCAGTAAAATAGACCGTATCCAATGTGTCAGAAGCCTTAAGAAATGCCTCTGAGTATTCTATATTTTACTAAATGTGAAATTAACTATTTGTAAATAGGTATTAATTAAATATTAAGGTATAATCAGCAAATTATTTGTAGTTAATTGTAAATTGTCTATTCTTGAGAAATTACTGGTTAGCCTTACGGGTATATCTCTCTGTGTGCACGTGTGAGTGAGTAAGTACTAAGAGAGATGGGAGTTAATTGTACAGGGCTGCGGCTAGGCCATACAATGAAATACTCCCCTCTCCACAAACAGAACGCCCCTCGCATATGTGCTTCTTTCAGATCAACCTTCACAGCGGATAATCTATACGCTCATGTCCCTTTTAATGCACTAATTCAGAAAATTATTGCTTTCAGTCTGATAATGTCGAAGCCTCCGCCATATCTATGTTATTTGAATGGCGGAGGTATTTTTTTTTTGTTTTTGTGTGTTGGGGAGAAGCATGAAAAATGAGTCAAAAAAGTTTAGAATTTTTTTTATGACATGAAAGTTATATATGGATGGTTTGAGCACTAGTAGACCAAGTCCGGTTTTTACATACTACATAACTACTCTTGTACTAGCTTTGAAAAGTATTACTAAAATGGCTCTTTTCAGTGCTACAGGAGACTAAGTCCTAACTTCATTATTTTGCCGCTTGTAGCAGTTCTTGCTACACATCTGGAAGTCATGCTTATTGGTTTTCAGAGCGCAAGTAAGCCAAGTCCAAGTTATAACTATTTTATGAACGCGGCTATACAGAAATGATGTCAGTGTTTAAGTTAAGTTAAGTATGTTATAGAGTACATTACATAGGTTTGTCGGGTGTTACAAAAAAGTGTCACAAAAATGTGGCCACTGGTGTTCGTGCATGCGCGGTGGCCATGAACGAAAAATAAGACTATAATATAGTCTTATGTAGGATATGACATGTACATTACATAGGTTTGTCGGGTGGACCTAAAGGATATTTATGTTCCTGAATTTCAGCAGAAGGCTCTAAACGAAATAATTTTTTTTTTTTTCTAGTTTCATAGATATGATCTGCCGTATTATGATAGTAAATTTACTCAGCTTTCATTTCGATTTTTTATTGTACTCATTATGTTGTTAGTATATTTAATATTTTCATTTCATTTATTAATCAATTCTCTATTTTTATTTTACTCTATTTTCATTTCCTTTTTAAATTTATTTCCTTATACCCACATGGACTACTAAAAAAAAGAAAAGGAAAAAGAATCTTACTTACTCCCTTAAGATGTGGTTTTGGATTGGCATCGCTTAATGCAGCAGCTGTGTCAACACAAAAATAGGGAAATATGCTATTCGCCATTGACGCGGAGCATCGTCATCCTCAATGAATAATAATAATAACATTTTATATGTATAAATATTCTTACAATATTTGCGTATGGAGCACTTTACTTTTGATACTAAACATTATTGTACCATTCCTAGGGTTTCTTCAGTGTCTTGGACATATACATACAGCTTTCTCCATGCGGTAGAAAACTTCCCTATTTCGAATAGTACAAAACCTTTACATTAAGGCTCTAAGTAGTGAAGTATATAGGAATTCTGAGAGCTACTTACGCCCCTGTAACTAGATGTGCCGATGACAATATGCTGGACAACAGCAAGCTAAGGACTGTTTGCTTATCTCTCGGCTAGATTCTGAAGGATTAGGGATAGTTAGGGGAAGCTTTCTCTCTACTTTACTCTCAACTAGCAGGCATTTTTGGAGGTTAGGGGAGAAGCTAGTCATGAAAGGAAATACTTTTAGACCTCTTTGGCCGGGGTATTTTAGACCTCGTTGCACCTTGCTTTTACAACATCTTTGTACCGTATATTTTAGACTTGTTTGCACCGTGTAATTTATTAGATCTCGTGACTGTTTGCGAAGACCACATCCTGGTACATGTGAAGTATCTGTCGTGATTTTGGTACTTACAGAATTGTTTACAGGTTATATATATTACTTCTTTACAGGTTATCTAAGGTTAGAAACAATACTATATAAATATAGTTATGAAAAGTTAATTTAGTAATAAAATGGGTAAAAATGAAGTTTCACGCCCTCAAAACCGATTTCTTTCAAATTTTGTACAATAACGTATTTTGATGCACTAAACACGAATACGAAGACAAGGTATAGTTGGGATTCGGCTAGGAGAAAAACGTCAGACTTTCAGGAAGAGATCTGTATTTGGACGTTTCGGCTGCACATTGGCAGCCTTCTTCAGCTAAAAAATACAACTTATAAGTAAAAAAATAAATATACAAATTGTAAGTAAAAAGTGTACATCTTTTAACCAATCTTATTTTTAAAGATTGGTTAAAATTTATTGTCTTGATGTATATACTACACTCATTTCTACCTGTTTTTTACTTACAAGTTGTATATTTATTTTTTTACTTATAAGTTGTATTTTTTAGCTGAAGAAGGCTGCCAATGTGCAGCCGAAACGTCCAAATACAGATCTCTTCCTGAAAGTCTGACGTTTTTCTCCTAGCCGAATCCCAACTATACCTTGTCTTCGTATCTCTGCAACGGCTAACTATCTCCATCTTCACTATAAACACGAATAGGTTAAAAAAAAAACCTTCGCATTTAACTAGGAAAGAAGTTATTAAGCACTAAAGTTAATAGAATAATTAATAGAATTCTATTAATTTTAGCGAGTTGGATTGAAGGGGGTTTTGTTATCTTCTTCAGCGAGCGTAGCGAGCGGAAACGCATAGCACGTATGCCCTTAAGCGACAGGTGACGACGGGTGAGGATACCCTTAAAATTAACAATATTTTTGAATAAATGGTTTCTGAACATTTCAAATGGGAGTTCTCGGCTTCCCAATGTTACATATCTGCGCAAGTGCGTGTTTACAAATACGCTGTTGACGCCTAGTTTTATAACCTTCCTAACAGTGAATTTTAGTGCTTAATATTATATTCTATTAATTTTAGCGAGTTGGATTGACTGGGGTTTTGTTATCTTCTTGAGCGAGCGTAGCGAGCGGAAACGCATAGCATGTATGCCTTAAAGTCGTCATTTATGCCTTAAAGTTGTCACAAATTTAGTTGTTTACATTAGCTCTCACAACCCACATAACAGTGAACTTTAGTGCTTAATAACTTCTTTCCTAGTTAAATGCGAAGGTTTTTTTTAACGTATTCGTGTTTAGTGCATCAAAATACGTTATTGTATAAAATTTGAAAGAAATCGGTTTTGAGGACGTGAAATTTAATTTTTACCATGAAAAGTATTTAAAATCTCTGCAATCACTACTAAAAGTAACTTCTCTTGACTACTGTATTTACATAATATGGTTTCTAACTAACCCTTAGATAACCTTCAAATGTAAGTAATAATTTTAGGCTTGTAAAGCATAAATGAAAATAAACAGAATATATTTCAACAAGCAATATTTTTTAATAAAAATGTTAATATTATAAAAATAAATGGTAATTGTGAATTTTAGGGACCTCCTTACCATTTTTTTTGTCCTGTGGTTCTATAACATATTTATATTTTATATTTTTTTCGTTATGGGCATACGTGCTATGCGTTTCCGCTCGCGACGCTCGCTCAAGAAGATATTAAAACTCTAGTCAATCCAACTCGCTAAAATTAATAGAATTCTATTAATAGCGAGTTTTGATGTCTTCTTGAGCGAGCGTAGCGAGCGGAAACGCAAAGCACGTACGCCCCTAAGCGACAGTTTGCAGTGGGTGGGGAGGCCCTTTAAAATTATTATTAAATAAATAGTTTATCAACACTTCAAATGTGAGTTCTTTATTTCCCAATTTTACATCCCTGCCCATGAGTATGTTTGCAAGTACGTTGTTGAACAGTAATAATATGAACATTTAATCACTGTGTGACAATAGAATCACATGTAATCACTGTGTGACAATAGAATCACATGTAATCACTGTGTGACAATAGAATCACTTGTTAATAATGCAATTTAAATTAATTAATTTATTTAAATTTTAACGTCCATTATTATTAACTAATTATTTAAATGTTAACGTCCATTTATTATTAACTAAGAATTTTAGGACGGGTTATCTATAGGTTACCACCCTTTACTAGCCAGGATAGGGCTGATTTTGATGAATGATGGCTTTTCTAAAGAAAAGCCACCACCCCTCGTGGGAGTCGAACCCACGACCCTTGGCACGGAGTGTTAAGTGCTTAAGCCTGAACACTCATGGCCACCGGGCCTTCAGTTTAATAATATGATAAATCACACATTTAGAAATAAGTAAAAAAAACCATGTCTCAAACCGTTTTTAAGGAAACTGATAAAATCTAGAACTTTGGTGTTTGATATTCAAAACATGAATTCGCGCTAAGAAGACGCAGTTCCTTTGAGTCGGGTTTTTTTTTTTTTTTTTTTTATTAAAACTTATGTTTGGTATTTTCTCTCCTGTTGCTCATCGAACCTCGAAGAACTTTTTTGCTATCCTGAAAAAGCTTGTCTTCTCAGCCTCCAGTTCTTTAGATAGGAGCCCAAAGAGGCACATGCCGTTGATATAGTAATGAACTGGACCGTGAGTTTGTACAACATCTGTTCTCTAGCTAGGAACTGGGAACAATAGGACGGGCTGACTTTTCCCGATGAATACGGACAATGGATATGATATTCTATCGTTCTGACAGGAGTTGAAATAGATTCTTTACCTACCTAAGAATATGAATAATTTTTTACTGGACAAAATGTTTTCTCATTCTTATTGGATTTTTAAAACACGAGTTCCTTGGCTACAAAACGCTCGGCTTCTTGTACAAGGCACTATATATAAAATGCAAAACTTGTGCAATTTGTCTATAAGTTATTCTATAAACCCCCTGTCGATCAAGCATATCTTCACTGAATACCGCACTGTGGTGCAAGAGCGGGAAAAAGTCGATTTTCAAAAGCCCTGTTGTCGATTATCTAGTTTGTGATTGTCACACTATATTAGCTACGGGATCTAGGATCAGGATAATTCCCCCCCCCCCCCCTGGTTCAAGGTAAATCCCATTAATTTAGGCCAAATATGAGAATAGTGGAAGTTTTACTAAATTAAACAATACCCTTAATGAGTGATAAAATATCAACAACGTTCACCTACAAAACTAGCTACAACACAACCTGAGCTCGACCTATCAATCACACACCAAGACTAGACCAATACAATCAAACAAAATATTTTAAATTATTGGCAAGACAGCTGGACTCGACTAACCGACAATAAATTACATACAATCAAAACTACTACTCAGGAGTGGACATCCAGCTACCGAGACAACAGGGGAGAAGAAGTTGTACTTGCTCGACTCCGAATTGGCCACACAAGACTAACACACGAATGCCTCATGACAAGACTTGACAAACCAATTTGTGACATATGCAATACAGACTTTACTGTAAAACATCTACTTACGGAGTGCAGAAGACGACAAAACCTAAATATCCCACATGATATGTACGAATTGTTGTGGGACAGCAGCCAGTACATAAACACAATACTTTCTAACTTGCAGGACACTAAACTATAAACTCGCATTTGAAGACATCTGTTGAATAATCAGAGGCTTCCAGGCATATAACAGATGTTTCCATACCTCTGTTTATAAGTGAATCAAATTTCTAATCCCGATGCTGGTTCATTGAACCATACAGGTACCTCCTGGAAGAGTTAAGTCGCCATAGTAGCGATCACTTATTAATAATTATAATAATAATAATAATGAGTGATATATAATTGTAAAACAGGGAGAAAAAAATTATCAATTTTTTTCCCTGTTCTACGCATGTCTTGCCTACAAGAATGAAAGGTCTCTTATATGACACCACTGTTAATTGTTAAGTGAAGATATGGGTGACAACCCGTCAAAGATTACATATTTATTCGATTGTTTTAAATATACAGAACTCCTAAATAAAATATAATATATAAGTCTAATAACTTCAACATGAAATACTATAATAGTTTAAAAAAATTAAAATTAAAGAAAAGAATTTTTAAATTTGATTTAAATTTTAACGTCCATTATAATTACCTCAGAATTGTAGGACGGGTTATCACCCTTTTCTAGCCAGGATAGGGCAGATGCATTATTTTTTCCCAAAGAAAAGCCACCACCCCTAGTGGGAATCGAACCCACGACACTTGTGCACGAAGTGTTAAGTTCTCACGCCTTAACTCTTATAGCCATCGGGCCTCCGAAGAGTTATTTACTATGGTAGATTTATAAAATGAAATTCCAATTTTTCTTTTGTTTTTACGGCGCTTCGACAACTAGGCCATTAGCGCCGACATCCAGGTTGCAGCGAGGAATTTTCCAACGAGCCGTGGGATGAGAAAATTCCTGCCGCCAGTGGGGATCGAACCCACCATCTCCCGCTGATGAATCTAAGGTGCTAGCCACTAAACCACGGGAGACCCCTCTCTGTTTCGTGTACGAAAAGCGAGATTTACCCGCCACAAGAGTGTCGAGCCGTTGATAAGACAATACTTCTGTTCGGTTATTGGTCATTATTTGATACGAATACAGAACGCATGAGAAAGAGCGTGGAATGGATATGCGTGCAGGGGAGTGGCTTAATGAATCGGAAGTAACGTACGGATTTAGACAATACACCTACCGACAAAGGGTGGAAACATTTGAAGTGGACGGCCACTAGAGTGGTCCTAGCTGTGTAGTCGCTACAATGCGTTGAGTAGTCATAAACAGGCTTGGAATAGGCCAAGTTTTAATAAAGGACTGTAGCAATGCTGAAGAGGTTTTCCGTTGGACGGCTTCGAATGGGAAGTTAAAGTATCGCTGGCTCCGTTCAAACATGCAACAGCTGTTCTTAAAGTACTTGATGAAGTGAAGACAATATAGTGGCTTGTTGTTTAGGAGCTTCGTTAGCGGGTCGGAAACTCAAGGGCCAAAACTAACAACTCGTCTTGTACCTTCACTTAGAACAATCTTAGGTCTTCTATCATCCCTTGAGAAATAGCAACGGAAAATCATTTCTTAACTTACTTTACAAAGCAGCATGAATAATAAAACCAACGTCCGATATAGCGCGGTTCCGTTCATATCTCTTGTGCTATTAGTAGAGGAATAGTAGCAGTTATTGGTGGGGTTTGGATCTTTCGTGAAAAATATAAAATAAGAACTTGAAGAGAATGTATATTTAATGCGCCACACAGGAAACTAACATTTTTTTTCTTTTTTTTCTTTTTTGTGTTAACGCCGTATAGCAATGGACACCTTACATTGTTTATATATTGTATTATTGTCTACTTGTTTACATTGTGGATATATTATTACATTATATTACGTTATTGTCTAGATATATTTATATCGTTTACAGGAATGGACTCAAAAAATCGACAATAAATTAAGAAATATCAAAAATTTCATTCTAAACTGGGAATCATCCAACAGGGACAAATCGTCATGAAGAAGTTGTCCTCGCAGGATTGAGGATCGGGCATACACGCCTAACTCATGAATACCTGATGACCAAA
Organism: Gonocerus acuteangulatus; assembly: GCA_946811695.1. NCBI lineage: Eukaryota > Metazoa > Arthropoda > Insecta > Hemiptera > Coreidae > Gonocerus > Gonocerus acuteangulatus. The sequence goes on along the minus strand of OX328123.1, from coordinate 7,191,074 downwards.
ACTGAAAAACCAACCTGTACAATATGTAACAGTGACCTAACCGTACAACATATCATAACTGAATGTCAATCACGACTTAATAATGACATTCCTTACGACATGACAGAACTCCTTGGAAATGACAGCCTTCATATTGACAAGATACTCTCACAACTGAAAGACACCAACATATTTGACAATAAAATAGAAATAACATTATGGTGGTCCAAACAGCTCTTTCAAAAGGAGAAGGAGAAAGAAGAGCGGAGGAAAACGATTTTTTTTTTTTTACCCACACTATAACACTGTTTCATTAAGATGACGCAGTTCCTATGAGTCGGACTTTTTAAGAAGTCCCTCTGGTTCAGGGATTTCGTTCTCGGAAGTCCCTTGGCTCCCGGTGTCTGACGTTTGTTGAGAAGTAAAAAAAAAGAAAGAGTTTTTTTGCCTTCCTTCTCCCCTTACATATCTAAGCAAATGTATTTGTCGAAACACAAATTGCCCCTAATTATATGTTAATATAATCAGGCATCCCCTAGCCATTCCCCTTTCCTGACTCTGAGCTACATACAATATCCTGAACGGTCGGCTAGGTGTGAAAAAGTTCCGATTTAAGCCGGATTTCACGGTCTGCCGCCCCTAGCTTGGTGATTGGGGCTTGGAGCAGGTTCTCTCCGACAAAGAATTGGAACCATGGCAGTTGAAACATTCTAACAACTAAACCTACTAATGAGAAGTCTCGTTATTCTCCAATTAAACTAAACATACATTTGTTACAAACTACTATTCTCAAAATTATTTTTTTTTATTTGCTCCCCAAACATTCGAACAATACGTTCTGGGTAATTAGGAGGGCATTAGGACACTCACAGGAATGTATGTATGTATGAATAAGGTTTAAGGACGAAGAACGTGAAAGGTTACCATCGTCCTGTAAAGTGTTTTTCAATGAAAATTATTTTGTACTATAAAGATATTACAGGAGTCAATTGCACTACATATATTGTCGAGAATGCTCTTAAATTGTAATGTTATATAATGTTCAAAAGGTTTTTAAATTGGTTCTGAAACTGCTATGGCTAATATAATTGTTTTGCATAGATACTGCTATAATAATAATTATGGTGATATGAGCTTGGTCCGTTACGGCATATTATTTAAATCTAAATGTAATCAATGCATCTCAGTTCAAGGTGTAGAATATATACAGAAATTATTTATTTTTATTAATATATTTATTTTTTTTATTATTATTTGTTATTTTATTTTATCTTTTTTTATTTTTATTATTATTTGTTATTTTATTTTATCTTTTTTTTATTTATTTTTTTTATTTTTATTATTATTTGTTATTTTATTTTATTTTACCTTTTTTTAGTTATTTTTTTATTTTATTTTTATTATTATTTGTTATTTTATTTTATTTTATCTTTTTTTTATTTATTTTTTTTTTATTATTATTTGTTATTTTATTTTATCTTTTTTTTATTTATTTTTTTTATTTTTATTATTATTTGTTATTTTATTTTATTTTATCTTTTTTTATTTTTTTTTATTTTTTATTTATTTGTTTATTTATTTATTTATTTATTTATTTATTATTATTATTACTTTTTATTTTATTTTTTATATTCATTCACAGGATAATTTGGATTTAATTTATTAGATTTAATATTTTTTTAATGTGCCACCAGTATTTATTGAAACAATTATGTACACGAAGTTAGAAATAAGTAAAAATCTGTGTTACACAATTTTCTTTTCTTATTCTTTTTTACTTACTCACTAAGTTCTTTATACAACTACTATTGAAGGGATAATACAAACTTATGCTATTATAATCAAAGTAATTTTCTCCAATTTATGAATAACAAACTAATTAATACTTTTCAATTCTTTATGTCTTAAGTTTTATACGGGACTAGATGAATACCCGTGCTTCACCACGGCCGATAAGTAGTTTTTATATTGCGTTAAAGAAGATAAGATCAAAATTAACGCTACTACATAATTGTGTACAGCTTATTATTGCACGGACTTTAAAGTTACCCAGGAAGCACCATATGCAATAGAGATTAAAAATAAATGTTTTTTTTTTTTTTTAATATTTTATTATGAAATGTATTTCAGGAAGACTGGTGATAGTGTGTGTAAAGACACATTCAAAAACCTTTCCGTCACACTAGCGGATATCTTTTTTGATTTGTTAAGAAAAAATTTAGCCCATAAAAAAGAAACGAAAAAAAAAAAAATAGAAGCTAGTATTGTCCCTTACTGTATTGAAAAAAAAACAACACCAAAACCTTTGTTGGCTTCGTGATTTAAAATGTTTATTTTTTTAGATGAATAAGGCTGCCAAAGAGGATGTTGAAATGTTCGTAATATAGATTTTCCTCAAAATCCCAGAAGTTTTTCTCAGCCGAATCCCAACCATTATTTGACTTCTTATCATTATTCTGGAATACATTGCGGATTAACAACAAGTAATTCAATCCCGAAGACCTTCTTATATTTTTCAAATCCTTAAATTTAAGTCCTCTGTTCACTCCCTAACACCCGATCTCGTCCTTCAGATCTTTATATTCCTTCCAACCTGTATTGCATTATTCGAAAAATCATTCGTCACCCGTGCCACCTCGCTATGGAATTCCTTACCTCTGTTTGTCAGCCATTCTACCAACCTAGAAACCTTTAAATCCCGGCTCTTCCACCGCCTTCTATCTCTACAGGTTTTACCCAATCCCTGGTATATTTTGAAGCTGTACATTATATACTGGTAGTATTTATAATTTTATATATTAAATTGTTTATTATTTTGTAAATTCAAAATTATTTCTATGGGACATGTGTCCCGGAATAAGAATAAAAATTTTCATTTAACCAAAACTCTGGCTGAGAGATGCTTATTTAAGAACAATATTCCTTTATTAAGTAAAGATGGAATGGTTGGGATTCGGCTAAATAAACCTCAATATGGTTTTGTTTTAAAAAATCTATATTTCGGACGTTTCGGCTACTCATTGGTAGCCTTCCTCAGCAATAGAAATGCCGAGCGGCAGAGGAAGACCAAGGTTGGCAATTAAGTAACCATTGTAGAGTGTCTAAGGAGAAAAAGCGAAATTTTTTTTCTCCTTAGACACTTTCACAATGGTTACTTAATTGCCAACCTTGGTCTTCCTCTGCCGCTCGGCATTTCTATTGCTGACGAAGGCTACCAATGAGTAGCCGAAACGTCCGAAATATAGATTTTTTAAAACAAAATCATATTGAGGTTTATTCAGCCGAATCCCAACCATTCCATCTTTACTTATCACCTCGACGGCTAACTATCTAATCATCATAATATTCCTTTATGACGGATTTTTTTTTTTTTTTTCATTCTTGCCGAAATTCAATAAATAAACCAATAAACTCTTGCTCCGGAATTGTGGTTCAGTTTATACGCATGTTTTTACTTTGATGTTATCCGAATTATAAATATAGTTAAACCTGTGCAAAGCAATACCAGTAAGAGTTCATTAAAATTGCGACCATGCATAATGGCCGCCAGGTCTGCCGATGTCAGAGCTTTGTAGCCACGTGACACGCGGCCGACTTGGAAATGACATCCTGGCCGCAGGACATACTAGCCATGTAGTAATTGCCAGTAATCCACCCCTAACAGTTCTCTCCCCCTTGTCCCAATCCTCTGATATGCTAATGCAGCACTGGGAGGGGAGGGGAGGTTCGCCGATCTAGGAGGGCTACATCTGGGACACTCCATCGCCCACTTGGCTATAATGCGATCCCAGATCCTCGATCACGCCTCCAGAGGCGACGGACTGTATATCGGCGATAATTAACATCATAATAAACCGATACACGAATAGGAGAATATCATGTGGGCCATTGTGGAGTGCGCATGGACGCACACCCAAGTGCCATTGTATATTAGCCGTATAGAAATGCGGTTAGGATGTGAGAAAGAAACGCGGGTAAAGTCCTCATGAATATTCTGTCAGATCCTAAAGGCTTAAATTAATCCGTTTGCTTGATTTGCATAGCCATCCTGTTGAGGTTTATATCCGTCAAACCATATAATGTACGGAGAATCTGAAACAGCGACTCCTAACTTCATGACAATTTTAAAAGTCCAGGGAACGTACTACATATTACAGTTCGGGAAGAACAATGACGTAACTGTGAACGTCACGTAAAAATATGTCAAATGCACATAAGTCCATAGAGAATATCAGAAACTCAACCCATACACATGGGTATGTATTTATAAACATGCATGTGTACTCATGGGTATGTACTTATACACATGGGTATGTATTTATAAACATGCATGTGTACTCATGGGTATGTACTTATACACATGGGTATGTATTTATGGACGGGGTTTAAGGACGAAGAACGTCAAAGGTTTGTCGAGTTTATTTATGGACAGGGTTTAAGGACGAAGAACGTCAAAGGTTTGTCGAGTTTATTTATGGACAGGGTTTAAGGACGAAGAACGTCAAAGGTTTGTCGAGTTTATTTATGGACAGGGTTTAAGGACGAAGAACGTCAAAGGTTTGTCGAGTTTATTTATGGACAGGGTTTAAGGACGAAGAACGTCAAAGGTTTGTCAAGTTTATTTATGGACAGGGTTTAAGGACGAAGAACGTCAAAGGTTTGTCGAGTTTATTTAGGGACAGGGTTTAAGGACGAAGAACGTCCAAGGTTACCATCGTCCTGTGAAGTGTTCTACAATGAAAATTATTTATGTACCATAAAGATATTATTGGAGAGAATTGCACTAAGTATATTGTCGGGAATGTTATTAAATTGTGATTTTGTATCATGTTCAAAAAGTTTTTATATTCGTTCTAAAACTAATATAACTAATATAATTGTTTCACATAGATACTGCTATAATAATAATTATAGTGATATGAGCTTGGTCCATTATGGCATATTATTTAAATCTATATGTAATCAATGCATCTCAGTTCAAGGCGTAGAATATATACAGAAATTATTTATTTATTTTTATTTTTCTTCTTTTATTTTATTTTGTTATTATTATTATTATAGGGGGTGTGTTCTTCTCAGTTTCCTGGAGTAAATTCTTTCGGGAGCTATTGCCAACTGAAAGAATTGTTGTTCATATTAGTTTTTTTTATTATTATATGGGGTGTGTTCTTCTCAGTTTCCTGGAGTAAATTCTTTCGGGGGCTATTGCCCACCGAAAGAATTGTTGTTCATATTAGTTTTTTTTATTATTATAGGGGGTGTGTTCTTCTCAGTTTCCTGGAGTAAATTCTTTCTGGGGCTATTGCCAACCGAAAGAATTGTTGTTTTTATTAGTTTTTTTATTATTATAGGGGGTGTGTTCTTCTCAGTTTCCTGGAGTAAATTCTTTCGGGGGCTATTGCCAACCGAAAGAATTGTTGTTCATATTAGTTTTTTTTATTATTATAGGGGGTGTGTTCTTCTCAGTTTCCTGGAGTAAATTCTTTCGGGGGCTATTGCCAACCGAAAGAATTGTTGTTCATATTAGTTTTTTTATTATTATTATATTTTTATGTTTCTTGTCACGGGCGTTCGTTTAAAAATTTTCGAACTATTCTCGCAGTGTCGAGCAGTACCGCTTGTTGTGCGTCTTTAATCAGTTCCTCCGAGATTTTCAAGTATTTTGTAGCTGTGACTGTGGTTTTTGGCATGAGTCCATTAGCCGATATAATAATAGCTGTTATCCTTGCCGAATCTAACTTACACAAATCTTTTAATTCTATGGCCAAGTCCTGGTATTTTCGAAGCTTCTCAGCATAAGATTTCCGAATATTCTCATCATTCGGGACAGCGATATCAATAATATCAGCTCTCTTATTCCCTTTATCAATGATAAGAATATCCGGTTTATTGTGATGGACAGTTCGGTCCGTCAACATCGCTTCGTCCCAATACACTTTTATTGTGCCTTTCTCTAGAAGTCTTTGAGGAACGTAGCGATAATAGGGGACCATCTTATCCAACAACCCGAATTTTTCTGCGAGAGCTTGGTGGTATATCTTGGCCACGTTGTTATGACGTTGAAGATAATCAGATCCCGCAAGGATCTCACAGCCCGCCGTAATATGCTGGATCCACTCATACGTTTTGTTCCACAATCTACATTTATCAGAGATGCTCTCGTAATAATAATAATAATTATTATTATTATTATTTCAGGCTATATTTTTGTATATAATTTTGATTTTTTGATGAACTTTAGTACTTTGTCCACCATGGAGGGGTTGTCTTCAAGTGCTTCAGAGTGATGTTGCTAATTATGCTGCTTGGTGGATGGAACTCTTTCTGAACCAGCTAGGATTCTAAGAAGATTAGGGAGTTCCCAGTTTCTAGGATTAAAAGTGGAGGATTCCCAAAGAGGAGAACTCTTGCCTTATTTATATTAAGTAATTAATTTTTTTAAAGGAATATGAATTCTTAATTGAATATTAAATGCTAAATAATTATTTAATAATTTTAATTCATTTATGTATGAGCTCCCCCAACTAAGACTGATTATACTTTTTATATTTATTATTTGCTCAGCAGGATTATACACATACATTTCCAATTGTAAATATACAAATACATAAACTTAATAGGAAGTCAAACATGTTACAAAAAAAATTCTAAGAATAACAGACAAAATACATTGGAACAAGTAGAAGGAGTAAAATAAGAATTTGTTCGGCAACTACTCTGAATAAGGTATACAGAAGATTTGGTAATACATAATTACTAGACAACGTAAGAATTGGAAAATCGAGAAAAGCATTACAAAAAAAAATGCTAGATAAAATAATAAAATATTGCAATTAAATACACAAAGTATGAATCATACAATAAAATTTCAATAATGAACAAGAAAGTCATTCTGTATTGGCTATAAGAACAGGAAGACATCGGACCAAGTACCAACGTAGAGTATAAGATAAAACTTGCAGGAGTGAAGTTAAAAACAGAATAACGCAACTGGGTAAGAAATCTGGTTTAAAACTAGAGAAAATAAATTAAGAGAGATGGAGGATACAGCTAGAAACGGGCTAAGATGACACAGTTCCTGCAGACCTTTTAAAGGGGAAGTTTCAACGTTCGGTTTATCGTGTTACAAGTTATATTCGCATGTAGTTCTTCTTTACTTGTTAGTTATAGAGAGCATTGAGCGTCCTATGTTTGGATCCTTTAATTCTTCAGAACTCAGAGAATTTGTACTCCATAAGACAGACAAAGAGATACTTCAGAAACGCGTGAATGGATCCTTCTCATAGACGGTAGTTGGATTGAATGTCTGAAGTTATTTGTAAGATGAGAGCAGGTGATAATGTGTAATGTTAGTTTTTGCAGCGGTTTGCGAGGTGTGGGAACTCCACGGGGGGTTTAGCCCGCATCAGCTCAAACCCTTGTACTCAACTCCAAACCTCTCCTCTTCAAAGCACTACATCAGCCAAGTACTTTAGTCAGGGCCCGCATAGCTTCTTGTAGTCAAACACAGCCAGTTCGGTCCTAGTCTTGTTATTATTCATGTCTGTTTTAAGGACAATATTTATAGAACGAAATAATTGTATGCAATGGTGAAGACTAAATTTCGTTGATACTGATTTTTGTTTCTGCGAATATAAACGAGAAAAATCATAATGACATATTAGTAGCAACGCCATTTCTAACACTTCACTTGGTCACTGCAGCAGATCTCTGGGCCACTGTTTTCTTAGTCGCCTTTGTGGAGGGAGGTCGGGCGCACATCTTTAACTACATCCCACTCGTTAAAGATCTTATATTATCTAGATTCCAAAGTTTCTATGCCAAAATTTCCACTCAAACAAATTCTGAAGTCATCTCTCTATCGAGACCCATCCACTCTCTCCACCAAGGCGACTCAGGAGACAGTGGCCCAGAGATCTTCTGACCAAGTGACGTGTTAGCAATGGCTTTCTCTTTGTTCATGTGCGTCCATGTCTGTGGCTCACCGATCTCTCTTCGACTCCAGCCACTGGTCGGAACAGAAGGGAGCATGGGTAGGCACCTCTCAACGTCATCTGAGCGTCTTTCTAGCGTTAATCAAGGATGATGTTTCCTGGCCATCCAGCAACCGAGCCACGAGGCGTGAAGAAGTGGTGGTTACCAGACTCCGCATCGGGCACTCATTGCTGGCACACCGCCATTTAATGTCGAAACAGGAAAGACCAACGTGTGCCATTTGCAACTCAGAACTGACTATTAAACACATACTAACGGAATGCAAGCAACTAGACGGTACAAACCTACCAACTGACCTACATGAACTTTTGAAAGAAAACAGTCCTCACATTAACACAATTCTCATATACCTCAGACAAACAAATATTTACACTAAAATCTAGGACAAGCATACATATAAGAAAAAACATGTATGACCTACTATGAAGTGAAATAATGCGCACAATTGTAAATATTTGTTTTACTTTTTAATCAAACTATAAAAATTTTAATTATAATTTGTTTATTTTTATTTTAGATATATTTCTACCCACTAATCAACGCTGGAAAAAGCAAATCGGAGGTTAGCGGGCTCTAAAACAAACAAGTAAGTAAATAAATAAACAATACAGAGAAATAATAAAAAAAAGAAAAACAAATAATTGATAAACTAAGAACACACATTAATTAGAACTTATTACTATTAATTCCCTTAAGCGATTTATTTTTCTAATTTAATCGAAAAAGATTGTGAATTTTCATTTTCATTTCAGGGGGCTAAGCCCCCCTCCCTTTAGCCGCCCACTGTTTGAGTGTCAAAGAATCTTAATCTTACTCGTGCTGGGCTCTATCGATAAAGAACCAAACCTTGTATCTGTCAGTAGCAATAATATTCATTTAATAATGTATAAAAGTGAAATACATTTTTTTATAAGATACGAGGTTTGTATGTTGAGAATTTTTAAAATAACCCCCGATCGAATTCCTAACTATCTCACAACATCTTAAAGATCTCGGCTCTGAAAAGAGCGGTCCTTGTAAAAAGGATGCTATTTCTGGGAGGACCACCTTTGAAGAGTTTGCTGGAAAAGCCCAAGAGCATTGTCTTGCTCCAGGTATGATCGGGGAGTTATGAGTTATGCCCTAGTTAGCTCTGATGATAATCCCCTAGTTACTTACTATAATCCGTGGTCTGGTCATTTTGGACCTTCCGTAATATACCTTCAAGCCGGTATTTTCCGAAGAGTAAAGCTAGACTAGGTGGAGTTCTGGTTTCCCCATATAGATCAGGGCGAATCTATTGAAACGTAGCTAACGTAGAATGTTGGGAGGGGGAAGTGTGCATATCCCCGGTGTACCTTATATAACAATAACTGACGTATGCATAAATCGAAAATTTCCCACAACATTTTTATAAACGTAAAAAAAAATTTCGACTCGCAGGAACTGCGTCATCTTAGCACGGTTCCGTTCACATCTGTAGTGTCATTAGCAAAGGAGTAGAAGGAGTTATTGGTAGGTTTTGATCTTTCGTGAAAAGTATAAAATGGGATCTCAAAGGGAAGGAAGATTTAAGGCGCCAGAATAGCAAAAATAAAAATTAGTTTGGAAAAGTAGGTGTTACAATGTTTCTCGAACAGGTGTTTAGGTATCGCTTTAAAAATGGTATCATTCATTTTCCTACTTTAAGGGGCCTATAAAAGGAGTACATGTAAAGAAGTAAACCGATTTTTTTCGCGCGAATTTCGCTCCAAAAACCATGTTCCAAAGGACGGATTTAGCTAGTTAACGAACTTGACTTTACAATTTGGACGAATGATTTTTGTTCCAAATTTCATCAAAATGGGATCGTTTTTGACTGAAACGTGAAATTGTCGTGTCGGCACTTTCGGATTGAGTCGTCATAAGCTGGTTTCCTTCCTATGGAGGGAGGTTAGAAAACGCGCTAAAAGAAAACTAATAAATTACAGGATTATAATATTATATATTTTGTTGTGAGTTCCTTGAGAGGAGTGAATCCTTAAAGATAGCTATGTTGTGTATATTGTAAATGGCGTGGATCTGAGTAAATACCTGTTATTGAAGATAGTTTATATCTCGGTGTATTTCTAACCACAGCTTCTGCACCTCTATCTTCTGGTGTCTTGCATCATTCCGAGTATGTGGCTTTATTGTTGTGAGTTCCATGAAAGGAGTGAATCCTTAAAGATAGCTATGTTGTGTATATTGTAAATGGCGTGGATCTGAGTAAATACCTGTTATTGAAGATAGTTTATATCTCGGTGTATTTCTAACCACAGCTCCTGCACCTCTATCTTCTGGTGTCTTGCATCATTCCGAGTATGTGGCTTTATTGTTGTGAGTTCCTTGAGAGGAGTGAATCCTTAAAGATAGCTATGTTGTGTATATTGTAAATGGCGTGGATCTGAGTAAATACCTGTTATTGAAGATAGTTTATATCTCGGTGTATTTCTAACCACAGCTCCTGCGTCTCTATCTTCTGGTGTCTTGCATCTTTCCGAGTATGTGGCTTTATTGTTGTGAGTTCCTTGAGAGGAGTGAATCCTTAAAGATAGCTATGTTGTGTATATTGTAAATGGCGTGGATCTGAGTAAATACCTGTTATTGAAGATAGTTTATATCTCGGTGTATTTTTAACCACAGCTCCTGCACCTCTATCTTCTGGTGTCTTGCATCATTCCGAGTATGTGGCTTTATTGTTGTGAGTTCCATGAAAGGAGTGAATCCTTAAAGATAGCTATGTTGTGTATATTGTAAATGGCGTGGATCTGAGTAAATACCTGTTATTGAAGATAGTTTATATCTCGGTGTATTTCTAATCACAGCTCCTGCACCTGGGAAGCTTGTAGCGTACGGATCGTGTTCAAATCGGCTCTGTGAATATATAGTTATATTGTGTGTTTAAAGTCTTCATGTGCCGGTGTTTATGTGTGTATTGATGCAGTAGACGATACTTGTTATCTACTTGAAGTCTTGGCTTCCTGGCTACAGCTGGTGATTGTATATTTAACTACAACTGTTAGGAGAGTGGCAGTCCCGGATGTAAGGTTATGTTCTTTTTTACATTAGATTAAAGGACCTATCTATAATATAGGTACGTTTTGTTAAATTAATGATGACAATATAGATATAATAGACATTACACGTTAATTATTTATTCTATTTAGTGGAAAGTCAGTTTTAAATTAGTTTTATTTTAGTTTAAATTAGTAGTGGATAAGTTCAGATACGATTCTAGCTCTCCCATTGGCTGGCGCCGGTGACCGGGCTTTAACGGCTATTTGAAAATCCTTAAATAACACTTTTACTTTTCTTTTCTCTGGATTTTATTAATCTATGCTTTATAATCAAATTATGGAAATTACTGATCTGTAGCATTCTGTTGTTTAGTCCTTCAAAATAGTTAAACTATTAAATTCATTTTTATATTATTTGTATAGTTAAAAAGTTTTTTTTTTTTTTTTTTTTCTTTTTAAAGGATAATTTAAAGAGTATATTATTAACTCCATTCAAAATTACATTAATCTATTTTCTCTCTGTTACCTTTTCTTGCTGTTATATTATTTATTCGTGAATATTTGTTGGTAATATGAAAACTTATAATATTTAATAATCTCCAATCAATTAATTTTATTAACTCATGTACTCTGTTTCAATATAATAGTTAGTCTAAATAATTTATATCTCTGCTTAGTTCTTAAGATCTTTTTTCACTTGTTTTTTATTAGATTTTAGCAATTTCTTATAGTAATATAGGTAGTAGGTAAGTCATATATAATATAGGTAGTAGTAAGTCATGATAAAATCAATCGATTAAAAGTTTATTTATCTACATATCCTACATTATTACCTTTAAAATTATATTGCCTTTTAAAACTATTATACAACAAATTCAAATTGAGTTTAATACAAAAGGCTTCTGTCACGAAATAATTATTCGAATCAACTAAAATTTAATAAATAAATAAAAAAAACAACTTAATAATATTTTAAAGATAATTGGGTGTGCAATACAATTATACGAAACTGATTAGTATTTTATAAAATACCAAACTGGACTTGAGTTATCTTTAATTTAAAATAATATTTGTGTTGTCTATCTCCACGGGAATTCGCCTTATCAAGGAAATATATGGTAGGGAATGAAAATTCATTTAAAATGACAAAGTCGCAGTCTCAAACACCACGTGGTAATAACAATCCTCCTAAGCAGAGGCTGTATAGCCAAGGCAGTGGTTCCACTGACAAAGAGGTAGATCCAGAAGCGAGCATAACCCCAACACCCAGTAGTGACGTCATGGATATCCAGGCAGTTGGCAATCAAAATACAAACCAAATTAATTTGAAATTTAAAGAGCCTGAACTAGAGATGACGATTTTAGAACAAAATCAGGGCATAATGGAACAACTACAAAAATTAATGGTTGCTCTCGAAAAGAAAATTAATAAAGAGAATGGTAAACTACTCATTGATTGCTGCAAGAAATTAGAGCAGAATTGCAATTCTTTAATTATTGAAAATTCAAAGTTACGGGGCCAAGTGGAGCTGTTGAAGGGACCAAACGAACTGCATTCTAACCAGATGAGGGAAGGCTTGAAAAATTTAAATAAAAAAATGGGCGATCTCGTACAGAAAGTCCTTCCGAAAACAGATTTCGTAGCGACCCCAAGTTATGCTGAGAAAGTGCAAAAAGAACCTCCAAACGTAGTGTTCTTTAGACACGAAGGTGAAGTAAAAGCTCAGTTCCCCACTATTGATGAGCTGAAGAACGAAGTAAAAAAGAACTTAAAACCTTCTTCACAAGGTCTGAAAATCAGAAACGTTGTGTCCACCAACAAAGGCTTGCTAATACAAACGCAACACAGGGCGGATGCAGAAAAAATTTCTTGTCTCCCCCAGTTAGGGAAATTAAATCCCGTCATACCGCAACCTAGGAACCCACGGATTATAATATACGACGTTCCTAAAGAATATAATAAGGACGAATTAAGGATTAATTTTTGGAACCAAAATTGTACGGAACTAAAGGAACATAAATACGAATTTAAACCGGTATTCAGAATTGGCCCAAAAAATATTTCTTCGGAACATTGGATCGTCGAGATTAGTCCTCAACTCAGAACAGAGCTAATCCGAGAAGGTCGTATCTTTCTTGGGTACTATGCTTTTCGATTTAAAGACTGGACCACTGTTACTCGCTGTCACAAATGCCAAGGTTTTGGACATGTAAAAGCGCACTGTAAGGCAGAATATGAATACTGCTCTTACTGTTCCGAAAGAGGCCATGAATTTAAAAGTTGTCCTAATAAGCAGAGCCCGCCAAAATGCGTCAATTGTGTTCGCATTAAACAAGATGCAGCTCACGAAACACCTGATAGGAACCAATGTGTAGCTTACCAAAAGGCCATTGAAAGACTACTGACCAGGACAAACTATGGATAGACGATCTCCCGGAACTCTGAAAATTCTCCAACATAACGTCAAGAGAATGAAATTAGCTACGGACGAACTCTTGAATGAAGCGTACAAGGATGGAGCAGATATTATCTGCGTGCAGGAGCCTGCTATCCATGCAGGAAGGATTGTTGGATTCCCTAGGTCTTCGTGTATCATACAAGGAAATGCAGTCGGAACGTCTCCTGAAGCTGGAATCGTGGTTCTCAATCCTAAAATAAAGGCTATGCTATTACAGCATATATCGACGAAATATGTGGTGGCTGCACATATCGACTGCCCAGGAACAACATTTACTCTAGTCAGTGTATATGCTAAGTTTTCAATACCGATCTTCGAAATACTACTTGAACTGGAAAACGTTTTACGAGAAATTCCGGAAAATATTATAATTATGGGTGACTTAAATGGGCATTCTACCCTTTGGGGTTCTGCTACAACAGACAGGAAAGGACAACTAATAGAGGATTTTATTATACGTCACAACCTGATCATTCTCAACGATCCGTCATCACCGCCAACATTCCAAGGATCATCTGGCACTTCACACATAGACCTAACTATGGTCAGTATTGATAGTGCCAATAAAGTAGATAATTGGGAAGTGCTCCAGGATTGGACTTCTAGTGACCACTGTGTCCTCCGGACAATTATACAGGAGCCGACTACTGGAAAAATTTACAAGAGGAAAAGATGGCGTACGAGGGACATAAATGTGGATGCTCTGCGCGAAAATATAGCTTGGTTCTTGGACACTCTTGTGCCAAACAACGATTTGGAGAAGCATACTATTGAGTTCACTTCGGCTGTAGTGCGGGCGTGTGACCAGATTCTTCCATTTAGTAAGATTTTAAAAAGGAAGGTCCCATGGTGGACACGGGAGCTGAGTGAACAGAAGAAATTTACTTACAGAGCACGGAGAAAGTACCAAAGAGCCAAAGATCCGCAGATGCGAGAATCCCTAAGAAATACGTATCTTGACCTCAAATCTCAATTCCAGGCTACCGTCAACGAGCAGAAGAAGAAAAGCTGGAAAACCTTTATTGAATCTACGGAGAAGGAGGGACCTTGGGGTTTACCTTACAAACTATCTCAGAGCAATAAACTTTCCAAAGATTTTCTTGTAGCTCTAAGAGACGAAGGTGGTTTATACTCTAAAACCAATGAGGACGCCGTCAGGAAGATCCTAGACCACTGCTTCCCGGAAGATGACTTCCGTCTGGACAGCTCTAGCCAGAAACTTATTAGGAAATCCTCAGAAACGCCACCCACTACAGAATTTTCTCCAAATTGGGATGAACTGGATGTAGAAATAGTTGTTGAATCCCTCAAAAGCAATAAATCCCCTGGACCCGACTTCATAGATGTCAACATAATTAAGAAGTGCAAACGAATTTTTGCTCCACAACTGATGAGACTATATAATCGGTGTCTCAACGAAGGATACTTCCCGAAGATTTGGAAGGAAGCTGAGGTTGTGGCCATTCCGAAGTCAGAAGATAGCAAGGCTCGGCCGGGTGGATACAGAGCAATCAGTCTGCTTCCTGTGCTAGGGAAAATTCTCGAGCGACTCATCGTTATGAACCTGCTCCCAAGAATCATGGAAACAATTTCTACCAACCAATACGGAGGAGTGAAGGGAAGATCAACGACGGACGCCATGAAAGCCATCCACAATAAGATACTCGATTCCCCGGCTAGGTACATTGTTAGTATATTTGCAGACATAAGTGGAGCATTTGATAACCTGTGGTGGCCAGCTATTTTGAATGCTTTAAAAGACGTCGATTGCCCTACTAATCTCTACAAATTGCTGCAAAGTTATTTAGCTGATAGGAACGCATTTGTAGCACTCCCTAGTGGACGAGTATGGCATAAAGTAAATACTGGATGCCCCCAAGGTTCCGTATTAGGCCCCTACATGTGGAACCTTGTCTTCAACTCACTCCTCAATGAGTTATCTACTAGTGGCTTCACCCCAGTTGCCTTTGTGGATGACCTGGCGGTCCTTGTGGAAGGCCAAACCCAATCGACTCTTAAGGAAAACACCAAGCAGGCGATCAACATAATAACTAGATGGTGTACTGAAAAGAAGCTCAGACTGAATCCGGTAAAAACTAGGCTTTTGATGTTGAAAGGCCAAATTCGGCAAAGAAATACTTTCAGACTGGAAATAGAAGACACTGAAGTTTCCCTTTCTGACGAGGTAAAATATTTGGGAGTTACCTTTGGCGAAAAAATGAATCTTAGCCCGCACATGAGAGAGCTAAAAAGTACCATTACTAAACGCTACGGGTGCCTTGCATCTATAGCCAGGAACACATGGGGACTAAACGGAAAGAACCGGCTGATCCTATACAAGGCTCTTTATCTCCCTCTGGTGACATACGCAGCTCCTGCCTGGTTTCCCAAATTAAATAAGGTGCAGACTGCAATGCTTATTCAGACCCAAAGGAAAGCACTCCTCATGTTGACTAGGAACTACAAAACTGTGTCTACTGACGCGTTACAGGTTCTGGCAGGACAGTTGCCGATTGACTTAGAACTTGGAATAAACGTTGCGAGGTATAACATACCAAGAGGTATTCCAGCAAGAGTCGGCACAAGTGTCTTTAATATCGGAACGACCAGGTTCACAGAAGCAGAACCAATTTTGTACAGCGCGGCTGTATCTCAATGGCAGGACCGGTGGCAAAATTCAACTAAAGGTAGGACCACATACAGATTCTTTCCTGATGTCAGGAAAAGATTAGACATGGATTGGCTGGAGTTAGACTTCTACACAGCACAATTGCTATCAGGCCACGGTGACATCAATCATAGACTGCACTACTTCAAGATCCGGGATAATCCTAATTGCAGATGCGGAGCTACAGAAACTGTAGAACACATCATACTAGAATGCCCAAATTACACCAGAAGAAGGCTTCAGCTCGCGGGAGAATTCTCTATGCTTGAATGGCCACCGACAAGTTTTAGCCAATTCTTGGAATCTGAAGAAATCTTCAATGCACTCAAGACTTTCGCCGGGGCTGTCTTCGAAGCAAAGAAGAGAATAGCATAAATAATAATAGTTTCCAATGAGTATATTAGTAATTTAAGAACATAAATTAGAATATTATGTATATATAAAAAAATAAAAATAAAATATAGGTATATATAAATAAAATGTACATAAATTTGACAATTTTCTTATATAAGTATTAGATATTAGAATATAAGAAATACCAAATACTGTAAATATTAAATAAATTAAATAGTATTATTAAGTAGGATATCATTGGGACCTCACTGAACAGAGGCAGTGGGGTCCCAATTGCAGGCGCCCGTTGATTGATTTGGCAAGTGCAAAACATCCAGCAAACAGGCTGGGAGGGAAATCAAAGGTAGCTGTAACGGCTCTCTAGCGGGTTGTTACAGCTACTGGATACCCTGATGGCACACTTCTAAATTTAAATTAATACAAATTGGAAGAACCGCTGGTATAGGGCAGCCTAAGGCACAGCGGGGGAAGAGAAGGATAAAAAAAAAAAAAAGCTCCTGCACCTCTATCTTCTGGTGTCTTGCATCTTTCCGAGTATGTGACTTTATTGTTTTGCAACATTTGACTTAAAATGTTCGTAGTATGATTTTATTAGGATTCGGTCACACTGCGATATATTGCACTGCGGAGAACGGACGATTTTGTCGTACGCAGCAGGATTGTTAGAGTGCGTTTACACCTGATAGTTATTGCAGGATATTTATGTCGGACAGAAATTGTGACTAATGTAAACTTCGAACAATTTCTGCCTGAGATATATATTTCTATCAGGAGCAATAAGGGTGGGTTTACATCTGACTTTTCTCGCAGGAAATATATCTCTGATGTCGGATATAATAATTATGATAATTATTTATCCGACATTTGAGATATATTTCCTGCGAGTATTGTCAGATGTAAACGCAGCCTTACAAAGTATATAAGAGGCGTCTAGAATCAAAACAAGACACATCACTATTTTTATGATATTGATATAACAGTTGATTTTACAAGTTCAAAATATACTGATAAAGTATAGATGGAGATAGTTAGCCGCTGTAGAGATACGAAGACAGGTATAGTTGGGATTCGGCTAGGAGAAAAACGTCAGACTTTCAAAAAGAAATCTGTATTTTGGACGTTTCGACTGCAACAATGGCAGCCTTCTTCAGCTAAAAAATATATACAACTTATAAGTAAAGAAAATGTACAAGTAGTAAGTAAAAGACAGGCAGAAATGAGCGGAGTATATATATCAATACAATAAATTTTAACCAATCTTATTTTTAAAAACAATGAAAATACGGTAGTTGGAAAGAAAACAGCATGTAGAACTTGTTAGTAAAAACAGTACAAAAAAAAAAAAATTAAACAGTAAAAACAACGCACATTTTTTTTTTTTTTTTTTTTTTTTTTTTTAAATGTGCGTTGTTTTTACTGTTTAAATTTTTTTTTGTACTGTTTTTACTAACAAGTTCTACATGTTGTTTTCTTTCCAACTACCGGATTTTCATTGTTTTTAAAAATAAGATTGGTTAAAATTTATTGTATTGATATATATACTCCGCTCATTTCTGCCTGTCTTTTACTTACTACTTGTACATTTTCTTTACTTATAAGTTGTATATATTTTTTAGCTGAAGAAGGCTGCCATTGTTGCAGTCGAAACGTCCAAAATACAGATTTCTTTTTGAAAGTCTGACGTTTTTCTCCTAGCCGAATCCCAACTATACCTGTCTTCGTATACTGATAAAGAAATGGATTTTCAAAACTCAATAGATCCTGTTGTTTTTTAATGCTGAAGTTGTAAGTTGCCTTCAAAATAAAACATACATCAGTGAATTTTTAAACTAAGTAAGACAGATCAAAAATAAATATTCCTTCCAAATAGATAATATAACAGACAAACTTCTTAAATTCCTCAAAAACATTCTTCTGTGATATTTAAAACTTTACAGCAACATAAGAATTGTTCTGTTTTTGGTGTTTTCTGTACAAATTGGTTTCAATGATGTGTCTTGTTTTGATTTTAGATGCCTCATATATCTGTAAAACAATCGTGTACAGAGTGGCCCGGGTAAAGGAGCCATAAGAGAAATAACTCCTAAGCGATAGAATATATCAAATGAACAAAGTCGTATTTCTCGTCGAGATCTATAAAATGGTGCCCTCAGACATAAAAAAATAACACTTCTAAGGGCTCAAATAGGCCTTAGAAGGGAAGGGTACCCTCTTTACCCATATTTTGCATTACATTTTTTAGAAATAATAAAAAAAACTAGGAACAATGTAAAAACGGATTTTTCATGCGTGAAGTAGTTCTCTGTAAAAATAAGTTTTGATTTGCTTGTATTTCTCATGTGTTTTCGAAAAAAAAGACTCTTTAATTTATTCAAGTTGTATTTCTCGGGAGAGGGGTAACACAGCTTAGGAGAGAGTGCTCAGCATTAAACAAAACTATGCCCTTAAGTCAGAACTAAATAAATATAAATTGGGGCTTTCGGCAGAAGACCTACCAAAATGTCAGACCCTAAATAATAAAGAGGTTGGTGTTTCTTAAGGCCTCTTGACATGACTTGGAAGGATAGTATCAGATTCAGAAATGATTGCAGATCCGTGAGGCATACTTCTCCTTCATCGCCCTGATGAAGGCTGGAATTTTAAACCGAAACGTCGGCAAATAATAACGTCGTTTTCTTATAAAAATTACAGTTTTATTAAGATACACGACCAAATTCTACCAAATTTCTACCAACGGCCAACGATCTCCTCTCAAAAAATATGTTTTGATTATTTCCGAATTATATAAACCGCTAGATGAAACAAAAAGTCCGTCACGCAGGACCTGCATAACTAAGCACTTTCCTCAGAATTTTTGTAGTGAAGACTGCATTACTGAATAATTTGCTGTAAATAACCTATATAAATGAAATAAAAACGTGAATAGTTCTGCTCATTTAAATTTCATATGAGAACTGTTCAATTATTAATTTCATAAATAATTTGCATCCAGAGTTATGTTAATACATCATACTGTACTACCTAATAAATACGGAAAAACTTCATTTTCCCTCTTTTGATCAGACACAGGGACAGGATGCAGTCCCCTTTTGGGAGATAGCGCTCCTCGCGGAGCCTTTGGGAATCTACATCTGGCCGGCTAATTCTAATGAAACAAAGTTTAAAGTAAACCCTCTTTTCCAATAGACCTATTTACTTCATTTTTACAACACTTCTTTCTCATGAGATACCCACGACGTATACCGCGTTTCGTTACAATACAGCAGAAATTACGACCGGTATGAGTATATTAGTACTTTAGGTCCGGAGTAAACCCCCCCCCCCTCCTAATCAACCGATTTAGTTTATTTTTACAACGTATGTCTCTCTTTAGATCAACATACCGAATAGCGAGTTTCGTTGAAATATAACAAAAACTACGGCTGGCACGGTCAAATTAGTGTTTTGGGGATAGGACAATAAATCCGGGGTAAACCCCCCCTCTGGGTGGATCGATTTTGGTGGTTAACGAAGTCGTTCAATCTTTTGCTAATTGAACGCTATATACCACGTTTCGTGAAGAAAAAACAAAAACTCTGGTCGCTATCGTGTTAACAGATATATATATATATATATATATATATATATATATATATATAAATTTTAACGGGGATCATTTTCGGTGTCTACTAGGTAAAATCGATAAAGATTTGAAGAAATATTCCATAAATTCCGTCATGAGTGCAACCTCAATAGCTACTTTCCTTCTTAGGAAAGTGCTAAAAAAGTCCCGAGTGTGATATGACTTTGGTGTTGTGTTGTACAGAGATTTGTTATTGTGTTCTATTGAACGTCAGTCCAAGTCGGTTTCATAGTTTTCAATAAATGTTTTTATTTTTCATTGTCACATTGTCCTTGCATGTGAATGCGATAAAACGCTCAAATACACATCCAGTGTGACATCACTGTGAAAATTGAAGGCGTGAGCGTATTGTCCGATTTGAAAAACATAGTTTTGAGGAAAAATCAGATTTGTTTCCATTTTATTTATTTTTTTCATAATTTCTTATAATAAAAATTAAAAAAGAAGGTTCTATATTTTGTAATGTAATGAGACTTTAGTTAGAAATTTGAAATTTTTTAGCGCAATTTAAAACTGTTCCGCCACATAAATAGTCTTAAATATAAAATAGTAAAACCAAAAACTCCAGGTTACACTCCACCACAATTAATTTATTTAATTTACAAAGGAGACTTTTGGAGTCTACAGTAATATCCTCAGTGCACCCAGTTCTTTACTGCAGGCGGTTCACCCGTAGGCTCTTGTATATATTTCATTAGTTAAAGAAGCACTTAAGCCCATTAAGTTATAAGTTTAGTTTATTAAAATAAAGTTATTGTGTTGTATTACCTTTTAAGCTGAAAGTTGTAAACGTATCGGTTTCGTTTTTTTAGAATTAATATATTATACATTAAAATGGTTATCGGTAATTCACGCTTCTCTACGTTCAATTTATGCATATTCAATTTTCAATTTTCAATTTATTTTATTGCATACAGGGTTTCCCCATTGCAAGGAGTTGACCTTATATAATGTTTTTAGTCCTATGTTAGTAATATATTAATAAACATACCCCAACATAAAACTTACGCATATATTCTATTTACATACAGATACTTTGTGAAATAATAAAGTTTAACTTAAAATAAATGAAAATAATTACATCTTCTATGCATTAAATTTAAGGAGTATTTCTATACATATACTAAATATACAATACAATTTCTTAACCAAGAAGTGATTATTAAAAATTATTTTTAGATAGAGAAAACAGTGCAAAGAATGGATTACTTAATATTAAATGTTGGATTTTTTTTGTGTGTGTTTTTATTATTATTATTATTGTGTCAATCAGAAATTAATGAAGCTCTCAATTTCAAGGAGTTTTTTATATAGTTATAAATGTGTATATATTCAAATTTTGAGGCATTGTTTAAGATTTCGTGTAATCGGGAATTTTCAATAGGTTGGTTGATAAACTGGAGGAATTGGCTTCTAATGGGGGAGTAAATAGGACAATGCAAGATAAAATGAAAAATGTCTTCAAATGCGTTATTATTACAGAGGGTGCAGATTTCCTGAGGGTTAATAGAATAATGGATACTTTTTTATGCAATTTATGCATATGTTTCAAAAATACACACTCATTTAATTCAATTTTCTATAGAATTAAAAAAAAGAAGAAAAAAAAATCTTGAGGAGCTTACGTCTAAAATTATAACTGTTTCTGATCACATCATTTATTATTATAATCAGCCCATTGGTGATTTATTTTCTATAAGTTTAGTAAAAACAAGCACATTTTGAAGTTTTGTAGAGAGTTGACGCGTTCGAGGACTATTTACCCCAATGGATTCTTCGTAATAACGTTTTTTTATTTTTATTTCTGTTTTTTTTT
Organism: Gonocerus acuteangulatus; assembly: GCA_946811695.1. Classification (NCBI taxonomy): domain Eukaryota; kingdom Metazoa; phylum Arthropoda; class Insecta; order Hemiptera; family Coreidae; genus Gonocerus; species Gonocerus acuteangulatus. The sequence continues at coordinate 7,169,164 of OX328123.1, read as the reverse complement.
TTGTTTTTTTTTCTTTTTCTGATTTTATATTTTTGCACTTTTAACGTTGACTGACGTTTAATGAGTTTGTCGAAGTTGAGAAACACTATAAATTAAATAAATAATAATGTTTTAATTATTTGACTAGAAATAGTTATAGTTTTAGGGATGAACTACTGAAGAAGCGCCGAAATGCTGTAAAAAATGTTGAACTAGAAATAGTTATAGTTTTAGGGATGAACTACTGAAGAAGCGCCGAAATGCTGTAAAAAATGTTGAACTAGAAATAGTTATAGTTTTAGGGATGAACTACTGAAGAAGCGCCGAAATGCTGTAAAAAATGTTGAACTAGAAATAGTTATAGTTTTAGGGATGAACTACTGAAGAAGCGCCGAAATGCTGTAAAAAATGTTGAACTAGAAATAGTTATAGTTTTAGGGATGAACTACTGAAGAAGCGCCGAAATGCTGTAAAAAATGTTGAACTAGAAATAGTTATAGTTTTAGGGATGAACTACTGAAGAAGCGCCGAAATGCTGTAAAAAATGTTGAACTAGAAATAGTTATAGTTTTAGGGATGAACTACTGAAGAAGCGCCGAAATGCTGTAAAAAATGTTGAACTAGAAATAGTTATAGTTTTAGGGATGAACTACTGAAGAAGCGCCGAAATGCTGTAAAAAATGTTGAACTAGAAATAGTTATAGTTTTAGGGATGAACTACTGAAGAAGCGCCGAAATGCTGTAAAAAATGTTGAACTAGAAATAACTGATTTCGAGCTCAACTAATTGTGTATTTTTTATTATTGACCTTCCACCACATTTAAGTAAACTCAGTTGTTAACTGTATAATTAATTGTATATTCGTTCATTAAATCTTTATAAAAATCATTATACAAATAGTTTAGTTTTCTACGACAATTATCAAAATTATTTACATTATTTCACATAGTTTAATATTTTTCTAAAATCTTTGAAATCATTGAAATATTTCATGAAAGGAACGAGGAAAATATTCAAAATAAATAATCTGATTTATATCATATATATATTTATTTTCGAAAATATTTATGAAAATGATTAAAAAAATATTCAAGACGATATTGCACTTTACAAAAACAAGAATATATTTTATTTACAATTTGTAAGGCACAGCACACATAATTATTGTACAGTATATTACATTAATAGACACATTTTTTATATATACAAAATTAGTTATATACATTTTTATGATTGTTTAAAAATATGTAAAGAATTATATTCCAATTGTAAAATAGGGAAACAAATCAATCAAAAAAATGTTTTAAACATTTTTTAATGATAATCATTCAACTTAATTAAGAAAATATTGACATAATACATTTTAGAATATAATATTTATTTGTATTAATTTTAAGAATGTTTTCTCCATGTTCCTATTGATTATGAAATTCGCCATCAGAAAAGATACATCTTCTTTGCCACAATTTCTGTGGATTACTTCATTTTGACATCACTTAACACTTTGGCTGCGGGTGTGATTACGGAAGGACACTAGCGATCCTACCCGCTTACGAGTGTACCTTCGGAAGGACACTCCTCCATTACTTTTCCCTTTAGATTCATAAGGCTAGTAAATGGAGGGGATTCACTTTTACAGCTCCAGGTAAAGACAGTTGCCTTCAGTATTGTTTGTGCTTTCCAACAGTGTTTCCCCTTTTCAAATAGGCCGACGAAGGTTTTTTATGATTGTTTTTTATGACAAAAAATGTCTGCATGAAAAATTCGAATAAAAAATGCACCCGATTCTGAAGCATTCCCAAACATTGAGAGCCGCAGCGAAATCCTTAACTAGGTACTGTTTTAGTCATGAAGAATGTATGATTTGGATGCTCCAATCCACCAGCGAAATCCGAACCATGGTTCTTGGTCATAGTTCGCTGTTTGACTGATACATATCGCATATGATCCTTTCGATCGGTATCGGTCCGATGGTCCTCCTGAAGAACAGGTCCTCGATGGTGGTTGGAGGTACAGCTCGAAGTGCCGGCAGATGGAGAAGTACCTTCCCGAACCTGTAAGGTCTGTCGGGATATGCAGCCGACATGTACTTGCTCAGGGTGACCTGGGTGTGGTCTTGAAGGGCAGCGACCCAGGCTACGTCTGTCAGGGATTTACCTTCTCCGTCCAATGCTGAAACAATAACAAGGATTTATTTGTTTTCATTTAGAAATGAGAAAAATACAGAACATTTAAGAAAAACGGTTTTAGCATAAAAAGTCAAGTATTGGAAGGGAAAACGTCAAATTTTCAGACAAATATATATTTTGAACGTTTCGGCATGTTATAAGACAGCTTTCTAGGCTAGGGGATGGAGGAGGACCATGTTAACTCTAAGGTTACCATGGATAAGTGTCTGTCTTATCACCTGTTCTAAAATGTAACATTTTCGTAGAAGGTAGAAAAATAATGTCTCTCCACTGTTTTTCAAAGTATTTATTAGCAAAAGCTTTTCGAGAACATGGTTCTCATCGTCAGTGCATCTACAATTTTCACAAAAACACGCATATATTAATTACAGAAATATTTATAAGTATTCTTATTACTAAAGCTATGACAAATATTAATTACAGAAATATTTATAAGTATTCTTATTAATAAAGCTATGACAAATAATGTTACCTATTACTCCACCGGTAGTACTGCTAACAGCCTCTCCGAACAGGTGTGAGGTAATGAGACTATTCCGGTTGAGCAGAGTATATATATTGACGTTGGATATTGGAGATCACAAGAATCAAGGTTGTTGAACCAGAGACCACTGAACTTTCTGTTGGAGACAGTGTATGGGGAAGGATTATGTCGGGTTATTTGATGTCATGTGTGTGAAGGGGTAGTCAGTCTGAAGGTGTCAGAGTAAGGGATGACGGGTCTGTCAGGTGGTGGGTCAGAGGGATGGTGTCTTTTGTTGGGATATGAAAATTTTCCTAAGGTCTGATGTTGGGAAGTTTATTTGTTCGTTTAGTAATAAATCTTTATTACGGTGAATGGCCTTTTCTATTTCTAACATTTCATGATAATTGGATTTCTTAGAATAATTTATGTTTTTTAAAATTTTGATTCCCGTTTGTGTGTTAAATTGGTGTGCTGTATTTTTGATGTGTTCTGCAAAATTTGAGTGAATGTTGTGGTTGTGTATAGCTTTAACGTGTTCGTCTATTCTTTGTGAGAACTTGCGATATGTTCTCCCAATGTAAATTTTTTTGCACGAGCATTCTAATTGGTAAATTCCACTTTTATCAAATTCTTTTATTTCATCTTTAGTGTGTGATAATGACTTTTTGGTATTAAATGTATTCTTAAAGGAAACTTTGGCTGTGTCTTTCAAAATGTTTTTTAATTTTTTGGAAATTGGTCCTAAATATGGTATCGAAATGTACCTTGTATTGGAAATTATTGGCGTTAGTGTCGGGAAAACAACTTTAAGAGTCAGTCAGAGTAATAGTCAGAGTAATAGGTAACATTATTTGTCATAGCTTTAGTAATAAGAATACTTATAAATATTTCTGTAATTAATATTTGTCATAGCTTTAGTAATAAGAATACTTATAAATATTTCTGTAATTAATATATGCGTGTTTTTGTGAAAATTGTAGATGCACTGACGATGAGAACCATGTTCTCGAAAAGCTTTTGCTAATAAATACTTTGAAAAACAGTGGAGAGACATTATTTTTCTACCTTCTACGAAATCGAGAACTCCACAAATAACGCTGCATACATCACAGATGTAACATTTTCAATGAAGAGGTTTTAATCTACTTAATATGTGAATTTTATTTTATAAGGCATGAGCCCTAATTATCGCTTTGCACTTAAAATGTGGAAAAATATCAACCTAGACCCATATATCACATTGAAAGTACAAATTAATAAAAAAAAACTGAAATAGGTTAGAATCAGGAGTCGAAACAAATATTTTCCTTACAACTTAGTTCATCCTTAACTGATTGTAAAGTAGTTTTAGTAATAAACGTTTTATCTTTAACCACTTATTACTAAAACTATTTTTCAATCAGTTAAGGATGGAATCAGTTGTAAGGAAAATAATTGTTTCGATTCCTGATTCTAACATATTTTAGTATTTTTCTTCTGTTTTTTTTTTTGTAATGAATTTGTACAAACAACTTTGGGGGTTTTGGGCTTAAACAAAAAGTTCAGGGGGTTTTCTGACATCAGATTCGGATTCAGTGACCACAAAAACATATAGTAAACATGGTCTGGTCTCTGGCCCCGAACTTATTTTTTTTGTGTGGCTGTGTTATTCATTCTAAAATATTTAATTTGAATTCTTGCCATAAAATTAGTCTTAATTTCATAATGAAGTTACTTTGTTTTAGAATATATACATATTTATAATGCATATAAAGGAGCGATATTAGCCCAGTAGAGCACTAAACTATAGTTCTAGAGGAGCTGAGTTTAAATCTCTGGCGCGCATAAAGGATTTTATCTTCTAGTGCCGCCGTTGAAGGGTTGGATTCGGGGTCCCAGATCATACCTTGGCTCACCCAGCCTTTAATTAATTTATGAAAGGCCACAGGCAAAGGGGGGAATTAGGCGGCCGGAGCATATTACTGATATGACACTATCTCCTCTTCCTTCATTTAAACTTCTGATAATTATATATATTTCGAAAAAAAAATTATGAAAAACTACAAAATTGGAAATATTGACACGGGTATTTAGCTTATAGCTTAAATCCACAGAATAATGGAAATTCAACTTATTAATGGCCCACGACTTACCTTTTTATTAAATGATTTGAGGCAGCACATTGTATCAACATTTTTACGCAGAATATATGAAATTGTTTTGTGCTTACAATATATTTCTTCTAAGTTGTTTACGATTACAAAGCAGAATAAGTTTGGTTTTATTTTTCTTTGTTCTTTGTTAATGTGTTATAATTATTTTTAAATTGTATAAATGGAACCCTAACTGAAAGAGATAATTTAAGCGAAGAGGTCTGTAGGCGTATGTAAAAGCAATCTCTTAAGACCTACCTTATAATTTAAATAATCAAACCACTTAGAACAAGAAAAAATTACTAAAACCGCCTTAAAGGATAATACACCGTGTTATTAGCCTCTTAGTCAGAATGTAGGGATGTAGGTGACCAAATCGGGCAGACTTTAATACCAGCTGACCACGCGTAGTCATGTAGGCAGGCTTTGGGTCAGTGTTGCTTTAACCTTTTCACAGCTTGGACGCTTATAGACATTTAGGGAACAATAAATGCATTTAATTATTTTGTAAAATAGAATTAGATGAAATAATCGAGGAGCTTAAGTTGTGTACTTTCTTCTTCACACTTATTAAAACTTGGTATTCTTGTGACCCGGAGTAGAGTGGAGTAAGTCTAAGTTTGTGGAAATTGGCGATGGATCGCATCTACTGATTTAGCGACTTTAAAAAGGATCAACCGATTCTTCCTCTTCTCGTATCCTGACGAAGGCTACCAAAGAGTAACCGAAACCTCTTAATACATTTTTTTTTTTCAAAATTCGTATTTTTCTAGTCGAATCCTAATTATTTCCTGAACGCATAAAATAAAACAAAAAAAAAAAAAAAAGTTTTATTGGAAATATAGCAATTTTTTTACATGAAATAAGGTCGTAGATTGTTCCCAACCTAGGACTTTAATAACATCATGTGTACGATATCATTGTCTAATAGCTAATTTGTTAAAATTGCATCGTCTTCGGTAGTCTGTCATTACATGTTTGCATGTTCTGCTGTATATATATATATATATATATATATATATATATATATATATATATATATATATATATGTATGTCGTCTTATCATAAGGAGTTCCCGCTAAATAATGTCGCTCAACATCACAACGACATAAAAAAAATAAAAAAAAAATGTTTCGTTGGAATCAAAGTGAATTGCATAGATCAACATTTGATCTAAAAAAAAATCACTCGGAGTGTTATGATCCTTATAGGGTTTTTGGGTATAACCTAGCTGATGACTATGAGAGAGTTGGTTAACACAGACACAACAGGTTTAAGGGAAATTAAAGGTCAAATAGAGGGGAAAAAAAAAAATCTGAAATACTTTAAGCCTATGTTTTTGAGGCTCCTGAGTCCAAATCCGTTGTTTGTTGGGCCTTAAGTCTTTTTCTATAAGTCTTGTGAAGATCAAATAGAGAAAACAAACGTAGAAAAAATCATTCTATAATTTATTTTCCGGGGGGCAGTGCGAGTCAAGCAAACTACGGGTTCGGACTCAAAAACATACGCATAATTTTTTTTTCTGATTTATCTACGTTTTTTTCTCTATTTGACCTTCAAATGACCTCTAGGGAAAGGCCAAAGGTCAGACAAGCTACGGATTCGGACTCAGGGTCCTCAAAACCGTACGCATGAATATTTTCAGATTTTCCTACGTTTTTTTCACATTTTGGCCTTCAAATGACCTACAGCGACCCCATAAGAACCATAATGCTCCGAGTATTTTTTTTTTAGGTCAAATGTTGACCTGTGTTATCCTAAGTACTATTTGTATTAAATGACTAGGTTTCCTTACCAGTCTTGAAGAGTAGAATAGCCCTGAGGCAGGCGAACTCATGGTGATCCAAAGCTAGAGTCCTGAGTGTTGCAAGGGTCTCTTGGAATAGCGTAGCTTCTTGCAACTTGTCAGGACTAGCTAAGGTTGCAAGATCTAAGGGAGGCAGCAACTGGGCGCAACCTAGGAGGAACAGTTCTCGCCAGCTGTCTTCAAGCAATGTCAGCTGGAAACAAGCATAACAGATAAGTCTTATTTAATCAAAATGAAGGAATCATGTCACATCAATATGTCCAATCTGATGTGTATTAGCATATGAATGCTTTAACGGTGACTAAACTGAAAAAAATGTTACAAAGAAGGCTTCGGTGGCGTTCGCGCATGCGCAGCGGCCATGTACGAAATAGAAGACTGTATGTTATACAGTATATTACATAGGTTTCTCGGGTGGAGCTTAAGAATATTTATGTTCCTGAATTTGAGCAGAAGGCTCTAAACGATTTATGTTTTTTTAATAGGATTATCTGTGTAATTTGAGTAGGAACTCGTATCTGTATTGTATTCTGATGTATTATCAATACATTAACTATCGAAGTATATAACATATTTATATGTCTTAACGAAATAGAAAATTTAATTAATAAATCAGTCTGTATTGTAAAGGCAATTTATTGTACAATTAACGACCTCAACCGCTGAAATATTGAAAACGTGAAGTGAAAAAAAAAGTCTAAAATACCTAGCATAAGTCTTAACACACATTAATAAACATAAGATATCAATTCGATAAGTAATTGCTTCAGTTGAGCAAAAAAAAATTGGTCATTTCTCTGATAAAATGCGAAGTTTTCTTTTAGAGGTACTCGGTCCCGTTTTTTATGACAAAGGCTTTTCTAGATCCGTTAGACTTGATGTTACGGAAATTCTCTTCAGGATTACGTAGAACATTATTATCTTTAATTTAAGACATAGTGGGGGTGTACAGGAGGAGCCGTTCCTGAGATTTAAGACATAGTGGGGGTGTACAGGAGGAGCCGTTCCTGAGATTTAAGACATAGTGGGGGTGTACAGGGGGAGCCGTTCCTGAGATTTAAGACATAGTGGGGGTGTACAGGAGGAGCCGTTCCTGAGATTTAAGACATAGTGGGGGTGTACAGGAGGAGCCGTTCCTGAGATTTAAGATATAGTGGGGGTGTACAGGAGGAGCCGTTCCTGAGATTTAAGACATAGTGGGGGAGTACAGGAGGAGCCGTTCCTGAGTTTTAAGACATAGTGGGGGTGTACAGGAGGAGCCGTTCCTGAGATTTAAGACATAGTGGGGGAGTACAGGAGGAGCCGTTCCTGAGATTTAAGACATAGTGGGGGAGTACAGGAGGAGCCGTTCCTGAGATTTAAGACATAGTGGGGGTGTACAGGAGGAGCCGTTCCTGAGATTTAAGACATAGTGGGGGAGTACCGGAGGAGCCGTTCCTGAGATTTTGGCATTGGAAGTCGCCAATGGCACGGAGTTTTATTTTATTTTTAAATACCAAGGGGACAATTTCCTTATCCCCTTTTCATCATTTCGTTGATGAGGGGCTGATTACCCTACAAGGTAATTTTTTTATTTTAAGGAATCTGATTGTCCGTAACAAATCAATCAAATAAAAAAAAAATACTTATAAAATAATAATAAATGACCCTAATCAATGAAATGTATTACCAAACGTACCTGGTCTTTGAGTGTTAGCCCTGTGAATGCTGGAACATTCTTCGCCCAACGAACATTCATAAAGAGCAGGCGAGCAGCGGATTCGCAGATAGTCTCTGGGTTGCTCAGAACTTCTCCTGGCTAAAGGAAGGGAAGGGAAAATTATTAGTTTTCAGGATGTGAAATAAATAAAGATTTGTTTACATTTTAACGTCCATTTATAATTAACCCAGAATTTTATGAGGGGTTATCTATAGGTCATCACCCTTTTCTAGACAGGATAGGGCTGATGCCTTTTCTTCTTTCCAAGATAAGCGAGGATAATGAAAGACTAAAGAAGGACTATAAACTAAAACTAAACTAAAATCAGAAATTAGGTAACTTTTGCTTAAATTAAACTAATTTCCATTCTAAAAACGGACACTAAAACTAAAAACAACTATTGGTCAAGAAAATACTCCAACATATGATTAATAATTTTACAAATCCAAATCTAAACTGAATCTAAAACTAATAATATAACTTGAGTTTATTTTTAAATAGATTGAATTAACGTTAGTTTAGTAAATTCTTGTTAGTTTTGCCCAACACTGCTTATAGAGAATGTAACAACAAACTGAACTAATCTTCTAGGAAAAATAACGTAGATGTTACCGGGATTCTGAGTCTGAATAACGTGGTTTTAGCAAGATCTTTAGCTCCAGCGCTTTTCGGATCCAAATTGATAGGAACTTTTTTTCTCAGAATCAAATTTTCTAGGGCACCCTGTATATGAACTTATGCCATGTTAAAATACATTATTATGACGAAGGAGTCACAATCTACTATATATTTGTCAAATACCACTCACTGACTCACTGACCTATCATCGCCCAGCCCAAACCACTCGACAAAAAACTTTGAAATTTCGCATAGACATTCCCTTCAGAACGCAAACACTCGCTAAGAACGGTTCTTTTGTTACTCAAATTTTTAAGTATTTTTAGAGGAGTTTTTAGTTTGTTTTAAAGAGAGCATGCACGCCTAGTGTCTATTTCATAATATTATCTTTATTTGCGTTCGTTTCAATTATGATATCAGACCTTAAATTAATATATATAAACTGTGAATTTGTCCCCCATAGAGGTTACGCCTTGCTGATGGTCCATCCGAGGTAATAATATCCCGAACCCTTGCACAGGCTCCTCGCCCATCAGCACCCCCAGTCAGAACACTTCTTGGTAATGCTCGCAAATATAATGGGTGTTTCCAAATGACATCTTGGAAATATAAATTTTAACGTCCATTTATTATTGACAACGAATTTTAACCAACACTGGTTAAACTCCTGTTACTGGTATTATACAGATAACGGGTTATGTCTACGTTATCTGTTTGTTGACACTGGTCCGGAGGGCCCCGGTGTCAAGAAACATTATACTTTGATTACTTATCATTTGATGAATAATATATAGTATGCACCGGTTCCCATAGATCACCGAAGTTAAGCAACGTCGGGCGTGGTCAGTACCTGAATGGGTGACCGACCACTTGCTGTTGGCATTAGAAAAGGGTGGCAACCTGTAGATAGCCCGGCGCTAATGGCCAAGATGTAGCGCCGTTAAAAAAAAAAAAAAAATATGTATATATATAGTGCTAAAATATACTACACAAAATAATATATAATTTTAATTATATATAATTGTTTAAATTATTCATTTAACTCTAGTCAGCTAGTACTAAAATGTACTTACAATAGGACTAGACGGAGCATGGAGAGGAGAATGCGGGAAGAAATGCGACGGCTGAGGAGGTTTGGCGATATCCTGACTTGAAGAACTAGGTGTTTCAGGCTTAAGAAGTAGGCACATCTGTCTCCGCAAGGTAGAGTTCCTTGGTCCACGCTCGTGTTGAACAGCTGGTAGAATACATAGCAATTAGTAATGTCTGTTATACCTCGGGGCTAACTCTATTCCGTCTCATTTACCTCGCTGCTCACTCGGAAATAATTCTTATTCATACCTCGCTGTTCTTCGTCTTTCAGAGTGGTCTAGCTTTCATGGCTTGGATCAGAGGAGGTAATTTACCATGATGACTTTTCAGTTCTTTATCACGGAATTAATGGATTAGAAAACAGGAAAATAATTATTTCTAGAGAGGTATTTAATTATTATATAAGGCAATTCGACAAAATTATTTTGAGATCCTTCTGATAGTTTTCCCATATCAAATCTGGTCAAATTTTTCCCATTCAATGCAATGATCACGGTTTTAAAATTTGAGCGAGTTGGAGGTTTGGCACCTACTCAGACTTAGGGCGCGTTTACACTAGGATAGTTATTGCAGGATATTATATCAGAGAGAAATTCTGACTAATGTAAACCATGTAGAATTTATGTCAGACATAAATTCTACATGGTTTACATTAGTCCGAATTTCTCTCTGAAATAAATATCCTGCAATAACTATCCTAGTGTAAACGCACCCTTAGCGCCCGAGGTAATAACGCAACAAATTTAGGAGTTCTCTCATAGCACAGGCACACAAGGTAAAAAAAGAGGAGTATGGTGGATGTATTTTCCAACATACATATATTCTTGGGGGCGAGGTTAGCTCAGTGGTAGAGCACTGGACTAATAAGCTGGAGGCCTGAGTTATATTCCCGAGCAAGCACTAAAGATTTTTTCTTCTAGTGTCTTCGTTCATGGGTTGAATTCGGCCTCCCTGACCGTCCCTAGGCCGACCCAGCGTTTAATTAATTTAATAATGGGTACCTTGGATGCTAATGATTCTAGCAGTCGAAGCGGCAAAGGGGAAAATCAGGCGGCCGGATATAGTACTGACAACACTATCTTCCTACTGTGCCGTATGGTCATGAATCAGATACCTCTATAGTATCTGCACCTCGGGGCCCTCGTGGCCTGTTACGGGGACTGATTTTTTTTTAATTTTTTTAAAATATATTCTTATGTATTTCGACACGCTGATTCCGAATCTGGAATCCGTCGTTTTACCCCAGCCCGGTTTAAGGGATTTTGAAGGTCAAATTTCGTATGAAGTCGTTAAAGAAGAAATAACTAGAGCTTCCATGGTTTTGAGGGCCGCTGAATTCACATCAGACATCTGTTTCACACCAACTCCGCAAAATGAAGGTAATTTCAAGAAGAAATATGTCTATATTGCAAAAATGAACTTTTGATTGCAGATTAATTTTTTGCAAAATAGACAAATTTGTCCTTGAAATGACCTTGATTTCGCGCCGATCGGATGAAACAAACCCCGGATTCGAATTCAGCGCCCCTCAAAACATGGAAGCTCTATTTATTTCTTCTTAAACGACTTCATACGAAATTTGACGTTCAATTTCCCGTTACTTGACTTTCTGGAGTGAAACGGACTCCCGATTCGGGTTCATAATAATACACATATGTTGTCTTTGGAAAAGAACACTTTTTTTTTGTGTGCCTGTGTTGTTGTAATTTGAAAATAGTAAGTAAAATATGAGATTTTCCAAAAACAAAATTTTGTATAATATGGTTATTAGTATTATTTATTACTTTTGTAAAATATTGTGTAACCGGTTTAAAAAAGACCGAAACAGTTAAAATTTTAATAATTATTGTTATCTGTATCGGTTAGATTAATATAATTCCTCCGATTTGTTTTTCTAAAGCTTGTAAAGTATAATAAAGATGTATTACTGAATGGAAATCTCCTATAAATACACACCATCTTTGTTCATGCCAGCTTCCAGACACTTCCTCAGCCTGCAGGCTCTGCACTGATTCCTGTGAGTCTTGTCGACCAGGCAGGCACCTTCTCCTTTAGCTTTGCAGACGTACTGTCTGTTACGCCTGATAGAACGCTGAAACAACACAAAGAAAAAAATAATTAGCATGGATTCTCGCTCACTAAAATTTAAAAAAAATAAAGTATGATTGTAAAAATATGAATTTGAATAGGGGTTGCGAAAATCAAATGAATTATTTACAGTTTAGCGGAGTGTTTTTCAAATTATTTTATTTATTTAAATTTTAACCTCCATTATTATTAACTACGAATTTTGGGACGGGTTATCTACAGGTTGCCACCCTTTTCTAACCAAGATAAGGCTGATGCCTTTTATTTTTTCTGAAGAAAAGCCACCACCCCATAATGGAAATCGAACCCACGACCCTTGGCACGGAGTGTTAAGTGCTCACGTCTTAACACTCACGGCCATTTTTATTTTTTTTTTGTTTTTTAATGGCATGTCAACCCTTTAAGGTCATTAACGCCATTCCTTTGATTGATAATTATTGTTTAGAGATTACACATATACATAGATACACACTTACACACACACACTCATATACACACATACATCCATACACGTACATATGCATATCAGTGTCATTTAGCCATGCTTACGGAGGTATTTTTAATTTAAGGTGTAACTAAATTTGTTGCATTGAATTTTGATATAAGGTTGAATTAAATTTTGTCAATTAACTTCGAGGCATTTAAAAAGTTGAAAAGCCCCTCTACTTGATTACTATCGTCGCCTAGAATTTCATCTAAGGAGTCAGGTAGTTGGTGTTGTTCTTTTAGTTGCTCATAAGCACGGCAGTTCGTCAGAATGTGTTTAACAGTGAGTAGCACTTTGCATGTGCTGCAAATTGGTGGAGGTTCCTTTGACATAAGAAAGGAATGGGTGAGGTCACCCTCACCCACTCACGGCCATTGGGCCTCCTCAAATTATTTTGTAATAGATTGTAGGTAAATATTTAAGTTAATGAGTTGTCTGGAGTTTGTATACATGTGTTTAAGGTCATTGTCTCGTTGCAAAATCCAAAATTTCCTCCGTCCTTTCTAACTAGTAAGTAGGAATAGATAAGTAGAGGTTTTACAATTCGAAGCCAGGTGTAAATAATTACTTCTCGACTAGAAAATATTTCATTTAATCAGGCTTTTGTTGAATTTTAAATTTATCGCTAAATTATTAAAATATTTTGAGAAATATAATCAATCTAGTCCAAAAAAAAAGAAAAAAAAATTATATTCATAAGGTTGCTCAGAAGTATGTACTAATGAAATCGTGAAACATTCTTGTTCAAAATTATCCTTAGCCTATAAATGAAGGTAAAGAATTAATTCATTGGAATTTCTAGAAGTGAGAAAATTATTCCGTTCTGAGCTACCGTTCCCTTGAAAAACATACTAATATATACGAGGCTATTAAATATTCAAGGTCATAGATAGTATTTTCAAGTTTAATCTAAGCTATTTTCCATTTTTGACAACCATCTCATTTGTTCTCAAATGTTGGTCCATATCGCCCACATTTGGGTTGGAAGCCATTTACCAGTATGTAAATTAATGATTTTTAATAGAATTGGAAATTAGCCTTTGAAAAACCTCGTGTAATAAACCTCTTCTAATCGGGAAACCTGATAGCTTTGATGAATCAGCTAATTCATCTTTATAATGACTTTTATTTATTTATTTTTTATGAATTCATGTTTTTTAAAATCTGTACAATTTATACAGTACATGATTAATTTTGCTGGCCTAATTTTACAATGTCAGTGAGTATTATATGGAAGGAGCCAATCATTATTGGCACTTCCTAATATATGCTAACATTCATATTTTCACTGTTTTTAACCGCTGTTATGGTAGCTGGTCACGGGGCCAAAGTCTCTTAAGCCTCCTGGGAAGGTCTTTAGGATGGCTCCGAGTGGATAGGGATTGACCTCTAGGATTTGGATGGGATGACAATTTGGAATGAAACGTTAGGAATCGGGATTTTGCGAGATCTTTTACGAAGGGGATATTTAGATCGTTGTGTAGGGTTTTGTTGGAGACATAAAAGGGAGCATTGACTATTCTACGAAGGACTTTGGATTGGAATGCTTGTATTCGTTGTATGTTTGAGTGTTTTGCTGTTCCCCATAATTCAAGTCCGTAAGTCCAGATAGGTCTGATTATAGTTTTGTATATAGTAAGTTTGTTTTGTGTTGTAAGCTTTGAAGTAGGTCCAAGTAGTCGTCTTAAGAGTCTAAATCTCCTGTTTAGCTCTTGTCTTTTCAATCTTGAGTGTGAGTCTACTGCACATTTCAGGGTTCACTTTAATTTCCCATAAGTGAACATATTCTTATGTTCTGTTATAATGTTCAGTACTATTTTTATGACTTCTAATAATAATTTAATAACGAATGCAGATGAATTATTGCTATCGAATTTAAAACCCTGAATACCAGCTGTAGAGATTGTATTAAAACTCGACAGTCCTGGAGCTAACGTGATTGTGAAGTGACACCGCGGAGACGCCGTATCGAGCTCCGACAAATAGGATGTAGTTATGCAGATCCGTGTAGAGGCTGCTTAACAAGATTACAACCTCATGGGGGAAGTCTTAAATCCGATCACAATTATTGGAGGAGGGATAGTCTCATCGTTGGAGTGGATGGCATTTCTTGGTCGGGATTTAAAGAACTCTAAGCAATTAATATTCATTAAAAGGAGACACGATGGCCTCTAGAGCTAAGGTGTTAGCACTGTGTACCTAAGGTTGTGGGTTGGATTCTCACTACGGATCCTGGCTTTTCGTTCCGAAAAAAGTGAAAAAGAAACGGTCTAGAAAGGGGCGGTAAACTGTAGACAACACATCCCAAAAATCTGTGTTATGCGCGAGGCCTCGGTCACACTTTTTGCAGCGTGATTGAGCGAATTATCGCACTGACGATACTGGTGAAGAAGAATTCAAGTGAAATCTACTTGCACTTACGAAGTTCACACTCTTGCACGGTCGACTCACGGAGGGAGACAAATCGTTTATATATATATATATATATATATATATATATATATATATATATATATACTTAAATAAATATATATATACTTATATAAATATATATATATATATATATATATATATATATATATATATATATATATATATATACTCTCGTAACTTGACCTCTTCCAGATATATATATCCTCTTCTTTTAATAAAGGCCTTATAGGTCACAAAATTGCTTCAAAACTTCATTTAAACCATTTTATTCATGTCCACTAGTTCCTGGCAAACCTGGCCTCTCTTCACTGACAAAATTATCTTATATTTAATAGTCATCACCTAATAAAAAAACAAACAAAAAATAAATTAATTTTTTTTTTTAAATTTTAAGGGAATAATCACCAGACTATGTATAAGTAAAGTGAAGAGAGACCAAGTTTGCCAGGAACTAGTGGACATACATAAAATGGTTTAAATGAAGTTTTGAAGAAATTTTGTGACCTATAAGGCTTGTATTAAGAGAATAGGAAACATATATATATATATAGTCAAACACAACTTTTCGGGTTAAACTTCTATTACTGGTTAACCTATAGATAAAGGGTTATCTGTTTCTTGGCACTGGTCCGGAGCGCCCCAGTGCCAAGAAACATTATACTTTGATTACTTATCAATTGATGAATAGCATATAGTTTGACGGGAACCGTGCTATAATAATTTAATTAATGCGTTAATTTTGATTATACATTATTTAACGCAATAAAATAACTACTTATCTGCCGTGACGAAGCACGGGTATTCAGCTAGTAACTACTTATCTGCCGTGACGAAGCACGGGTATTCAGCTAGTAACTACTTATCTGCCGTGACGAAACACGGGTATTCAGCTAGTAACTACTTATCTGCCGTGACGAAGCACGGGTATTCAGCTAGTAACTACTTATCTGCCGTGACGAAGCACGGGTATTCAGCTAGTAACTACTTATCTGCCGTGACGAAGCACGGGTATTCAGCTAGTAACTACTTATCTGCCGTGACGAAGCACGGGTATTCAGCTAGTAACTACTTGTCTGCCGTGACGAAGCACGGGTATTCAGCTAGTAACTCCTTATCTGCCGTGACGAAGCACGGGTATTCAGCTAGTAACTACTTATCTGCCGTGACGAAGCACGGGTATTCAGCTAATAACTACTTATCTGCCGTGACGAAGCACGGGTATTCAGCTAATAACTACTTATCTGCCGTGACGAAGCACGGGTATTCAGCTAATAACTACTTATCTGCCGTGACGAAGCACGGGTATTCAGCTAATAACTACTTATCTGCCGTGACGAAGCACGGGTATTCAGCTAGTTACTTATTGAGCTAGGCTCTTTTCGAATTATTTCGTACTTCATTAACTCTTTAGTAGGTAATAGTTGTCAATCTTTCGCAAAAGAACGTTGTCAAATTACGATGTGACTAAAAAGATGGATGTGTTTACAATTTTAATTGGCTGTCGCCGTCCACTCGATGGAAATAGATTAGAGTACTGATTAAGATTAGAAGGGTGATGACAGTTGTCGAGATATGATTTAATATTTGCATACCATCGTCATAACTCCTGTCTCCCCCCGCCCTCTCGAGGATTCATGGAGTTTATTAATAAACCCCGGAGGGAGGGGGGGGGGGGGGGGGGTAAGGGGACATATTCTTCTGACAGGTGTTTGAGGAGGCAGGAATTCGCTTAGGCGCTCTTTTAATATATACCAATAATAATTGCATAATAGAGAAAAATGTTATTTTTTGATTTTCAATAAAATCCGTAGCAAGATTAAATTCTTGAAAAGCCTTAAAAAACCAAATGTACGCCACATAAGGTTTGAATAATCTGTTTTAAAACTAATCTAATTTTGCAAAATGCCTCATAAATATTACAAAGAAGGGGAGGATATAAAATGTGTGAGAATCGAAATATAACATTAATAATTTATTGTGTACTCTTCATTTAAACATTTTATTTTTAAAAAATATAGCAAGAAGAATCGAATATTTTGTTAATTGAATATAATTTATTAAATTTATAACTTTCTTGTTTTTAATTTTATAGGTGACTTTTATAATCAACTAGCTGAATACCCGTGCTTCACCACGGCCGATAAGTATTTTTTTTATATTGTGTTAAATAACATATGATCAAAATTAACGCTACCACATAAGTTTGTACAGCTTATTATTGCACAGACTTTAAAGTTACCCAGGAAACACCATGTGGAGGTAACCGTGCTTGTTTCCGTTCGAGAGTAAAAAAAAAAAAAAAAAAAAAAAAATAGAACAACCGCTTAAAAAGTTAGTTAAACAGAGACAAATACACGATGAAAAGCATAAAACTTACAAATTTGAAGTTTTAAGCATTTATCTCTTCGATTGACATCGCCCCACCGAACATTACAACAGAATCTTATTGTAGAGAATTTAGTAACCTTTCGAATAGCCGCCTTCCACTTACTACGAGTTCACAACCGTTTTCGAGATATTTTAGCAAATATATTGAGATCCGAAAACTTTTTATCACCATTCATCCAATTTTTTCCCATATACTTCGTTTCTGAATACCCAAACAGAAAATTAGTTTTGAAAAGTATTTCTATCAATTTTTCTGGTAGATGGCTACAGAACTCGCTTAAAAAATGGTTTCATTCGTTTGCCTACGTTAAGGAATCTTTCGCACAAATTTCGCTCCAAAAACCATGTTCCAGTAAACGGATTCAACTGGTTAATGAACTTGACCTTTTAAATGAGAATGCAGAGTGCTTATTATACTGTTAGCTATTTATTATTCTCTGTATAAAACTCACCTTGAAAAATCCAGCACACCTGAAAAATAAATTTATATTATTAGTCACAAGATAATTGAATAAACATTTACTATTAATAATAATTTAGCCAATATTTTAGTGAAATAAATAATTGTTATTCATGGCTTATTCCACTTTTCTGGCGATCACAGATAAAATCGTATCATCTGAATTGTTTCAATTTAAGAAATCACAATAATTAATATTCTTATTTCTTTAACATATTGTTATGTGTAATATCAAATATAAGAACAATTACGAAATATGAACATATTCCTGAAATTAAAATACTCACACAAACAATAATATTGAGTACATAGATTTATTGCTAATTATATGTTTTTCCAGTCACGCGTTCTTTGAACTGTATAATTTGATTAATACAACTAATGTTATGAAAAGTCAAAGAATAATAAATGTTATCCTATATGAATTGTGAATAAGTGATATAAACTTACCCGTCACATGCAAATATTCCATAATGCTTTCCAGATGAATGATCTTGACAGACTCGACAAGGAATGTCGTACAGAATCCGACCTAAAACATACAACATAAAACATGTTTCAAAATTGTTTATTTTAAATTTAAATGTTAAGCCTCATTGAAAAAGATCTCTTAAAAAATGAGAAAGTTTGTATGTTTTCTTAGATCAATTACTTTTGTAGAAAAATATTTTATTAGACATTACTAATTATTACTAATCTATATATATAAAAATCACGTGTATGTCTGTTTGTCCGTATGTCCTGTTTGTCCGTAGGTCTGATTTTGACCAAACTTGGCACTGAGGTAGGTCTTGACACGGGAAATCTCCTAGGCTGGGGCAAAATAGTCAAATTTTAAAATTCGTACAAAAGGTCCAAAGTTTTGTTCAAGAAGAATTCGTTACTCTGAACCAGTCAGATTCTGACGGCCATTTTGAATCGACAGCCATTTTGAATAATGTCTCAAATTTATTTGTTGATGTTCTTGATGATTAGAATAACTCCAACTCATTGATGACTTTACATCATTATATAATCATGTAATTCGGTTTGTTTCAATTTTATATCAACAGTCACTGTATAACTAAGGAGTGCTGGCCTTTCTTTGATAAGAGCTATCTTACTCGCAGGCTGTGCTGCTGGCCTCTGTCGGCTGTAATATACTCTAGACAGATATAAACAAATTCACACCGTTTGACCGATTTTGACGTAACTGGGTATACAGGTAGATCTTGATACGGGAAGAGTCATAGGCAGAAAGTAGGTGTAGCATGGCACACTGGGTAACAGCTAGTATACAGGTAGATCTTGATACGGGGAGAGTCCTAGTCAGAAAGTAGGTGTAGCATGGCACACTGGGTAACAGCTAGTATACAGGTAGATCTTGATACGGGGAGAGTCATAGACAGAAAGTAGGTGTAGCATGGCATACTGGGTAACAGCTAGTATACAGGTAGATCTTGATACGGGGAGAGTCCTAGTCAGAAAGTAGGTGTAGCATGGCACACTGGGTAACAGCTAGTATACAGGTAGATCTTGATACGGGGAGAGTCATAGACAGAAAGTAGGTGTAGCATGGCACACTGGGTAACAGCTAGTATACAGGTAGATCTTGATACGGGGAGAGTCATAGACAGAAAGTAGGTGTAGCATGGCACACTGGGTAACAGCTAGTATACAGGTAGATCTTGATACGGGAAGAGTCCTAGTCAGAAAGTAGGTGTAGCATGGCACACTGGGTAACAGCTAGTATACAGGTAGATCTTGATACGGGGAGAGTCATAGACAGAAAGTAGGTGTAGCATGGCACACTGGGTAACAGCTAGTATACAGGTAGATCTTGATACGGGAAGAGTCCTAGTCAGAAAGTAGGTGTAGCATGGCACACTGGGTAACAGCTAGTATACAGGTAGATCTTGATACGGGGAGAGTCATAGACAGAAAGTAGGTGTAGCATGGCACACTGGGTAACAGCTAGTATACAGGTAGATCTTGATACGGGGAGAGTCATAGACAGAAAGTAGGTGTAGCATGGCACACTGGGTAACAGCTAGTATACAGGTAGATCTTGATACGGGGAGAGTCATAGACAGAAAGTAGGTGTAGCATGGCACACTGGGTAACAGCTAGTATACAGGTAGATCTTGATACGGGAAGAGTCCTAGTCAGAAAGTAGGTGTAGCATGGCACACTGGGTAACAGCTAGTATACAGGTAGATCTTGATACGGGGAGAGTCATAGACAGAAAGTAGGTGTAGCATGGCACACTGGGTAACAGCTAGTATACAGGTAGATCTTGATACGGGGAGAGTCATAGACAGAAAGTAGGTGTAGCATGGCACACTGGGTAACAGCTAGTATACAGGTAGATCTTGATACGGGGAGAGTCATAGACAGAAAGTAGGTGTAGCATGGCACACTGGGTAACAGCTAGTATACAGGTAGATCTTGATACGGGAAGAGTCCTAGTCAGAAAGTAGGTGTAGCATGGCACACTGGGTAACAGCTAGTATACAGGTAGATCTTGATACGGGGAGAGTCATAGACAGAAAGTAGGTGTAGCATGGCACACTGGGTAACAGCTAGTATACAGGTAGATCTTGATACGGGAAGAGTCCTAGTCAGAAAGTAGGTGTAGCATGGCACACTGGGTAACAGCTAGTATACAGGTAGATCTTGATACGGGGAGAGTCATAGACAGAAAGTAGGTGTAGCATGGCATACTGGGTAACAGCTAGTTATGTAGTAAAAATATTACGTCGTTGACAAACACGCAAAATTAATCACCAAAAGAAATAGGCAATTAGACGTTGGCTTCACCAGGGGTAATATTATCTAGAAACTTTTATTTTACAAGTTTTGCTTGATATTCAAGAGCATTTATCTGGCGGAAAATTTTTTAAATATGCCTCTATACTAACTATCAACGGTCCTCCATCAAAACATTTCATAATTAAACACCAATGTTTTTATCTTTATTACTAGAAATTATGAAAAAAAAAAATTAAAAAAAAAATATTAACACTTGAGTACATTAAAATTAAAAGTCAATTTTCTTCAAACTATCTTTCAAATCAGTCGGTGTGCTAGATCCTTCAATTTCTACCCGATCAACTTAAAATTTTCAACTGCAGCTTTCTTATGATATTTGCTAGTAATCTACGTAGGACTTTTCCATTCATTGAATTATATCCATTTACGATAGATTTGTCAATAGAATATGAAGAATTGTTTACCATTTTCGAAAACATTAATATTTCTTGAAACTTCCGCGTAGTTTACTAGATTTTAAATTCTTCTTTTAAAATAATTATACTTATTTATTGTTCTAGATTAAAAATTGCCGCCTGCAGACTATCGCCCGTGAAATTTTGGGTCCCCGTTCGTCAGACACAGCGCCGCCATTTAGAAGAATTGTTTTAGAAGAATTTAAACTTTTTTTGGGGGGATAGTTTGACATCCTATATACATAAATCTTATGACATAAAGAATTGAAAAATATTTGTTTATTTATTCATAAATTGTAGAAAATTACTTTGATTTTTGATCACCCAAAGTAGTAATAGTCCTTGAAGCAGCTATCGTGTTTTGAGGCAACCGAAAATAAAACCTTTAGTCAAGGCTTGTTGTCATAAGCAGAATACTTTTTCAACACAATAATTCATCCTGACATTTGAAAGGCTCTAACATTCAGCTTACACATTTCGATTCAGCTTGACACAAGCCATTCACACACCGTGTGTATATTTTTAACATAATATTTCACCTTTGTAAACAATACCTTCAAAGCGAGAAAATGAAAAGTCAATAATTTTTGAGATTTTATGCATTTCCGTGCTATTTGATGAACAAATAGCACGGAAATGCATAAAATTAGAAAATATATCTACTACTGAAAGTCCATATTTGAATTGTGGCAATAGTTTAAAAAGAAAAAGAGAATCAAGTGGTGGATCGGAGGAAATAACTAATTACATAAAAAGAACTAAAATAAAGCAAGCAAAAATTGATGATTTTTTCAGCAAGGGAATTCGAACGGAGAAGGACAAAGATATATTGAGAGAAAGGACAACGCCATACAATAATCATATTTATGAACAATTAGGCAGAAAAAGATGTAAGGTTTTAAAAGATCAGGATACAGAACCATGCCGTTATTTTGGCTTCAATTATAACCCAATAATTTCCAACAAAATAAGACATATTTGTAAAGATATAGGCAGGATATCTTGGAAATATGACAACAGAATAAAAAATAGCTTTAGTCATATTAAAGATAAATTAAAATTAAAAGAAACTAAATACAATATCTACAAAATTAACTGCAATAGCTGCAATAAATCATATATAGGGGAATCGGAACAGTTACTTAGAAAACTAATTAAACAGCATGCGCAAAGTATTGATAAAGGAGAGGAAGACAGCGTTGGCTTATCATGCTATAAAATATAAACATAGTTTCGATTTTGAAAATATTAGCACATTAGGTAAAGAAAGAAATAGATTGAAAAGAAGAATAAAGGAAAATATCCATATCATAAAAAATAGGGAAAAAGTGGTAAATAAAAAAACGGAAATACTACATTTAAATACTATTTTTATTAACTTATTTGACAAAAAGTAAAATTATGTTTTTATGTTGAAGGTGGGAAGATGGTTTTAATTGTTAGGACTATATTTCTTCTGGAAATTCATTTTTAAACATTTTTAAATGTATGACATATCGATTATCGATCAGCTGTTTATTTTTCGCCATATTGAATTCTTTCAGACCATGATCATTCTAGACGTGGCCGTACTGGTGGAAGGTTATCCTCCTCAGGTGTAGGCTGTAAGTTTTATTTTTGTAATTTTTCCCCTGAAGAGGCACCAATAAAGGTGTGAAACATGTAGGGATGAAATAAAGTTGGTGATACTGAGTGTTGAAGATTTTATTTGTTCACCTTCCGCCGTCCACGAAGATAATAATTTTTTGTTACCTGTAATAAATGTAAATATACACTCTAAATCAGGGTAGGCCATGTAAAAATGTACTAATATCAGGTGAGCCGTACATACGAAAATAAAAGAACAAATTATAAAAAAATATTTTATTACCTAACAAATAATGTGACAATTTTTTGGTATTTTAATTGAGATTTTTTTTTTAATATTAACGGATAATTTAGTCAAAAAGCATTTTCATTTCAACCGTCTATTCTACAAACGTTTAAAATATTGACAGATAGAAACGTCTTCGAATGAGCCGCATGCGGTCCATAGGCCACGTGTTGGGCATGCTTGGCTCTGTATTAATATATTGTAGGTTAGTTCTGTACGTTGGTTACAGAACAAAAAAATTTTATCGTCCGGATACATGCATAAAGGCTAGTTTACGCGACCCGATATCGGTAGGCTAAATCGGACCCGATCTACGTCGGCCCTGAAATCAGATGGTGGACATCTGGTTCCAGGTCATGTTTTGGGGTGGCTGCTAGGGGAGGGAGACCGGGGGAAGATTTCGAGAGGTAGGGGGGGGGGGGGGGAGACCACGCCCTCGTAGCATTCATCTACTATATACCTGCTTGAGCAGTATCTTCTATTTCTTCCTTGATTTCTCGCACAGGGCCAATGCAGTTACTGCTACGCCAACAGCTCGCTGTTTAGATAATTACAGAGCCGTCTTGTCATATAAACACTCTTTCATATCATTTTTGATTAGTTAGGGAAGCATTTAAGCCCGTAACAAGTGATTAAAAAAAATGTTAAAGGTACGAAGACAGGTATAGTTGGGATTCGGCTAGGAGAAAAACGTCAGACTTTCAAAAAGAAATCTGTATTTTGGACGTTTCGACTGCAACAATGGCAGCCTTCTTCAGCTAAAAAATATATACAACTTATAAGTAAAGAAAATGTACAACTAGTAAGTAACAGACAGGCAGAAATGAGCGGAGTATATATATATCAATACAATAAATTTTAACCAATCTTATTTTTAAAAACAATGAAAATACGGTAGTTGGAAAGAAAACAGGATGTAGAAAGTGTTAGTAAAAACAGTACAAAAAAAAATTAAACAGTAAAAACAACGCACATTTTTTATGTAGTGAAAAACAAAATATATTTTATAAGTGAATACAAATTTACAGTGTTATAAATTGTATTCACTTATAAAATAGATTTTGTTTTTCACTACATAAAAAATGTTCGTTGTTTTTACTGTTTAATTTTTTTTTGTACTGTTTTTACCTACAAGTTCTACATGCTGTTTTCTTTCCAACTACCGTATTTTCATTGTTTTTTAAAAATAAGATTGGTTAAAATTTATTGTATTGATATATATACTCCGCTCATTTCTGCCTGTCTTTTACTTACTAGTTGTACATTTTCTTTACTTATAAGTTGTATATATTTTTTAGCTGAAGAAGGCTGCCATTGTTGCAGTCGAAACGTCCAAAATACAGATTTCTTTTTGAAAGTCTGACGTTTTTTCTCCTAGCCGAATCCCAACTATACCTCTCTTCGTACCTCTACAGCGGCTAACTATCTCCATCTACACTAAAATCTTAAAGGTAACATCACCCCTTCAAGCCAAAGCGTAATTGTTAAATTATTTTATTACAGTTTTTTTTCCAAATTTTCCAGAATGGGTTTTACATTTAAATTTATTTAAAACATTATCAAATAGCAAATAACTTTTGCTTCGATTCTTAAAATGAAAAAAAAAAAAATTAAAGCCAAAATTATGAACACGTCCACTCTCAGGAACAGCCTAATCTTAGCATGTTTCCGTCCTGATAAATGCAATTAAAAAAAAAATTCTTATCTTCGTGGACGGCGGAAGGTGAACAAATAAAATCTTCAACACTCAGTATCACCAACTTTATTTCATCCCTACATGTTTCACACCTTTATTGGTGCCTCTTCAGGGGAAAAAGATACAAAAATAAAACTTACAGCCTACACCTGAGGAGGATAACCTTCCACCAGTACGGCCACGTCTAGAATGATCATGGTCTGAAAGAATTCAATATGGCGAAAAATAAACAGCTGATCGATAATCGATATGTCATACCTTTAAAAATGTTTAAAAATGAATTTCCAGAAGAAATATAGTCCTAACAATTAAAACCATCTTCCCACCTTCAACATAAAAACATACTTTTACTTTTTGTCAAATAAGTTAATAAAAATAGTATTTAAATGTAGTATTTCGTTTTTTTTATTTACCACTTTTTTCCTATTTTTTATGATATGGATATTTTCCTTTATTCTTCTTTTCAATCTATTTCTTTCTTTACCTAATGTATATAGGGGGAATCGGAACAGTTACTTAGAAAACGAATTAAACAGCATGCGCAAAGTATTGATAAAGGAGAGAATAAAACAGCGTTGGCTTATCATGCTATAAAATATAAACATAGTTTTGATTTTGAAAATATTAGCACATTAGGTAAAGAAATAAATAGATTGATAAGAAGAATAAAGGAAAATATCCATATCATAAAAAATAGGAAAAAAGTGGTAAATAAAAAAACGGAAATACTACATTTGAATACTATTTTTATTAACTTATTTGACAAAAAGTAAAAGTATGTTTTTATGTTGAAGGTGGGAAGATGGTTTTAATTGTTAGGACTATATTTCTTCTGGAAATTCATTTTTAAAAGTATGACATATCGATTATCGATCAGCTGTTTATTTTTCGCCATATTGAATTCTTTCAGACCATGATCATTCTAGACGTGGCCGTACTGGTGGAAGGTTATCCTCCTCAGGTGTAGGCTGTAAGTTTTATTTTTGTATCTTTTTCCCCTGAAGAGGCACCAATAAAGGTGTGAAACATGTAGGGATGAAATAAAGTTGGTGATACTGAGTGTTGAAGATTTTATTTGTTGACCTTCCGCCGTCCACGAATATAAGAATATTGAGAAAAGGGTCAGTTGAAGAATAATTAAAAAAAAACAAAAAAAAAAAAAACAACAACAAAAAGTTGTTAAAAAGGAAAAACTAAAATTTTTGAAGTTTCTAGCACTTATTTCCCCGTTTGACATCGCCTAATCGAAAATAGCTTCAGAACCATTTCTGCAGAAAATGTATTATGCTTCCGAATGGTCACCTTCCATTTCGACGTATTTATAACCCTTTTCGAGATTTAAAGAAAATATACAAAGAACTTTTCATGTCGATTAATAAAATATTATGTAAGTTGAAGGTGATGGTAGGGAATGATCAACGGACTTTTGAAGTTACAGGCAAGAGTTAATCCCCAAAATTGTTTAAAACATTAAATTATATTTGCGATGTTTCGAACATTTTTAGGTCCATCATCAGGAATCTAATATTAATTTGTGTTTGGGTCTATTATAATTTTTAAATTTCATATACAATTCATGGGGGGGGGCCTGTCCCACATTGAGATGTAATAACTTTACCAACATTTCCAAAATGTCATCGTTAACTCTTTCCAAGGTGTCCCCTAATCCTTAATCTGAGCGCAAAAAGTGTGTATACCTAATGTTGGAAGGATGGGACATCACCATATTCACGTGAAATTAAATAATGTGTTCATAATGGCTTCTTCACGCTAAAGGAAATGTATTGGTTTTGACTTAGAAATCAGAAAAAATAGACCTAAATAATATTTGTTTTTAAAACAACAGGGCACCATTTTAAAGCTTATTAAATAAGGCAATTTTTGAGGCGGAGGCAAACCGCTAAGTCTACAAATAGCTGATTAAGTAAATATTGAAGGAGTTAAGAAAACCCTAATAACAATAGTTCACATCTATATGGCTTTTAGTGTAGCTCCTAATTTACATGACAACATTTCAATAACTGGTGTTTCTTATTGGAAATTTAATGTAGATTCTAAAAATGTGGTCGGTCGTCATTTACGATACATAGACCAGAAATCCGGAAAACACAGTTTTTCAAAAGAAAACCCAATAGTTTTGAAAATAGACAGAAGTTTGAATAGCTCTGCTACATGTTGAGATAGGACGCTTATTTCTGCGTCCCTGAACTACAAATGAGGTGCAGAATAAACCCTTAAAGTTATGACATCTCAATGTGGGACACCCTGTATTTAGGTCCATAAAGATTGAATTTTGAGAGTGAACGTTAAATCAGGATAAGAATACTATATTCACATTGAAACGAAATATTACTTTTCTATATATAATTCTTCTTTAACTCCAAATGTAACTATAATTTAAATATATTTATTTAGATGAATTTCCTGCTCACGGATATAGAGAGGAAACACGCTAAAACCTATACTGTATTACTAAAGCTCTTTCCTCCCCCCCCCCCTCTAGTTAATCATGGAATGCTTTAAGAGCGATATAGATCCTGTAGCCTAAACTACTTGGACACGCACCGGCTACATCCGCCCACTCCAGCAGGTTCTATCTTCAACCTCTCCTCCTACTTCCTGGGGACTTGAATGGACAATACTCCAAGTAGGAAGTGGGTATCCTCTAGTAGCTAGCAGGTTCCTCATTTCCGCAAGGATAGCATACAATGGTGTGTTCACCGATTTTTTCTTGATGATTCTACATAGAAAAATAGTCGACACCTGTCCAAGAGTTTCGTCCAATGCGCCGAAATAGAATAAATTATGTTGAAAAAGCTTCATTTTATATAAGAGTTTAGGAAATTATATCGACATGATTCTTTCTCCAATTCATTTGTTTTAGAGAATAGATTAAAGAACAAATACAATCGTTAAACAATTATTTATGATTGGTCAAATAAATGTAAAAATATGCTGACGCTTGTAGTAAACTAACATTATGCATTCCTTTTATGCCAAAAATAATAGCAGATTTAAAATCAGCACCCTAAGAAATTCTAATGAGATGAAAATCATGAAACACAAAAAATAATACTTTTTTCCTCTTCGGTATTGGAGGGAAAAAGTATTATTTTTTTGTTTTCCATGATATTTACCTTATTAGAATTTTTTTGGGGTGCTGATTTTAAATCTGCTATTATTTTTGGTATAAAAAAAATGCATAATGCTAGTTTACTACAAGTGTCAGCATATTTTTACATTTATTTTCGAAATAGAAATTCCAATGTACTTTGCTGGCAGAGAAGGAAGATCTTTAGTAAAATTAAATACGTCCAGTTCCTTCATATCATTTTCTAAACTCGATATATAAAATAAAGAACTTTCAACCTATTTTATTTTATTTCTCGGCTCCTAAGGGTGGGTTTACACTAGGATAGTTATTGCAGGATATTTATATCAGAGAGAAATTCTGACTAATGTAAACCATGTAGAATTTATGTCTGACATATTATATTAAACCTATTGCAGAATATTTATATCAGAGAGAAATTCTGACTAATGTAAACCATGCAGAATTTATGTCTGACATATTATATTAAACCTATTGCAGAATATTTATATCAGAGAGAAATTCTCACTAATGTAAACCATGTAGAATTTATGTCTGACATATTATATTAAACCTATTGCAGAATATTTATATCAGAGAGAAATTCTGACTAATGTAAACCATGCAGAATTTATGTCAGAAATAAATTCTACAGGGTTTACATTAGTCAGAATTTCTCTCTGATATGAATATCCTTCAATAACTATCCTAGTGTCAACCCACCCTAAGGCGCATTGGACGGAACGCTCGGACGGGTGTCGACTATTTTCGATGCATAATAACCAGAAATTAATTGACCAAATCGGTGACCTCACTTCTGTATACTCTCCTTGTTAGCTATTTTTATTGCTCCCGTATTTATTATCCAAACAATAATGTTATTTTGTCGTTTTAATATGTTCATTATGTTTTCAGAAATAAATAGTTTCAAAAAGAACTACTATGAATTATTTTAGTGCCAACGCTCCAAGGTTTTAGAAACCTAATTGTTTTATAGCCAAAAATATTAGGAGCAAGTTGGCAACACCCGTTACTGTTTCCGCATGATTTTATTCATGTACTAATTTCTCCAGCTGACTTATCACAACCACATCAGAGTTCTGACAGCTAATGTGTTTATATATAATGTTCTAAAGAAGAAAGAGGGTTTTGTATAGAAGTCGTCCACCTGTGTAGTTAGCGCACCCCGCCCATCCATTGTGCGCAGATAGAATGGCTCTATTCTTGCGCAGCCCTAGTATAATTACTACCCTGAATAATGAAACCGTTTATTCGCTCTATTATTCGCTTGTTATTCAGGTTGCCATTAAACTGTTACTTACTGCATTATCTGCAATGAGACTCTGACAGTTAAACATATACATACAAACTGCAGACAACTCATTAAAATATGTCCCACGAATTATTGACAGAAGGTAGCCCACACGTCCATAGGCTACTCAAATATTTGATAAACACACAGTTATGGGGTCTCCTGTGGTCTAGTCGCTAGAGCCTTAGATTCATAAACGGGAGATGGTGGGTTCGATCCCCACCGGCGACAGGAATTTTCTCATCCCACGGCTCGTTGGGAAAATTCCTCGCTGAACCCTGGATGTCGGCGCTAATGGCCTAGATGTTGATGCACCGTAAAAAAAAAAAAAAAAAAAAAAAAAAAAAAAAACACAAAGTTATACCCCAAGCTGTAACTAATTTATTGACGACTATTTCAAAATTTTATTTTCAAATATAATTATAACTTTAGTTTTATTATTATTTTTTTTTTTTTTTACTTTCTTCTTTTTCGCGTTTTCGTTAATATTTAAGTTCCTAATTTATTTATTTACCATTTGTTTGTTTTGTTTTTTCTTTTGTTTATTTTTTGACGTACCTAATGAGTTTGTCGCCAATGTCGCGGAACTCAACATTCAAATAAATAAAGAAATTTCATTTATCTGTATATACTTATTGCTTCTTCTTGATATTTTTCCTCTAATGGTTGACATCTTCAATTTGGCTTCATTGAAACCTTGTTCATTCCGCTCAAACAAATATGTGTTCCTTTTCTAAGTATTTATTTAATTTATATAGTTCCGCAACTTAGGTGACAAACTCTAGAGTGCCCCCTACACTTTATTAGAGCAAAAATTGTGTGTACCAAAGTGTGGAAAGGATGGGACATCACCATTATCTTGTGAAATTAAAGAATGTTTTCAGAATGGCTCCTTCACGCTAAAGCACATTTAGTGGTTTTGACCACAAAGAAAAAAAAGAAAAAAATAGATTCAAATAATTTTTCTTTCTAAAACAAAAAGTTACATTTAAAGCTCATTAGATACACCAACTTTTAATACAAAATAAGGCAACTTTTAAGAAGGAGGTAAACCTCAGGGCCTTCAAATAGCTGATTAAAAAAGGTTGAATAATTTAAGAAAACCCAAATATCAATGGTTCACATGTATAGCTATACATTTTAAATTAGAAGCTATACATTTTAGTATAGCTTCTAATTTACATGGAAATATTTTAGTATAGCTTCTAATTTACATGGAAATATTTTAGTATAGCTTCTAATTTACATGAAAATATTTTAGTATAGCTTCTAATTTACATGGAAATATTTTAGTATAGCTTCTAATTTACATGGAAATATTTTAGTATAGCTTCTAATTTACATGGAAATATTTTAGTATAGCTTCTAATTTACATGGAAATATTTTAGTATAGCTTCTAATTTACATGGAAATATTTTAGTATAGCTTCTAATTTACATGGAAATATTTTAGTATAGCTTCTAATTTACATGGAAATATTTTAGTATAGCTTCTAATTTACATGGAAATATTTTAGTATAGCTTCTAATTTACATGGAAATATTTTAGTATAGCTTCTAATTTACATGGAAATATTTTAGTATAGCTTCTAATTTACATGGAAATATTTTAGTATAGCTTCTAATTTACATGGAAATATTTTAGTATAGCTTCTAATTTACATGGAAATATTTTAGTATAGCTTCTAATTTACATGGAAATATTTTAGTATAGCTTCTAATTTACATGGAAATATTTTAGTATAGCTTCTAATTTACATGGAAATATTTTAGTATAGCTTCTAATTTACATGGAAATATTTTAGTATAGCTTCTAATTTACATGGAAATATTTTAGTATAGCTTCTAATTTACATGGAAATATTTTAGTATAGCTTCTAATTTACATGGGAATATTTCAATAACGATTGTTTCTTATCGGAAATTTAATGTATATTCTAAAAATATGGTTGTTAATTAGGATAATTTATTCAGAAATACCGGAAACACGGTTAATTATTAAAAAAAAAAAACAGTATGGAAAATAGACAGAACTAAGAGTAGCTCTGCATCATGTTGAGATAGCTCGCCGATGTTTTCCGTAAGCACGTAGAATTTCGTCTTCGAGTCGTCTTAAACGGATTTTATAAGACCAATTTCTTCCAGATGGCGAACAACTATTGAGTAGTCAACACCAACTATTGAGTAGTCAACACCAACTATTGAGTAGTCAACACCAACTATTGAGTAGTCAACACCAACTTCTCTCGTTATGTCCCGAGTAGTTTTGCGATGGTTTTCTTCTACCAAAGTCCTCAGTTGGTCTTGATCAACAACAGAAGGCCTACCGCAACCTTGTTTTCAAGATCAAGATCTCCAAGATGAAATGTTTGTAACCATCGCTGCATTGTACATCCACTGATGCTTCCTTCACCCCAAACAACATTGGTGTTACTCGCGGTTTAAGCCGTACTTTCCGAGGTACTTACTCAAATATAACACAAACTAAACTAACCTCTGACGAAAAACAGCATTAATAACCATTGCTTATAATCCAGAAACTAGACGTTAGATTATCTTTGTTTACTTGGCAAGAACTTGCCTGAACAAAATGAATACTAAAAACCTCCATTACTTTTGCACCAAGCAAATACATACCTATTTTCTTTTGTAAATTATAAAATACGTTACTAAAATTTATGCTGCACATTTCCTTAATTTGTATTCAGATTTCGTTCAACGGAAACAAAAAAAAAGCAACACTTTTACTCTTTGTTATTAGAGATAACCAAAATCTAAATGTAGAACAACAATATTGATAAGCATACAATGGTATAACTACATATCTGCCGCAGGCTTGGCCTGAAGCTACGGTAGGGATGGTCGTGAGAACTTCACCATATGCCGGCAGATGGCATGTCAGGTACACCAGATCATCATGTCCCATATATCACCATATCCAATCTAGAAAATGCTTCACACTAGTGATTTCACATTATCATGGTTTTTGTAATTGTAGTTCAAATTGCAAGAATAAATATGCAAGCCTCATAGAAATTAATTTATAGAAAACACAGAAGACATTATTGTTCATGGTGAATATAAACATATATAATAGTTGAATTTTCCTGTTTAATTGTTGTTATTTCTTGTTTATTTCTACTTATTTAAATATCATAATAACAAGAAAAGTTAATAATAGCTATGTAACTATAAAAGAAAAGTCACTCTTTTTCATTCAAATGTATTTTTTCCCCATCAGTTGGCCTCATTTATAGTCTAATTTTAAATTAGCTTATACAGCAAACCATTATCTGTAGATTTAAACGATTTTTTTACTAAGATTTCGAGTATATATATATTTATATATATATATACAAAATAATAAATACATTTGTCTAACTCAGATTCTTTTATTTTTTTATATATTTGATTAATAAATAATAAATTGTATAAATAGGTTTATATGTAATACAATATAATCAGATGTATTATTAATCGTATAATTTCATATATATATATATGCACAATTTTAATTGTATAATTGTATTGGGCAAATCCAATTGCAGATTTTTAAAAAATAAATAAATGAGCTGTTTTAAACTACGTTTTAGCACTTTCCTCCGAAGGAAAGTAGCTATTGAGATTGCACTTATGGCGGAATTTTTGAAAAATTTCTTCAAATCTTTATCGATCCTACCTAGTACACACCGAAAATGAACGATTGAACGAGTTCGTTAACCACTAAAGTCGGTCCACCGGAAGGGGGGGGGGGGGGGGGTTTACCCCGAACCCAAAACACTAATTTGACTATGTCAGCCGTAATATTTGTTATATTTCAACGAAACTTGGTATTCGTAGTGGTAATATAGAGAGAAAAGTGAGATATAAAAATGAACTAAATCGGTTCATTAGAGGGGGGGGGGGTTTTCTCCGGACCCAAATTCCTAATATACTCATACCGGTCGTAATTTCTGCTGTATTGTAACGAAACGCGGTATGCGTCGTGGGTAACTCATGAGAAAGAAGTGTTGTAAAATTGAGCTGAATCGGACAATCGGAAAGCGGGGGTTTAATTTGTAATATATTTCAATAGAAAAGCCCGTCAGACGTAGGTTCAGAAAGCCGCCGCAAGGAGCGCTTTCTACCACTAGAGTGACTGTATCCTGTTCCTGCGTTAGATCAAAATACGATAATATGAGGTTTTTTGTTTTTATTACGTAGTGTAATAGGTACCATGTGTAAACATAACTCTGGAAGCAAATTAATAATTGATCAGTTACTCATTACAAATTTAAAAGAGAACTATTCATGTTTTTATTTTATTTATGTAGGATATTTTAAGCAAATTGTTCTGGAAAGCAGTCTACACTACCCAAATTCTGAGGAAAGTGCTTAGTTATGCCGCTCCTGCGTGACGGACTTTTTCAAATATAAATTAGGTTGTAGTTTTGCCAAAGTTTCGGATTGAATTTCTATGAGAGATGGGGCATCTTTCAAACCAGACAAAGAAAAAAACCCTGTTGGTTGGACCGAGACTTCTTGTTCCATTGCCGTGATGAAGGCTGGACAATCAACATGATACGTTGACAAAAATACAAACATTTATCAAGAAATTAAGTTTTATTGAGCTATTACGACATATCCCCGAGAATGTTTTAAAGTTTCAATTTTTTGTTGTACCCTATATTTGACTTCTGTATAATTCTTCGTGCTCTGAGATATTTAATTCACTCAATTTAGAAGATTAACGACTTATGAAAAATCAAAATGCATGTTTGAGATTCATAGAAAAAGGTGTATGGAACCAGAAGTGTCAAGATCCGAGGTGACAAGATGAAGTAGCAGGCAACGC
The DNA here is from genome assembly GCA_946811695.1 of Gonocerus acuteangulatus. Taxonomy (NCBI): domain Eukaryota; kingdom Metazoa; phylum Arthropoda; class Insecta; order Hemiptera; family Coreidae; genus Gonocerus; species Gonocerus acuteangulatus. The sequence continues at coordinate 7,135,313 of OX328123.1, read as the reverse complement.
TCGCAATGTGCTTCAAGTCCGGAACTACGTTTGTATAATGTTGGTTTGTATATAAACTTGTTCTGCAAGTTATTAATAATACATACACATGATTAGTAAGAGAGAATCTATGAATTACTAGTAGATCCATATTAAATAAGGATTTAAGCAGAAACCATTTAGTAGTACACGTTCTATCTTTCTAGGAAGCCTAGCTCTTAGTCGAGATCCGTAACGGACAAATTGATTTCGTAAACAAATCTAAAACCTTTTATGCTTAGTAACTGTACCATATTTAAAGCTCCTTAATGCAATAAAACAAACTAAAACGATTATTTGGTAAAGTTATATAAATAAAGATAAAAAATGTCACATACATAAAATAATAAATGTCTTGCAAAATGAGCGGAAATCCTATTTTTTTACAATAACAATTATAACAATATAAGAGTAGATACATGTATGAATTACAATTGTGCCAAAATAGCGACACCAATAATTTAGACCAATTTATTAATCCACACCACCAAGAATGCTAAAGATGCCTAGAATAATCAAAAGTTTTAAATACTGAATTTTAAGTTTGTTTTTTTTTTTTTGTTTTTTTTTTAATTTATGTTATTTATTTAAATTTTAACGTCCATTTATTATTAACTACGAATTTTAGGACGGGTTATCTATAGGTTACCACCCTTTTCTAGCCAGGATAGGGGTGATGCCTTTTCTTTTTTCAAAAGAAAAGCCACCGCCCCTAGTGGGAATCGAACCCACGACCTTTGGCACGGAGTGTTAAGAGCTCACGCCTTAACCCTCACGGCTACCGGGTCTCCTTATGTTATTTATTTTTGGAAATTGCTCAACTAAAATTGGGCAAATCTTAATCTCCTCCCGCTGTTAAATTAATATAAATTTTAACGTCCATTTATTTAACTAACAATTTTAGGACGGGTTATCTATAGGTTACCATACTTTTCTAGCCAGGATAGGACTGATGCCTTTTCTTTTTTTCTAAAGAAAAGCCACCACCCCATAGTGGGAATCGAACCCACGACCCTTGGCATGGAGTGTTAAGTGCTCACGCGTTAACACTCGCGGCCACCGTGCCTCCAACATAAAAAATGTTAATAAATAAAATGACCCAGTCTCTCGTCGTCTATTAAAAGTTAACAAGTAAACGCTCACCGGTTTCTGCAACGGTTATGCTTTAGAAGCGGTGCGAGAGTATGCGCGCCGATTCACAAATAGAAGAGTGCTTATTCGACGAAGCTGGAGAGATTTCCAGCGAAATGTAGCAGGAAGAAGTTAGGGGTTGGGTTCTAGAAATTCCTTCCAAATAAAATATAAAGGCATTTTAAATTATCAGAGGTAAAGAGGATTCTTCAGGAAAGATTGCTGCTAATATCGCTGTTCGTTTTATGAAGTTGTTAATTTTGAAGCAAAAGAACGAAGATATGTATCTAGTGCAAACAATTTAGCATACTGGACACAGAAAAGCTTTCCATTAGTAGAACCGTTTTTTTAATTGTACGATTTTATATAAACTTACTTAACTTACTTAACTTTTAATAGACTACGAGAGACTGGGTTATTTCATTTATTTCCATTTTTTACGTTATCGTCTATTTAATGTAATGCTTGATTTTCTGCTAGAGGGCAACATTTTACGTTATCATCTATTTAATGTAATGCTTGATTTTCTGCTAGAGGGCAACATTTTACGTTATCGTCTATTTAATGTAATGCTTGATTTTCTGCTAGAGGGCAACATTTTACGTTATCATCTATTTAATGTAATGCTTGATTTTCTGCTAGAGGGCAACATTTTACGTTATCATCTATTTAATGTAATGCTTGATTTTCTGCTAGAGGGCAACATTTTACGTTATCATCTATTTAATGTAATGCTTGATTTTCTGCTAGAGGGCAACATTTTACGTTATCGTCTATTTAATGTAATGCTTGATTTTCTGCTAGAGGGCAACATTTTACGTTATCGTCTATTTAATGTAATGCTTGATTTTCTGCTAGAGGGCAACATTTTACGTTATCATCTATTTAATGTAATGCTTGATTTTCTGCTAGAGGGCAACATTTTACGTTATCATCTATTTAATGTAATGCTTGATTTTCTGCTAGAGGGCAACATTTTACGTTATCGTCTATTTAATGTAATGCTTGATTTTCTGCTAGAGGGCAACATTTTACGTTATCATCTATTTAATGTAATGCTTGATTTTCTGCTAGAGGGCAACATTTTACGTTATCGTCTATTTAATGTAATGCTTGATTTTCTGCTAGAGGGCAACATTTTACGTTATCGTCTATTTAATGTAATGCTTGATTTTCTGCTAGAGGGCAACATTTTACGTTATCGTCTATTTAATGTAATGCTTGATTTTCTGCTAGAGGGTAACATTTTAAGAAATAACTAAATTAAATAGATTATAACATACAAAAAAAAGTTGTAAATAAATAAAATGACCCAGTCTCTAGTTGTCTAGTAAAACTTAACAAAAATACTCGCCGATTAAGCACTCTTCTATTTGTGAATCAGCGCGCATACTCTTGCACAGCTTCTAAAGCATTACCGTTCCAGAAACCGTACGCGAAAACTATATCACCATCAAGAGATAGAATTTTAGTAATTGGTTTCTTGAAAGAAGTAGCAATGACAATTTTTTTCATTGAATATTTTGAATAAGTAAGTACAAAAATGAAAATTTGTTTCGTTTCTTGTTTTGAGATTTTCTCCAAAGCGAAGCAAAAACCAGCAAATCTCTAAAGGACTTTTTGCCTTAGTTTTTCGGTCCCCTACACGCTCCTGAAGTTTTGCCAAATTCGGGACACCCGGTATATTTTATTTACAGAATATTACAGTTTACAATACATTTTATTATTCAATCTGATACAAGTATTTTGCCTCCGCCGCAGGGATCCCCAGTTCTCAGCCAAATACCTTCTTAGGGTGGGTTTACATCTGACACTTCTCGCAGGAAATATATGTCAGTTGTCGGATAGATATTCTCTTGAAGGTTTACATACTGACAGAAATAGCTAGACATTTATGTCATGGATATGTATAGGACAGTTCTGGATTTGTTCTAATTTGCGATAAATTCACCAAAAGCACAAATAATCAGTGTTTACATCTGTTGGTATAGAAGTTTTTTTTGTTTTCTTTTTGGCGCGTCGACGTCTAGGCCATTAGCGCCTGGTATAGAAGTGTCGACAATACAGCTAGCGGGGGTCTCCCGTGGTCTAATGGCTAGCGCCTTGGATTCATAAGCGGGAGATGGTGGGTTCGATTCCCAACCTCCGGCAGGAATTTTATCATCCCACGGCTCGCTGGTAAAATTCCTTGCTGCACCCTGGATGTCGGCGCTAATGACCTAGATGTAGATGCGCCGTAAAAAAAAAAAAAAAAAAAAAAAAAAAAAAAAAAAAAAAAAAAAAAAATAAATAAAATAAAAAAAATACAGCTAGTAGGCAAGATATTTATCTCTGAAATTAAATTCTTCTCGTAAAAATTTGTGTTTACACCTGGTGGTATAGAAGTGTCGACAATGCAGCTAGTAGCCAAGATATTTATCTCTGAAATTAAATTCTTCTCGTAAAAATCTGTGTTTACACCTGGTGGTATAGAAGTGTCGACACTTATAGTTCGTGATAGAAATATATATCTCAGACATAAATTGCTCATGGTTTACACTAGTCGCAATTTCTGCCTGATATAAATTTCCTGCAATAACTAGCAAGTGTAAACCCACCCAAGGATTCTTCTTATGATTATCATGGGGGTACATTTACTTATATCATATCTGTTATTCAAACACGGTACACTTTATAATATTTCCCACTTTCTACGATACTAGAAGGAAGATTTAACTGTTGGCCTTTCCTAAGAACATTAGGACACGGGGCTTAGGAATTCCCTGTTCACCTTTGGGGGCTTTCAACCCCATCAGCGTCCTGTCGGGTAACTTCACATTATTAACTTTTGAAAGTTAAATCAATCATTCTATCATACCATAGTTGTTTTTTAATGATGTCACACCTGCAACGAAAAGAGTGTTGCTTAGAAAAAATAGGTGGACGTCTGGAAATGGTTTTATTCATTGAAATAGGCAAAATATATCAATAATTTTATGTTTGCTACAATTTCTGAGTTTAGGTAGAGCCATGATGTAAATGAATTAGCCATAAATTAGAATTTATGCAAAAGTGGAAAAATGTGGTGTTTTTTTAGTAACTTTTCTTCAAAACGTCTAGGTCGAGTTAAAACCACTTGGTACTCAATTGATGCAGAATTTAATGATCTAAATGTTTGGTAATAGTGAACGTTGCAATTAAATGCTTTCTTCTTTAGAGGAAATTAAAAAAAAAAAAAAAGATAGGAAAAGATTGAATAAATCGAGGTTTCCCCCCAAATAATTGCTTTGGCTCAGATAAGAAATTGAGGCAAAAGATATTTCTTCGATTCAAATGCAAAGTATCGAATTTGAAAAAACGCATTTTTCATTTTTAATCTTTACTAATTAAACCCTTCACAATGACCCTAACATTCCATTTGTCCTTGACCTTGCTAAAACCCGTTTCCAAATGTTCCACTCCAAATTGTTCTACCATCCTAATCCTGAAGGTCTATCTTTATCGTCCCGATCCCAACCAGACAATCCTCCCAGGCGGCTCAAGAGACAGTGGCCACGAGACAATTTACTCACCTAACCGTATCATGATCATTGAAATAGATTTTTAGACAGCCACGGAAGTGTCAACAATGGTTGGCTCCTTCCAAATTTGTATGGTTTTTATTTTTTTTACTTTAACCGTTTTGTTCAATTTATTACATTATGTATCTGTATCAACAAACTTGATAATTGTACATATAATAATTTGTACAGATTTCAAATAAAAAAGTTAATAAAAAAAAAAAAAAAAAAAAAAAAAAAAATCTTTACTAATTGCTGTTGGACTGATGTACGTTGTAGCAAACTCTCGAAAATTCAAGAAAAATAATTATTAATTACAGAAAATCAAACTAACGAATGTTCATTAAGTCTAATTAAAATATATCATAAGATAAAATTTATTTAAAGTCATCTATAAGGTACCAACAACTTTTTACATTCAATCTGTATCGACGATATTATTGTCGCCAGGAATATTCTCGACTGAGTCCATTACCAAGTAATTCAATCCCAAAGACCTTCTTATATTCAACTCCTTAAATTTAAATCCTCTGTTCACTCCCGTATCACCCGATCTCGTCCTTCCGGGCTTTATATCCCTTCTCTCCGTGCTGCATTATTAGGAAAATCATTCGTCACCCGTGCCACCTCGCTATGGAATTCCTTTTCCCTCTTTTGTCCCCATTCTACCAACCTAGAAACCTTTAAATCCCTACTCTTCCACCATTTTTTATCCCTGCAAATTTTGTCCAACCCCTGGTCCAGCTTTAGTCATTTAATTTTATTTCTTGTTGTAAAAATTTTATATTTCAAATGGTGTTAACCGGATGCTGTCAACCTCAAAACAACAACATGTCTCCCGCAATAAGAATACATATTTTTAAGCATAAATATGCTAACTTAAAAAAAAGCGTCTGCTGGCGTTCGTGCATGCGCGGTAGCCATGTACGAAAAAGAAGACTGTATGTTATACAGTACATTACAGTAATGTCGGGTGGAGCTGAAGCATATTTATGTTCCTGAATTTGAGCAGAAGGCTTTAAACGAAATTGATTTTTCAGTTAATTTTATTTTATTGTAGCTATTTCGTCTGTTGATGTGTAGCCGAAAATCCTTTGTAATATGTCCTATATCCTTTGTAATATGTCCTTCTATATCCTTTGTAATATGTCCTTCTATATCCTTTGTAATATGTCCTATATCCTTTGTAATATGTCCTTCTATATCCTTTGTAATATGTCCTATATCCTTTGTAATATGTCCTTCTATATCCTTTGTAATATGTCCTATATCCTTTGTAATATGTCCTTCTATATCCTTTGTAATATGTCCGTCTATATCCGTTGTAATATGTCCTATATCCTTTGTAATATGTCCTATATCCTTTGTAATATGTCCTATATCCTTTGTAATATGTCCTATATCCTTTCTTGTATGCAATTCTATAACCAATTACTTTTACATGAAGATTAGATAGTTAGCCGTCAAGGTGATAAGCAATCAGGGATTAGTTGGGATTCGGCTAGGAAAACATCAATACGATTTCTGTAAAAAATCTGTATTAAGGATGTTTTGGCTACTGTTTGGTAGCCTTCGTCAGCTAAAAAGACAAAAGAACAAAGAAAATACAGAATTAATAAAACCTTTTTTTTCTGTTTTTTAATTCTTTATTTTTTTTTTTGTCATTTTATCTGACGAAGGCTACCAAAGAGTAGCCGAAACATCCTTAATACAGATTTTTTACAAAAATCGCATTGATTTTTTCCTAGCCGAATCCCAACTAATCCCTGATTGCTTATCCCAATTACATTTTGTTGAGACTAGTAGATATGACTTTTTTCACGCTTCGACATGAAGTGTGTTGTATGTTTGCAGACTTAGGCCACTGATCGATAGATCAACTAGGATTCTCCAGAGCCTAGAATTATGTTTTATTACACCGCCACGGACCACCGCACACTGGCTGGACCTAACTAAGTTATTGAATGCGGCAATTTGGTGAGTCGTCCGTTTCTATTATTAAAGGATGAGCAAAAGGCAGGACGAGTCCATTAAAAACGGTAGCATACTTCAATAATTCAATAGTGGATCCTCCCATTATAGTAATCTGACACGGAGGGACACACTTAGGCCGGACATGCGTGATAGGAAGAGCGACGTGACACAGGTGCACACACCCGAAGCAATTAACGTCGACAGAGCATCTGATGACGACAGAGCTTCCCAGGGCGTCATCTGCTGCAATGAATGTTTGACGTGCTTTACCGGTTGATAATGGTTCCGTGTTATCACAAGTCCAGGGATATTCCCACAGTTCGTAGGATCTGCTGTTCTGTTGCTGATGGGGTTTTAACGCGAAGCATGGGATGTGTTAAAGGTACACAGATGGCACCATATGGGCGAGTGTTTTCGGGGGAAGCAAGTGGATCATTTATTTTCCCAGCTATCCCTACCGGACACGACGTAACCATCCCGTAATCACATCAACGAATCAACCAGAACGGCATAGATAAAACGAATACATAATGTATTCCATAGAAAATCCAACAGACTAAGGCTGCACCTACATTGGACCCGTATTTTGCCCGATCCGATCCGATCCGATTTAGTCTCAGCTCGTCAGTAATGATCTCGTAGTGAAGTGAAAATGAGTGATTAAGTTAAGAAATACCACCTAATAAGCATAGAAACCTTTGATTAGGTTGAATGTTGGAGGTAAGAGAAGTATTGGTATTCATATTTTAAAATGATTTATTAGAAAGGTAACTAGAAGGTTATAAGCATTGGAAGGTTATAAACATTAGAAAGTTAAAAATATTGGAAGGTTATAGACGTTGGATGGTTATAACATCTTTCCACGCAATTTAATAAACAAGGGAAACAAAGAAACAAAAACGTGCATTGACAAAGTTGTTCTAAATGTTATTTCCTTTGATATAAAAAAAAAAATCATGAAATCGGTTAAGATTTAGAACCTGTAGACCTTTTTGAAACTCTAAATGTGGGTTGGCGCCATTTTGCTTTGTCGGTCCGAAATCGGTCTAGAAACAAACAAGTTTGAATGGCCAAGAATCGGTGGCCGTTGGATTGGATCGGGTCGGGACCAATGTAGGCACCCCCATTGAGGTGCATGTGTTAGTTTTTCTTCCGACAGTCGGTGGCTATTGGATCGGATCGGGACGGGTCCAATGTAGGTCCACCCTTAGACGTAGTAACGGATTATAACAAACGGAAACACTAACTCGATCTTAAACTAACCCAATCAAATATATGCTCTTGCGATCACTACACCAAACAAACGTTTTCTAAAACGAAAGGTGAATCCTCCACCGAACCAAAAGACAAGATTGTTTTTTCGCCAAAATTCGCGGGAACAAAATTGTAAAACATTGTAATTGGCAATTTTAATCGGTGAGCGTAAGGTATTGCCTTAATAGGCTACCTTGTACATGTTAGACATTTGGGGTTGTGGAATCTAATTAAATCGCTTACGATTTAATAGCTTACTGTATTCAAGAAAACAATGCTGTACATTTATGCCAATTAAGTTTCTATTTTGAAAACAGGTCATAATATAAGATTTTCTTTTTTAATTATAGTTAAAAAAAAAAAAATTGAGAAATCGGCATAAGAGAAAGTTGACCATTCAGACGGATAATCAATCAACAAGGTTTCGGCATAAATTTCAATACTGCCACATAAGTTGGAGTACAAGATTCATCATGTTTTTGAAGTTTTGTTTATGTTCAACTGTTAGTGTTCATAAATTTGTCTGCAGTTTTAAAATGCTATTAGTAGTTACAGGAGTTTTTTTTTTATATATAATTAGGCTATAACAATGAGAAAGAGAGTGTGTTTTTTGTATTTCTAACAAAACCTGTTTATTACACATTAGTGGAAATAGAGCAGCAGAGAGTTAGATCGTTCTAAAAGTGATTTAGATGGTTCCATACTAAAATTGGTTTATACACTTAAGGTTCTTGTGGAAATTACCAAGATTTTGAACGCTAAAAATTAAGAGTTTCAATCCTAAGACTTTCAAATTTTATAAGTTATTATTTATTTAGTTATATATTTTGTTTTTAGGGCATTGCCTTAAACAATGGGGGGGGGGCATGCTTAATATTTATAACTATTACCGAGTATTTAATAGATTAGCATAAATTAATAACAAACAGAAATAATAAAAAAAATACATAATTGATTATATAATTAAATCAAAACCTAATATAAAACCATTAAAATAATAACAAAAGCAATAGTTTGCTTATTGGTATTACGGATGGGGCAGATTTACTTGGGGTTTATGTATATTGTAGTCTTGTTGGAATTTATGTTTTATAATGTTTGTATTTATTTTTCTAATTTGAGCTATTGCTCTGTAATATGTAAGTGGGTGGTTTATGTTTAGGTGTGCTGGTGTTTTCTGGTTGTGGTTTATGTTTAGGTGAGCTGGTGTTTTCTGGTTGTGGTTTATGTTTAGGTGTGCTGGTGTTTTCTGGTTGTGGTTTATGTTTAGGTGAGCTGGTGTTTTCTGGTTGTGGTTTATGTTTAGGTGAGCTGGTGTTTTCTGGTTGTGGTTTATGTTTAGGTGAGCTGGTGTTTTCTGGTTGTGGTTTATGTTTAGGTGTGCTGGTGTTTTCTGGTTGTGGTTTATGTTTAGGTGAGCTGGTGTTTTCTGGTTGTGGTTTATGTTTAGGTGAGCTGGTGTTTTCTGGTTGTGGTTTATGTTTAGGTGAGCTGGTGTTTTCTGGTTGTGGCTTATGTTTAGGTGAGCTGGTGTTTTCTGGTTGTGGTTTATGTTTAGGTGTGCTGGTGTTTTCTGGTTGTGGTTTATGTTTAGGTGAGCTGGTGTTTTCTGGTTGTGGTTTATGTTTAGGTGAGCTGGTGTTTTCTGGTTGTGGTTTATGTTTAGGTGAGCTGGTGTTTTCTGGTTGTGGTTTATGTTTAGGTGTGCTGGTGTTTTCTGGTTGTGGTTTATGTTTAGGTGAGCTGGTGTTTTCTGGTTGTGGTTTATGTTTAGGAGTGCTGGTGTTTTCTGGTTGTGGTTTATGTTTAGGTGAGCTGGTGTTTTCTGGTTGTGGTTTATGTTTAGGTGAGCTGGTGTTTTCTGGTTGTGGTTTATGTTTAGGTGAGCTGGTGTTTTCTGGTTGTGGTTTATGTTTAGGTGAGCTGGTGTTTTCTGGTTGTGGTTTATGTTTAGGTGAGCTGGTGTTTTCTGGTTGTGGTTTATGTTTAGGTGAGCTGGTGTTTTCTGGTTGTGGTTTATGTTTAGGTGAGCTGGTGTTTTCTGGTTGTGGTTTATGTTTAGGTGAGCTGGTGTTTTCTGGTTGTGGTTTATGTTTAGGTGAGCTGATGTTTTCTGGTTGTGGTTTATGTTTAGGTGAGCTGGTGTTTTCTGGTTGTGGTTTATGTTTAGGTGAGCTGGTGTTTTCTGGTTATGGTTTATGTTTAGGTGAGCTGGTGTTTTCTGGTTGAGGTTTAGAAATCTTTTACATGGGACAGAAGAAGCCGAAGTAGCACTATTTATATTTACATTTTATCATTCCATAAAAACACTATATTTTTATTAACTTTTTTTTGCCATGAAACTTCAATCAGAGAAGAAAATCATTTGGTACCAAAATATTTGATTTAAGAGATAGTTTTGTCCGTTGACGTTGCGGTGGTAAACATTGTCTTAGAAGTTAATATTTCTATATTATAATTTAAATAAAAATTAAGTATTCTGCTGAGGGCATGAGATAATAATAAATAAATATTAAAAGAAATTTATCGAGCGCTGTTATTAAGAAGTAATAATAAATGATTTAAATAGTTTATTAAACTGATATGTTAAAATTGAACTTGTACTAATATGTATTTCATGTGTAAGCAAGTCGTGTATTTCAATATTTCACAGCTACAATATTGATGGAGAATGCTACAATTTAGATATTGAAAAAATATCTGACAAGATATCTTGCTGACAATAAATCTTTTATGATAATAAAATTGTGTGAAGATTACCTTTATTGCAAAAAAAAAAAAAAAATAAATAAAATAAATACAAGAATTCCCTTTAAGAATTACAATAATGTAAATATTAGCCATGGTAAGAATACAGTTTGTGATCTGCATTTCGGCACCTTAGAGTTTTAAAGCTGTTGTGGGAACGGCAATAGCGACTTCGAATTGTAGTTGTTTGAAAACCTCTATTTATTTCATTAAGTACAAATAAATACAATACATTCAAGTAAGTTATAACAGACATAGATATAAAATAGTAACAAAAATGAAAAGCAACATAAATAATAAGCATAATAATCAGCATTTTCTATTAATTCATAGTTATATATGGGGATAACATACTGAATACAATAAAAAGAAAATATAATTTAAATTATGAAAAGCTTGAGACATTAAATATTTAGTTAGCCGCAGTTATGAAAGGACTAATAACTATTTTTTTTTTTTTATTGTTCGGCGCATCTTTAGCAAGGCCTGATAGGTAATAATTATTCCTAATTACGTAATGAAGAACAAACTCACTATATAAAAAATCATCATCAGACCTATTTGGACGTACGGACTTGAACTGTGGGGAACAACCAAAAGATCAAATATACAAAGAATACAGGCATTCCAATCCAAAGTCCTACGCAAAATAGTTAATGCCCCTTTCTACGTTTCTAATAAAACCCTCCATCATGATCTGAATATCCCCTTCATCCATGAACTGGCTAAATCCCGATTCCTAACCTTCCACTCTAAACTATCTGCTCATCCCAATCCCAGAGCTCAATCCCACTCCTCTCAATCCCACCCCAAAAACCCTCCTAGGAGGCTAAAGAGATCTTGGCCTCGTGATCAACTCTGTAATTAAAGCGGTCAACTAGGAAGTGTCAATAATGATTGGCTCCTTCCAAACTTATATTTTATCTTTTCATTTATTATTTTCATTATTATTAATTTTATTATATTTTCCTTTTAGCTATGATTTATTTATTTATGTACTTATTTATTTTTATTATTTTCTTTTTGTTTCTGTAATTCAATTTAGTATGTACTATTTTTTCTTTTTTTTTTCTGTATTCTCATTATGTGAAATCATAAAAATGGCTTTAGTTATCACAATTAACCAATGTGCTATATAATTTGTGCAGATGTTAATAAACGCTTTATTATTAAAAAAAAAAAATACGTAATGAAGGTATAATAATTACTGTACGGATAATAATTTAAGAAATTTGTGATTTTTCAATTTCACTGTTTATAAAAAAAAATCAAATTCAGAGATAAAGTTAATGATCTTCTTCTGACGCACGGATTAAAATTGCTTGAAGAAGTAATGTCTTGCCATTCGCATCTACCGCGTGTAGTAGCTTTTCCATTAATTCTTCACAGATATTACGCCCCATTACAACACACTATCTTATAGAATATTTCCACAATTTAAATATATAAGGGTAAAATAAACTACCATTTTAACAGTAAACATAACTTAGAAAACAACATTATTTTATTTATGGGCTCCATTTTGAATTTATCTTATTTATCCAATCCCTGGCCAAATCAGTCAATCAGAAGTTCCATTCCAATCTCCCTGGCCATCCAAATCCTTCGATAAACTCTCTATCCTCCATCCATAATCCACAAAATCCCCATAGAAGACTGAAGCGGCGGTGTTCTAGAGACAATTTCTTTTAACATGCTATCTGCAATGCTAAAAATTTATTGTGGGTTTTGTAATTGTACACATTCCCACATCATGCCGTACACTGTTAATTTTACAAAACCATCAAAATTACTGGAAATATGTATACATATTGTTGTGATTATCAATAAAGGTTTAAAAAAAAAAAAAAAAAATCCTGGCACTTTTGACGTATTAACTCGCAGTAAATGTGTTTATATCCTTCCATCCTTTTTAATTCAATGATATGCGGAATGGATAACAACGGTTTCTAAATTTCTTTAATCGATAAAACGAAAACACGTGCTTTAATGGGTCACACATCAATGTGAAAAAATGAAATACTGTCTGAAAATATTTTTAAGCGCCACTTGATAGCTGTCCCATTATAGAAGATGGAATAATGCTTCGTCATGAGGTTTCACAGATATCGTTTAGAAAAATCTTTGCGCAATATAATACAAATTTTAGTTTAATTCTTTAAGGATTGTTGGTCGTTTAAAAATATATTGTTAGTTCGAATCATCAGAATTGACAGTTTGTTACATATTTTCCACACTTCCTTTCACAGATAAAAGTTATGGTTTCTGGTTCCAAGATTTTTTTTTATAAACATTAAAAAGTTTTGGATTCCTACAGTTGTGGTTGGTTTCCTGTGGCGCAGGGTTGGTTTAATGTGTGTTTGTTTCAAGAACAATGTGGTAGTCTTGACATGATTTTTTTTATTTATTATCAAGACTCTCATAACGCAGATGCTTCGCTGTCTTGACATGATAAAAATTTCTTCAGTATTGAATCAGATTTTGTCTGGGCGCTCAGGTATTCTTGCTGATGGATATCTTTTATGAAATATGATGATAACACACAAGAAAATGTATTTGAGTGACACAAGAGCTGTCGATGAAACTCGCTCAACGAACACGGACAATTCTATCAAAAATCCTAATTTTCCTTCCTTTTCCGTATTATTAACTTTGGATTGACACTGCCTTACATACACGGTAATGCCACCGTGTGGGAAATTTTACCCCAGAATTTGAAAATTTTTAAAATAAATAAATATCATTGATGAGGAGATGGTTGATGATGCAAGGTAGGGATTATCGGGGTTCGGTCATTGCTTCTTAATAAAACTACATTTTACAAATGAAAATGGTTAATTGTTGCCGCCCGATTAAACCATTTTCAAGGAGCAACAATAAAACCATCTTCACATGTAAAATGTGGTTTTATTAAGAAAAAAACGACCGAAACTCGACAATTTCTACCTCCGTAAATAAATTTCAATTTTTTCTTTTGCTTTTTTATACAACAACAATGAACATCAAGGAATAAATTCTAACAGAAATAAATCTGCAAAATAATTATTGAGGCTCTACACACGTAAAATAGAGATTTCGTCTTCCTGTCATCCTTTCTGCCACAAAATGAACATCTCACGGGTTTGTCCAAGATAACGGAAGATGTTGAAGGTCCATCAGGAGTTGATTCATCTTCCGAAACAACAAGCATCAGTGTTTTCAGTGGTTTTGGTATGTTCTCCAGTTAGGCACTAAGTGTCACATGAGCTTTCACCAGTTGGTAGCCCAAATCAATGACAAATCTTTTCTGGGCAGTTTTCAGTCCGTTTTGTCACTTGGAAAGTCGTAACATAAAAGTGATCGACCCGTGAAGGTTTATCAGATGATCGAAAAAGTTAGCCGTTAACTACACCGTGGGGTAAAATAATACCCCATTCACAACTCGCGACCTTCCCATGCAGCGATTAGCAGACAAGTGGCTTTATTTATATTAAGTTATACCAGATAATGCACTTTCCATTATTTATGAAGAAGGTTCGAGTTTCCGTGATTTGCAGAAATTAAGAAATACGCCATAGAACAAAGTGTGGGGTATTTTTCACCCCACGGATTCAATCCAGGGTTAAGCCTTATAAAGAAAAAATCTCCTATGAAACTTCAAATTTTAAAAATATCAAGGGGGAACAACATTTTAGAAAACATATTATAAATATAATGTTTAAGTTCTTACTTGAAGTTGGCTGAAGTTTCTGTTGTACATCCAACTGGTCCATGATGACGACTGCTAGTGACTAGTGACTTATTCTCTGCCTGAGCCGGCCTGACTTGGTCAGGAGTCAAACTAACTGACTAAACCCCTATCCGACGACGAGTCAGGGGTAGTTGTGGAGGGTAGCTTTCCTTCAATCCTATTGGCTAGAAGGCTCCCTCGCTAGGCCACGCCCTCTCCAAGGGGTGGGGTCCTACCCACGTTCAAGTCACCCTCGGCGTGTTTCCTCACAAGCCAGAGATTGGAAAGCCGTCTTGGATTTCATTTATGACACTCTTGATAAGGTCAAGAGAATATTTTCTTAGCGAAAAATGTTTGTAGGACATTTTATTTTCACAAGATGCAAAACAGCTCGATAATTCTGTAATAGGTCTTAAGCAGCTATTGCAATGAATCAGAAACATAATTAAAGGTGTGTTATACTGCATTGTTTAAATAAAATCATATCTACCCCAAGATGATTAGGCTTTACAATATGTGTATATTTTTATAAATAAAAAATTAAAACAAAAAAAATCAATCAAATACTACTACTAAGCTATCTTATATTTCTATAAAATTTAAAGCGAGTAAATTTACACATAATACTCGAAAATTGGTTTACAGGATTTCCGGATCAGCTTAGAGTTTAAATAAGTTTTTCAAAAAATTAGCATTTTGGAGTAAAGTTTGTTTACTTTGCTGTTGTTTAAGGGAAAATATTGCTAAGTTATCATTGTCTGAGGTTTTTCTCGTCTAATATTATTTATATTTTTCTACATTTTAACACAATAATTTTAGGAACTTCTATAATTAAATTCTGTCAAGTTCCAAAACTTATTCATCGAGGATGTTAAAATGTTCATTGAAGCAGAAAGCAAGCATCTTCTTATTTTCTGATTACCTTCACATAAATACTTTATTTATTCTATATTTTCTAAGAAAAAAAAATTAGATACTCATGTTTCCAAGGAAAGGAGTACAAGTTTCTAGATAAACGAAAATAATTCTGATTACTAATTTAATCTATTGTAGCCAAAGTTTCTTTTAAACTTGCGGAAATTCCATCTCCTGGAATTATTGGAAATCCCAATCTTATGAATGGAAGGCAAAAAAAATCCCTAATCCTTTAATATCCTTTGCCTAATGACAACAGGATTAGCAATGCCACCTTCGAACGCCAGAAATTAATTGCATACTTATAGTTTAAATTTTTGTAAGATATTTATTTTGACACAATGTGTTTTTATAGTTTGTTTTGAGATGTTTTAAATTTGTTATTAATCTACTTTTAGTTGATTCTTAACGAAAATAAATATTTTGTTTTAAATAATCTGGATATATTCCTGAAAATCCCTAAATTTATGTTTATTAAGACCCTTAAAATGGGACAATGTGTCAAAATTTTTACAATTAGTGTCTCAAAGGCATTTAGATTCAATTTTACAGGAATGACATTTTTCCCCAGATCGATCTTATTTTTCTTCAGCGTTAACGGCCCAGGTAAATATATAAGAAAAAAATGTTTTCAATTTAAATACATGAAATTTAGAGACTTATCAGTTAATAAATCCTAAACATATCGAACTGGGGTTTGTATTTTTACACCATTTAATATAATGTGCATGAACACAGGGATATTAAATATAAAAATATATTTATAATAATATTTACATGTTATTAAAAAAAAAAAAAAAAAAAAAAATGTAAGGACATATGATAACAAAACTATAAAATTTACTTTATTTTTCAAGTTAAATTTTATTACTCATCAGGTAGGTTACATTCCCGGTATAAAAAAAACAACAAAAAACATCTCTTTC